>JAJHZJ010000866.1:975000-1292664 GCA_023548195.1 Bettongia penicillata ogilbyi
AGGATTGCTTAGAATTCATCTATGTGCTGTCTTTATTTCCAAGAGTCTTTGAAAGTATTTTGATTTTTTTTTCATTTCCAACTGGTTGGAACAAATCTGTTTTTAAAAGATTTTGGGGATTGTATATACAACCCTGAACAAGTTGTCCCTCTATGTTTGAGTGGCACAGTATAGTCAGGCCAAGGTCACACAATAATGTCTCATGTAGGCCAGTTCACTTTGTTCCGTAATATGGCTGCTGACTTGCAAATGACCCCTTCTTACAAAATTCCAAAAACTACCCTCACTCAAACCACGGTGTCAATGATGAACCAAAAGCATAACTTTCACATTGAAAGGACAGTGCATTATTCACTGAAAATTCTTTTCATTCTACTTACGTTTCAGTTCTTAGTCTGGGTAGTTTGGAAGTGAAGAATCATGCTGAAAGCCTGGGGGTGAGTCTGCCCTAAAAGACAGTGCATCTCTCTAAGGTCATCTGTATATTATATTGACAAGAGCTTTGTTCTCCTGGTAAGAGAAATACACTGTAACAGTAAAGGGGCTGTGATGGTCCAGAGACTCTAGACTAGGGATGGGAAGACTAGATTTTTATACATGCTAAAATTAGACAAAATCTTTACTCTCTTTGAGTAGCAGTATGTTCCACAATTTAATTGGCATTTAATAAGTCTTAGAGAATTTCATCATCAGTAGCCCTTTGGGGGAAATGAAAAACAAACAAGAAGAGCACTAAATAGAAAAGTGAGAAGCACAAAACAAAACAAAAAGTGGTTAAATTGTGGTATATAAATATAGTAAAGTATTACTATGCTATGAGGAATTATTAATATACAGAGAAGCATGATAATACCAGTGTCTACATTAGGAGCTAAGGACAGAATGGACATAGATTCATGGCTTCACAAAGGAGCCCAATAAAGAAACTATACCATGGGTATAGCTCTAACTTCTAACACCAAAGGAATCCATTATCCCTTTGCCAGTTATGCTGTCTAAATCAGAGCCCACTTTCTCTGGATTGGTTATGCAAGAGTATATTTCAGGTCTTTAAGGGGATGCTTTGTACCACATACTCCTATTGTACCACCTTTTGTAAAAGCTATTTAAAAGGATACTCAGTTGATACTCTTGGGGGAAAAACACACTGGTGGGGGCTTAAAATGGTAAGAGAATCAACCCTCAGCAATACCCTTCATATACTGAGAGTTCATTGCAGCCAAGTTCAGGGGACTCACACATCATTAGGAATAGGAATGAGATATGGGGTAAAGATCTTCAGAGTTTACATAAGCTACATGTGGGTACCTCCATTTGTGATAAACATTGGGTCCTCCATACTGGAGAGCAACCCGTTCTTTTTGAGATGATTCTTACAGTGTTTTGCATTTATGAAATGATACAAAGTGAAGTAGCAGAACCAGGAAAGCAATATGCTCCATGACTACAAAGTCAAAAATGGAAACAATAAAACTACTAAAACTTAATGTTGCAAAATTATGACTATGCCTTAGTCCCAAGAAAAAAATAAGAAGGCTATCTCCTCTGCTTCTTTGCAGAGGTGGGAGATAAGGGTTTGAAGCTCTGTGTATGGTATCAGTCTTCATGATATATTAGTTTTGCTTAACTTCCCCCCATCTTTTTTGTGTTATAAGGTATTACTCACTGGGAGGAAGTGTGGGAGGAATATGTGGAGAGAAGAAGGTTTTATAAAAACAAAAAATATCCATATATTTTATGAAATTTTATGAAATCTCAATTCCCTAAGTAGTCCTAACTACAGTGAAAAAGAAATTAACAAGGTGGGCTTTAAAATCTGGGAAAGCAACTCTATTGCTTCTAGTGAGGTCCAAGTGGTGGATTTTGCGCCAGAGGTTGCAATAAAACTCTGATCTTTACTAACTTTTTTCCATTAAATTCCTCCAGTCAAATCAATTCTAGTTCTGCTTTTTTTTCTTTTCTTTTCTGGAGCTTAAAGATGACAGTCAAGTATTTCAAAGGGAAAGAAAAATCCAGGCAGGCAGAAGTTATATGGACAAGTATTTTTATTTATGAGAGAGAGAAAGAGAGAGAGAGAGAGAAAGATAAAGAATCTCTGGTAATTAGGTCTTGATACAGGAGCTCAATAGTCATCATTTTGAAATAGTATCAGTGCTAAGTGGTTTAACATGTTCATTTTAAACGACTGTACCATAAGGGTTTTCCAAAAGTTCAATATAAAGTGAAACTGCCACTTCAAAAAGTTGGGGAATCATTGATTGAGGTGAAAATGGATTCTGGGTTTCTCAGCTCCAAGCATCTGCTCTTTCCATGAAACTGTCACACTCAAACCAACAGGTGAGGCCACCAATCTCAGGAGTATGGCCCAAATGAGATTAACATGTCATTGGAACATTTTAACAAAATAAATAAAAATGCAGTACAATATAGATCATATTATTTAGCAGTTTTTAAAAGTTCAATATGTGACCTGCAGGAATATATTTCAATTTGAGTTTGGCACAAATGTTGTTACAAAAGAGACCCTATAAAATCATTTTCATAGAAGGGCTCACTGCGAGTTCCTCCATTAGACTATAAGCTTCTGGAAGACAATCACCTTTGTCTCGCTTTGAATCTCTGGCACTTAGCACAGGACTTAGCATATAGTAGGTAAATTAGTAAGTGTTTATTGTCTGAAAAGCAAGACTCTCATTTCTGAGATCTCTTCAAGATCTAATATTCCAAGGGTTTAGGGGAAAGGAGGGAGAATGGCTCAGTAACTACAGCAGTGACTCGTGAGCAGGACTTCCTAACTTCTTTGTATCATGGACTCTTTTAAAGTCTGAAAAACCTATTCTCAGAATAATTTTTTTTAAAAGAAATGAATAAATAACTGAATGAAATTTTAAAACAAATTTATGAAATCCTCCTCATAATAACATTTTAAATGCATAAAATAAAACATAAAGAATTGAAAAGAAACCATTTACACTGAAATATAGCCATCAAAATATTAAAAAAAAAAAAGAAATTCATGGACTAAAGGTTAAGAAGCCGAGATCAAGATTGAGTTGGCATTCTATCTCTGATAGTACCAGTGTGACAATCAACTTTGAAGACACCCTCCATGAACCTGTTTTCACATCTGTAAAACCAGGGACTTGGATTACATGACCTCTGAAATCTCTTCTAGCTCCAGAGGTTTTTTGGGATCCATAAAAATCACAACATATACAGGTAAGCATTTGTTCTATTTATGAATGTTATGGCCAACTGAGAGGGCAAACAATAGCCAAATTGTTCACCACCACCATTCCACACCACACCACACCACCATTCCAAGTCTATGAGGGAAAGGGGTGTGTTTCAAACATTGTCTTATTCTTCTACTAATAGAGTTCTCAAAGAGCAGGAGTCCAGTTTGCTAGGAAACAGGCCTGAGATCCACAGCCCTTGTGTTCATGTCCTAAATCACAGCACCATCTATGCTCATCAGGATAGTGGGGCAGCTGCTAGGGGCTGGATAGCATCCCTTACATATTAAAAGAACTTCCTTCACCATCTTGGATTTAATTTATGGGTTCCAGAGGAAAGGAATAGACTCTCAAGTCACTCAGAGGCAGATTTATTGATGGCAGATTTACAAATCTATCCAGCAATTGGGGCAATGAGGTCCAGAGGCAAATAGCACAGGTTGGTAAAGGGAATAAAGACATGACCCTGGGAAACAGGTTGAGATCTAGGTAATTTCTATAGGAAAAAACAGAGTTTTTCTTTGGACACTTAGCCCTGGGATCAGATGTAAGAGTTACTGATTGTAAGGAGAATGAAAGAGGATTTTAAGGCTTTTCTACAGATAGAGGTCAAGTCTTATCAGGGATAATAGCTTAAGGTATGGATTCCCAGTGGCTAGTTCTGGAGAGGGCAGAGCTAGGTTTCTCTTTAGGGGGGGCCGAAGGTCCCTGTAACAATTTTCCTGACTGTCAGGTAGTTGGGACTCCTTCACTTTGCCGGTCACCTAGGAGAGTTGTCACAATCTTATGGAAGAACATAAAGAAGAGAAGTATGTGCTCTACTGGATGATGAAATAGGCAGACAATAGACTGGAAAATGGCAAAGTACAAGAAGGCCTGGAGATCATGCACATCTTTGGAAAGTGCACATCATTCAGGGCTCACTTGCACAGCCTACAGGTTACTTTGCTCAGAGGTTAGATGTTTCTTCCCCACCCTGCTAAAAAGTGTGCAATGCTTTATCTGTAGACTCCACTTAAGTCCCTTTGTGTATCTTCCCCCATGCTAACACCGGAATTGAAGTGAACACCTTGAGTTGCCAATTCGCACTGACACAGCCAGAATGTGGAAAGGTAATACCCAGCGCTATAGCAATACAGATAAATCAGAATCATCAGAGCCCTCAGGGCTCAGCAGGGCCCATCCAGGCATTATTTGCTTATTTGGAGTGCACTCTGGAAGTCTGGTCTTGTTCCACAATTCCAGCAGGAACCTTTTGTTGTTTTAGTAAGCTGAAATCCACCCCACATAATGACTACAAACAGTCTGAAATGACGATAACAGCGACAATATTGTGTCTGACTTGATGATCTGGTTGAACGGAAGCCACAGCCAGTGAAAGCTTGTGGGGAAGAGATGCGAGGACAAAGGAGAGAAAGTGCTTTTCTAATCATAACAACGGACAAAGCAGAGATGCCACAGATGGTGCCATATCAGGTTTTTGAAGAGTGAATCATAGAATGAAACAATATTAGACCTGGAGAGGCAATCTGATGTAGCTGAATAAACTGCCTGAGGATCTGTGTTTGAATCCTAGCTTTGGTGGGACTAGAGCTAGTCCTCAAGGCCTTCCCCACATTCACTCTCTCACAAAAGGACTATTTTTCAAACCCAGAGGAAAGTTAAACTGCTAAACAGAGGGATTAGGAGTCAGAGATCCAGGCCAAAAGTTTATGTTGATATCAGAGGATTACAATGTTCAAGGAAAAGATGCAAAGATATGGTCTAGACTCGGGTAAAAAGTTCAAGTACTAGAAGATATGAGATGGTTTAACTTTCACTAAAGAGTACAAGATAATTACAATACTTGGAGTCTTGGAAAAAGTATACTTTTATGCCAAATACAAGAGGTTGGTCTCACCTCCCCCTCAAAGTTAGCCTTATCTGGACAGTTCTCCACTATTGGTAATATCATCCTAAAAGGAAAGAATGGTGTAATGGATAGAATGGTTGGTGTTATTGCCTCTTTGTTTTCTAAGGGAATCAATGGCATCACAGATAATATCTTGATGCACAATCATCTAGATTGGCTGATTTGGGGTCAGAAGTACTTGGATTTCAGTCCTACCTGAAATTTACCAATGATTTTAAGCACAGAGAAAGCACTTAAGATCTCTGAGCTTTGGTTGTCTCAGTTGTAAAATGTCATGGGGGCAGTAGGTGGTGCAGTGGATAGAGTATCAGCCTTGAATCAGGAAGACTCATCTTCAAGATTTCAAATCCGACCTCAGACAATTAGTAGCTGTGGGATGCCAGGCAAGTCACTTAACCCTCTTTGCCTCAGTTTCCTCATCTATGAAATTAGTTAGAGAAGGAAATAACAAACCATTCCAATATCTCTGCCAAGATAACTCCAAAAGGATCATGAAGAGTCATTCACTGAAGCAGACTATTTTCTCTTGTGTTATGTTTTGTTTTGGTTTGGTTTTTCTCACGGTTTCACCCATTTGTATTAATTCTTCTATGCAACATGACTAATGTGAAAATGTGTTCAATAAGAATGGATGCGTAGGATCCATAAAGACTTCATGCCATCTCAGGGAGGGTGGAGAGAGGGAAAGGGATAAAATTTAAAACTTATGGAAGTGATTATAGAAAACTGAAAACAAATAAATTAATTTTAAAACAAGAATCACTCACAACTAAAAATACTAAACAACAATAACAATGTCAATATAATATGTATAATAAGAGAGTAAAATCAAATTCATCTAACCCATTGTTTTTACAGGGCCCCTGCCATGTTTCACATCCTAACACTTAGCACAGTACTTGGCACATAGCAGTGACTTAATAAATGTTTATGGATCGATTGATTCCACCCACCCCAGACATAGTGCCAATTTCTTGGACTCTACTTGCCCATGGCTTCTTCTACCTTCTGCTTAGAGAGAACACTGAACAAATCAATATTTCCCAATATAGATTCTGAGAAGGTAATAGTGATCAGTTCTACTATGGTTCTTCTACTCATCATCCTTATGACAATCCAGACCAAAATTCCTCTCCCTGGCCAATACTCTCTTACATGTATACATCTTGGTGAAGAGGTATTCTCTCCCATCATTTCTGATGAGAAAGAATAATGTTTACCATCAGGGGAAGACATAAAAGTCAAGGCTTCTTCATTCAAAACCTCAAAATAAATATGCAATGGCCCCAGGTCATGGTTGAGCTCAAAAAGGATTTTGAAAATCAAGTAAGAGAGGTGGAGGAAAAATTGGGAAGAGAAATGAGAGTGATGCAAAAAAATCATGAAAAGCAAGTCGACAGTTTGCTAAAGGAGACCAAAAAAAAATGCTGAAGAAAATAACACCTTTAAAAATAGGCTACCTCAATTGGCAAGAGAGACCCAAAAAGTCAACGAGGAGAAGAATGCTTTAAAAATCAGAATTAACCAAATGAAAAAGGAGCTTCAAAAGCTCAATGTAGAAAATAGTTTTTAAAAATTAGAATGGAACAGATGGAAGCTAACAACTTTATGAGAAACTAAGAACTTACAAAACAAAACCAAAAGAATGAAAAAATGGAAGACAATGTGTCTCATGGCAAAAACACCTGATCTGGAAAACAGGTCCAAGAAAGACAATTTAAAAATTATGGGACTATCTGAAAGCTATGATCAAAAAAAGATCCTAGACATTATCTTTCATGAAATTATCAAGGAAAACTGCCCTGATATTCTAGAACCAGAGGGCAAAATAAATATTGAAAAAAATCCACCAATCACCTCCTGAAAGAGATCCAAAAAGAGAAACTCCTAAGATTATTGTAGCCAAATTCCAGAGTTCCCAGGCCAAGGAGAATGTATTGAAAGCAGCTAGAAAGAAACAATTCGAGTAAAGTGGAACTATAATCAAGATAACACAAGATCTAGCAGCTTCTACATTAAGGGATTGAACAGCTTGGAAAATGATATTCCAGAAGTCAAAGGAACTGGGATGAAAACCAAGAATCACCTACCCAGCAAAACTGAGCATAATACTTCAGGGGGAAGATGATCATTCAATGAAATAGAGGACTTTCAAGTATTTTTGATGAAAAGATCAGAGCTAAAAATAAAATTTGACTTTCCAACATAATAATCAAGAAAATGAAAAGGTAAACAGTAAAGAGAAATCACAAAGGACTTACTAAAGTTGAACTGTTTACATTCCTACATGGAAAGATAATATTTGTAACTCTTGAAACTTTTCTCAGTATCTGGGTAGTTGGAGGGTTTATACACATACACACACATGTGGGTGTGTATGTATATGTATATATATATATATATATATATATATATATATATATATAGAGAGAGAGAGAGAGAGAGAGAGAGAGAGAGAGAGAGAGAGAAACAGAGAGACAGAGAGCACAGGGTGAGTTGAAAAGGAAGGAATCATATCTAAAATAATAAAATTAAGGGGTGACAGAGGAATATATCGGGGGGAGAAAGGGAGAAATGAATGGGGAAGACTATCTCTCATAGAAGAGGTAAGAAAAAGTTTTTCCAAGAGGGGAAAATGGGAGAGAGAGAGAGAGAGAGGGAAAAAGTGAAGTTTACCCTCATCACATTTGACTCAAGGAAGGAATAACATACACACTAAATTTGCTATGAAAATCTACCTTACACTACAGGAAAGCAGGGGAGAAGGGGATAAGCAGGGTGGAGGATGATAATGGAAGGGAGGGAAAATGGAAGGAGGGAGTAATTAGAAGTAAACATTCTTGAGGAGGGACAAGTTCAAAAGAGAGAATAGAAGAAATGGGGAGAAGGATAGGATGGAAGGAAATGTAGTTAGTCTTACACGACATGATTATTATGGAATTCATTTGTAAAACTACACATATGTAGCCTATATTGAATTGCATGCCTTCTCAGTGGGAATGGGAGGGGAGAGTGGAAGAAAGAGAAGTTGGAAGTTAAAGTTTTAGGAACAAATGTTGAGAATTGGTTTTGCATACAACTGGGAAATAAGGAATACAGGTAATGGAGTACAGAAATTTATCTTGCCCTACAAGACTAGAGAGAAAATGGGGATAAGGGAAGGGAGGGGTGTTAGTAGGGAGGGCACATTGGTGGAAGGGGCAATCAGAATGCAAGGAATTTTGGGATGAGGGAAGGGGAGAGATAGGGAGAAAATTTGGAATTCAAAATTTTCTGGAAATGAATGTTGAAAACTTAAATAAATTTTAAAAAATAGATTTGTTTTTAAAACTTTGAGTTCCAAATTTTCTCCCTTCTTCCCTCCCTACTCACCTCCATTGAGAAGGCAAGCAACTCAATATAGGTTATATATGTGTACTTATGCAAAACACTTCCATAATAGTCATGTTGTGAAAGACTAACTATATTTTCCTCCATCCCATTCAGCTGCCCAGTTATTCTGTTTTCTCCTTTGACCCTGTCAAAGTGTTTACTTTTCTAAAGTGTTTGCTTCTCTAAAGTGTTTGCTTCTGATTACTCCCTCCTCCAATCTTCCTTCCCTTCTGTCATCCCCTCTCTTATCACTTTCACCCCTTGTTTCCTGTAGACTAAGATACCGCAGTTGAGTATGTATGTTATTCCCTCCGTAAGCCAAATCTGATGAGGGTAAGTTTCTCTCATTCCTTCTCCCCTAACCTCTCTTTCTCTCAACTGTAAAAACTTATTCTCGTTTCTTTTATATGAAGTAATTTACCCTTTCTCTCTCTTTCTCCTCCCCATATATTCCTCTCTCAGTCCTTAATTTTATTTTTTAGATATCATCCCTTCATATTCAGCTCACCTTGTGCCATCTCTCTCTCTCTCTCTCTCTCTCTCTCTCTCTCTCTCTCTCTCTCTCTCTCTCTCTCTCTCTCTCTCTCTCTTTGTCTCTCTCTCTATCTATCTACTTAATTATCTATCTGTCTATCTATCCATCTATTTCCTCCAACTAATTTCCCAATACTGAGAAAGGTCTCATGACTTACAAATATCATCTTTCCATGTAGGAAAGAAAATAATTCAATTTTAATAAGTCTCTTATGATTTTTCTTTCCTGTTTACCTTTTCATGCTTCTTCTGATTCTTGTATTTGAAAGTCCAATTTTCTATTCAGTTCTGTCAAGAATACTTGAAAGTCTTTCATTTCATTGAATGCCCATATTTTCCTCTGAAGTATTATACTCAGTTTTGCTGGGAAGGTGATTCTTGGTTTTAATCCAAGCTCCTCTTACCTGTGGAAAATCATATTCTAAGCCCTTCAATCTCTTAATGTAAAGGCTACTAAATCTTGTGTTGTCCTAATTGTATTTCCACAATACTTGATCTGGGAGCTCTGGATTTGACTACCATATTCTTAATAGTTTTTCTTTTAGTATTTCTTTCCAGAAGTGACTGGTGGATTCTTTCAATTTCTATTTTACCCTCTAGTTCCAGAATATCAAGGCAGTTTCCTTGACAATTTCTTGCAAAATAATGTCTAGACTCTTTTTTCTTATCATGGCTTTCAAGTGGTTCAATAATTTTTAAATTATCTCTTCTGGATCTATATTCCAAGTCAGTGGTTTTTCCAATGAGATATTTCATATTGTTTTCCTTTTTTTCATTCTTTTTGTTCTGTTTCATAATTTCTTGATTTCTCATAAAGTCATTAGTTTCCATTTGCTCCATTCTAATTTTCTTCAGCGAGCTTTTGGACCTCCTTTTCCATTTGGCCCATTAAGCTTTTTAAGGCATTCTTCTCCTGCTGTTTGCACTTCTTTTGCCATTTGAGTTTGTCTATTTTTTAAGGTGTTATTTCCCTCAGTATTTTTTGGGTCTCCTTTAGCAAACTGTTGACATGATTTTCATGATTTTCTTGCATCACTTGCATTTCTCTTCCCAATTTTTCCTCTACATCTCTTACTTGATTTTCAAAATCCTTTTTGAGCTTCTCCATGGCCTGCAGCCAATTCATATTCATCTTGGAGGCTTTAGATGTAAGACTCTGCTGTTCTCTTCTGGTTGTATGCCCAGATCTTCCTTGTCACTAAAGTAATGTTCTATAGCCTGAGTTCTTTTACTATATTTACTCATCTTCTAGCCAAACACTTGAATTTCTAACTCTTTGTCAAGGTAGAACTCTGCTTCCAGTGAGGTTGGAGATGGGAGTGGGTTTACTGTCCCAAGTTTCATAAATTTTGTGTCAACCATTTGATCCCCTATTGTCTGAGGGTCCAGAGCTTCAGAAGCAGCCGCTGCTGCTTTTTACTTTCACCACCACCATCCACCACCACACTACTACTACCCTGGGACTGGGAACAGACTGGTCAGACTGTATGTTGCACTTTCAATCCCACAGAATTTTCTCACTGACCACTTTGGCATTTGTGGGTTTAAAAGTCTGGAAACTGCTACACCTGCTAATGATTCAGTCCCCTGAGGCCTGCTACAGCCAGTCTGTGCTGTTGCAACCCATGCAGGACTGTGCTCTGCTCTATGCCTGATATGAAAGATCTTTACTGTCGACTTTCAAGGTTGTCTTAGGCAGGGGATCTGTTTCACTCTGTCATTTGGGGGATTCTGTAACTCTAGAATTTGTTTAAAGTAATTTAACAGATATTTGGAGGGCTTTAAGGGAAATCTCAGGGAAGTCCATGCTTTTACTCCACCATCCTGGCTCCATCCCACTCCATAGTTTTTTTAAGATTATAAATTTCATATGAGGTACTGGCCTGCACTAGTAGAAAGAGTTTTCTGTTCTTGGATTTCCTTATTCCACTATAATCATAGATTCAGTCCATTTCTTTATACCTAAACATTGCAGTTATTTATTCCTATAAAAATAAGCCCCATTATAGAAATGTAAGCTCCTTGAAAGAACAACTGTTTCATTTTTTTTTGTTTTGGTGTCCTGAAAACCCATAAAAGTATCTTGCAAACAGTAAATAGGATTAAAGCTAAGGAATTCATTAGTGACAAATTCAGCAGAGTAAGTGGTAGAAGTACGAGTGGATGGAGACCCTTCCTAAATTACAGAACATGCAGTTGAGTCTTCAATTGACTTTGGAGGCCATCTAGTACAAATGCCCATTGTACATATGAGAAAATTAAGTTCCAGGCAGGGTAAGCGGGCTTTCCGAGGTCATAAGACACTAAGCAACATTTTTGACAGTGAGGAAGAGTAGTAAAAGGAGATGAAAGTTTGAGGGGCCAAGAGGGTTAAAAAATACTTTCTATTTTGGTTATTACTTAAGACAGAAGGTATCCAAGCATATAAGTAGGCTAAAGGGTAGAATCTCATGGATTATCATGATGAAATTTATCACCAAATGCTCAGTGATGATCCATCCCCTGGGCTGGTTCTCAGGAAGCAGACATAGTCCATCGCCAGTACTGTGTTAGAATTTTTCCAATATGGTAGAACCATCCAGAGCTTGAATTCTCCTGGTTTTGCCTTTAAGAACCCTGGGTCACCTTCATGAAAAGATGAGGCATAAGAGTAAGACTCTGGAGAAGAATAAGGAAAACATTTGGACAGCTCATATGTCTATTAGTTTCTGCTCAAAGTAAAGTGATCTAGAGGGAGAAGTTGCCACTACATTTGGGTGAACCCTCTACCCTCTTTAGAGGATTTATAGGAGAATATGGACAATAGTTACACAGGATGGGGAGGCATGTCTGGGCTGTTACTTGCTTCATGGTGAAGGCAGCTCAGTGATACAATCTATAATAGTGTTCAACTTGAAATCAGAAAAACATATGATTGGATCCTGATTCAGATATTTACCAACTATGCAATGCTGAGCAAATCATATAACTTTCTTAGCCTCAGTTTGCTCATCTGTAAAATGGAGATAACCCATTTTACAACAACCTGGCAGAGAAGGTTGTGGTGAGGATTAAAAGAAAGAATACATTTAAAGCATTATGAAAACTTTAAAGAGCTGCATAGATATTAGCTGTTACTGTTGTTGTACTTACCAGAAGGGATGTCTACCTTATTGAGATCACAGATTCATCAATGTATTAAAATGAGGAAGGAGTCACTTACTTAAATGACACCAAAATCTAATCAAAATTTCATGAAATACCAATAGTTTCCCTATAATGCATATTTGAAATATTATCAAATTTTAGAAATGGACAGGAGGTTCTAAAATGATTTTAATGACAGGTTTAGAAGGAGGTTTTAATTTCATTTGTAGTCACAATGTAGGAGGACGTCTTGGAGGAAAAAAATGATCTTTTGGGTATATGGTTCACCCAAGAGTATTAGTTCATAATCATAAAGGGATGGGGGAGTTTGGTGAGAAATGGAGAGCCAGACATATTTTCTATGATGAATTTAACCTTAAAAATGGATGATAATGTATTGCTGATAAATGTCAGGGATCCTTCCTTCTACTGATACAAAATAGATACTGTATAATTATACCATTTACCTGGAGATTTCATATGCCAGACAACAAATGTTTCTGTGCAATTAGAAGGTTTTGCATTGCATAATTTAGATGTTTGAGCTGTCAAGAAAAAACACTTATCTTTAAATATAAAATTATGTCTGTGTATCATCAGGTTAGAAGACAATCTGTAAACAGGTTACATAAGAAAAATGTATAGTAATTACCAAAACATGCTATTCAGGGCATATTACAGAACAACATAATGGAATAATGAACACTAGTTTTAATGTTACTCATCTGTAGTTGCTGAAAGGTTTTACAGAAATTTTCAGGAAACCATATCGTATTTCTGCTTTGCTTTACATATATTTTGATTCTTGTGATTTTACGTTGAGAGAGATGGTGAATGTGATGCAGCATAGTGTATTAGAGAGTTGGCCTCAGAATAAAAAGATCAGATTGTTCAGATCTAGCCTCTGATGCTTAGGTACTGGCTGTGTAACCCAGGCTAAGTCACTTAACCTCTGTCCTAAGCGGCTCTTTTAGACTATAGATCTTAAAGTAGGTGTTTGTATGCATTTCAAGAGAGGAATTCCATCTACCAATGAAGTCATGGTATATTTAACACATATACATACAAATATATATTTATTTATTTCCTTTCTTATTGATTGATTCATTTGTCTATCCATCCACTCATCTATTTGTCTTTGTTTATTCTTAACATAAGACCTGATAACAGAGTTTGGGAAATTCTCTAGCTTAGAGATCTTTAATTGCCACAAAAATATTTCTATTAAAAATTGGGCTAACAAAAATACCAAATATCTTATTATTGCCCCCTTAATAACAAGGAGAAAGAGTGTTTAAAGGTACAGATCTGAATATGATTATATCCCAACCTTCCCTCTGACTTTATGTCTAAAATGCCCATCCTTATATCCTGTCTCATAAATGACAGAAGTAGAACGCAGTAATAGAAGACTCAAGAGAATAATAGCCTACAACAATGTTTTCAGGACTAAAAGAAGATTGATATTATAACATATGTCCTTTGAAATATTATAATTCCTTCTAAGTGTTATGCTTTCCCCTTGGGTAACTGCCATCTGATGGATAACATTAATAGCTAACATTAATGTAATGTTTTAAGTTTTTCAGATTGCTTTACAAATATCGTATTTGATCTTTACAATAATCTTTTGAGGTAAGTGCTACTATCTTCATTTTACTGATGAAGGAACTGAGTCAGACAGGAGTTAAGTGACTTACCTTAGGGTATACAGTCAATAAATTTTTGAAGTAGAATTCAAACTCTGGTCCCTCCTGACTTTGGTTGCAGCATTCTATCTTATGTATAGTCTAGCTACCTAGAAAGTATCTATCTAATTAGAATGCAATGGTTGAATTACTTCAGGTACAGGTAACCTAGAAAACCAAGTATATAAAAATCTTTACTAACTTTGGTAGTAAAAAAAAGTCAGTGTAAGAGTTAAAGAAACAAACATACAAAAAAAAACCCCAAAGTATAAATAGAATACTTTACTTTTTACTTAACTGTTAAAAGAACCATTTCTCTAAACACTTGCTTTGTCATTTTTCATTTCTTTGTCTACTTTTTCATGTCTATACCTGTCCCACATTTTCCCATAATTCCTGCTCTATTAGTTTCAGTTAAGATTTATCATTCAGTTATTAATAACTTCATTAACATTTCTCTGTTACTTTTTCTGAGTAGTAAGTGCATCAATTGGTTCTTAGCTTCTTTTGACCTAAGGCAATTGTACTACTCTCTGATATGTCAATCTTATAGGTCATTTTCTAAATTTCCAAATATTTTAAGATTGTCCTTTGATAGAGATGTGGATAGTATAACTGATTGAATCTTCTCCTCTCGCAAGTGAATGTTTCCTCCATTTTACTTCTTGAATTTTGAATTTCAGACCCTTATTCCTTCCTAACACTGTGAAACCATGAAAAAGAAAAAAAAGTGGTCAAAAAAAGCTAAAGGGATTTCTTCACAGCCCCCTTTGCTTGAAGTGCCTAAAATAGATAGTTCTTGGGCAAAATAGGATGTTGTTCTTTTATTTATTTACTTTGTCATTCATTATCCCTACCTCTGTTTTGCTATATGAATAAATATAACTAGAGAAATATTTCATACTAACTATTCATCTCCTAAAGAGCTAAAAATAGTAAGAAACAATCTTCAAGGAACAAGTAGGTAGAGAAGGTTGCTCAAACAGCAGAAATATTTACCTTAGGATGAGGTAAGATATGTCAAGTTTCCCTTGAGGGGGAGTGACACATGCACATCCGAGGAACAGAGTGTTGCCATAGAAAATTTGGCAAGCCCTTTAAAGACAAGATACTTTGAATTTTCAGTGCATAACCTGCAAATTCAAATGGTATTTATTTCTCAGGAATTATTCCTCAATATTTTTACTGTTTCCAAGCAGTTTGCCTCAGTGGAATCCTATAAGTGATTTGAAAGGGGCTTAACACCCTAAGAAATTCCCCTTGGGTTAACACGTCCAAACTCACCCTGAAGAAACGGTTGCAATGTCTCCCTTGAAAAGGATTCTATTCCTAGGGTCAAGGAAATTGATAGGAACCTGGGGCTTCCATTGCCCAGGAGCAGAGGAAGAGTAGTCATTTTCTCCTCGATTTTTTTTTTTTTTTTGCATTAATGGGAGCCAGGATTTGTTTGTAGGGACATCTGCTAGTTTTCTCTCACTACCACCACTTTTACCTAATTTTCTTTGGTTTCTTTTAATATCTAAGATCATTCAGAGAAAATATTGTGGGCTTTCCTCCTTCTGCTTTCCCAGAATATCACATTATCCTTTCTCCTGCCATCTCAGTAAAGTGGCTTGCCCATGGTCAGTCAGTAAATACCAGAAGCAGGTCTTTTCTCACATGTACAAGATTAACTACTTCTCTTTCATCACTACTTTAGGAGCTTTAAAAATTATATTTATTACAAAGAATAATGAAGGGAGTTGGAGAAAGGAACAATAATAGATAAAAAGCTAAAAGTTGATGCCAGATCCATCCATTCATTCATTTATTCATTAATTCATTCATCTATCTTATTTTTTTATTTTGAGCATAAGACTTGGTGACAGAGTTTGGAACATTCCCTCCCCTGGTTATCTTTAATCTCTTCAAAAATCTATTTTCTGTGAAAAATGAGGGAACAAAAAATTACTTTGCATCTTACCAGTACACCTTAATAACAAGAATCTAAATACAAGGGTGTGCTGATAAATGTTCAACAACTAACCATCTGGAAAAAAATATGAATGATACATTTTAAAGTTCAAGGTGCATTATTAACATTTTTTAAAGTCAAGGCATTTAGCAAAACAGGAAGTAAAGTCTTGATTACTTTACTGATTTCCAAGGTGAAAATGCTTACAATGAAAATTTTAAATTGCTCCTCCAAACAGGTTCAAGCTGACTCCAGAACCCAGCCTAGATATACAAAGAAGGAGTAAGTATTCATTAAGCTCTTATGACCTACCAGAAATTGTGTTAAGCACTTTACAATTTGATTTTATTTTGATCCTTACAGTTCTGTGAGGAGAGTACTACTGTTATATCCATGTTACAGTTGAGGAAACTGAGGAAGAGTAAGGCTAATTGAATCGACTAGGATTACACAGCTAAGTGATATGCTCAAAGAGGAATTCTTAGGTCTGCTTTCCTTCCTACTGAACTATTTTTACCAAGTTCTGTCTTTCTATTAGTCTTTTGGTTATGGCATTCGTTGAAAAGTTGGGATATATCAACTGAATCAGCTTCTCAGTTATGACAATAGGGTCTAAAATAGGTACTTTCTACATACAACAATTAAAACTCAGTCATAAAATACTGTTCATTAAACCCATTGTCCCTGCTTTCCTCCCTTTGGACTTCAAGGTGATAAAAGCTCTTCTTCCCTGAGTGATGTTCCATGCTATTTTCCCCTTGGTTTTCAAGTCTGGTGCTTTCGAATTCTTTGGATATCTTCACTTTTATGCTTAAGTTCTTAGAAGCTTATTCTTTCTTCCAACTCATTATAACACTTTAAAGCCAAAAGAGCCAATAAAGTTCATCCAGGTCAAATATCTCACTTTGAAAATGAGGAAACTATAGCTTAGTGGAAGGGAGACTTACTCAGCAAGTTGGAGAGATGTTTTTCCCAAGTACACGAAGACTTCCCCTGGTGTCATGAGCAGAGGAAAACAATTGATTCCAACTGCCATTTGGCTGAAGCAGAACTTGTGGAGCACTTAGAGTCTGGTCAGATATCAAAGACTCTAAGGTCATGTACTGCATCCCAGGCCATTTTCAATCATCCTGACTTTTGTCTTGCCACTGGATTTCAAAGAAGAGGAGAGAGTGAGGCTGATGAATGGTGCAGCTCTGCCTCTCTTCAATCCAATTTACCCATGAGTCAAGATAACACCCCATCACGTCATTGATCCTCTTTGAAAACAAAGGCTGAAAAACACTTTATTAGGCAATTTATCACACGTCCCTGTCCCTAACTCTTAACTTCTTCCTGGCTTGATGCTCAGCTATTAATTAAACAAAAAAATTATATACTTTCTCATCTGAAAGGGACTTTAAGGACTGATCATCTAGTTTACCCCTACTCCCATTTTGCAGATGAGGAAACTGAGCTCTAAAATATATAGTTTACACAAAGTCATACGAGTAGTAAGAATATGAATTAGAATTAAAACTCTAATCCTCTAACTTTAAATTCAGTGTACTTTCCCTATGCCACCTGACTGCATTATCTCTATTTTTACCTGAAATGCATACATAGTGTTTTATTGCCAGTTTCTCTTGCTTAAGATCACAAAGTTGGTCTACAGCACACCAAGGACTAGAATTCTAGTCTCCTGAATCCAAGCCCAGGATGCTCTTTTAAAAATCACTCTCTTTTAGTTTCCTTAATTAAGATTAAATGCCATTGAATCAGGAATATCAGAGAACTCCTTTTAGATGCAATACCTTAACCACAGGGAAGTAATGTCTAATGAGACATTTCCCCAATCTAATCTCCCAACAGAATACATCTTGCAAGCCATTCCCCTGCAGAATACTGGTGCTAACACAAGGAATACCACCCAATGTATTGAAGTCCTTCATTTTTCTCATCATCCCAGAGTTACCTACGGCGCATTAATTGGTTCCCCCTGGTTCTCACCATATGGTCAGCCTTTCTTTTCTCAGGATCATTCATTTCTTTGTTCATATCCTTTCACTACTTCTTTTCTACAATAATTCCTCATTTGAAAAGTGTCACATCCTACTCACAGCCACCATCCACCACTCCATTACCCTTTCAGTGATGCTCAGTTTCAATTCTTCAAAGACTGTAGTATTTCATGACTCACTGTCATAGAACATATAATAAGAGCAATATTAATAATTTCTTGCATTTCTATAGAACTTTGTACTTTTTAAAAAGTGCAAAGTGCTTTTATACATATTATCTCATTTGATCCTGAGCACATTGATGTGAGGTAGATGTGAATCAAACGGAACAATGAATATGAAAGAACTTTGAAAAACAGAAAGCCATTTGACTTCATTGATTTATTACTTTTGTGAAGTGGTTTTTTTCTGGTTTTTTTTTATTCTTTGTTAAAGGGATGATTTTCTGGGAGGGAGTAGGAGAAATGTGTTAGAAAATAAAGGTGACATAAAAGTAAAGTGCATTAATAAGTGTTTTTTTTTTTAAAGTGTAAAGCCTTATACAAATGCAAAGTATTTATTATCTTCTTAATGATTAGTGCTTTCCATTATACTCATGGATGGCACCCAAGTTGAAAAAAAAGTTCCATTTAAAAATACTCTGGGATCTTGCTACTTTAGGTTATGTACCATGGGAATACATAATGACAGGGTCATTTGATACCTGAATAACTAACTTAGCCTAGGTAATATGATTTCAAGAGTATGAGGCAAAGCTATTGTCACATATACTATGCTCTCTTTGTCATAAATCCTAAAATTCTATCAGACAGGCAATGATAGTCAGTTCATATGGAGAAACGAACCCCAAGTAACATGGGCACATAAAATTTGGGAACAGGCATAGAAGAAATAATGACAAAACCTTGACAAACAATTGAGTATTAAGTTGGATTATAGGATCTATGTGATCCCAGATGAGCAGTTTTCATGTGGTGGGCCTCAGTTTTCTCATCTGTAAAATAAGGAGGTTATTTCACATGACCTCTAAGATTCCCTCTGGCTTTTATGTACTATGTTTCTATAATTTGATGAGCTGGAAAGTCAAATTCTGTCTTGTAATGAACTTGACTATAGGATTAATAGTGTTTCTAAGAGTTTTCAATGTGGCAAGAATGGTGTTTGTGTAACACTTTAATTTATTGTCCTGCCACTATTAATTCATTTGGTATTCACTGTGATAACATCATTTCTAATGAATTTATTTGGTAATAATGTGAATGTCATATATACTTATGCTCTAAACTGCAGCAGTGAGTTCTTCTGCCAGGAAAGCTATGTTTGTGACATGCTCACACAGGAACTTTGCCAACTTTAAAAGGAATTTTTTCCACCTTTTCAAATGACTCAGACATTTCTGGAGCACAAGCTGTTTCTTTAGCATTTTTGACCCACAACCACTTTTTTTTCCATTTTGGACCAACCACATGGCCTCCATATGCCTGTTGGCTCTACATGAAATGATATTTGCTATCAGGCTGCCTCACTAAAAGGAGAGTATAGCTTCATATAACTCCTGTGACCATTCCTAAAAAGATCTACCTTGGAGGAAAAAGGGACAATTATACCAAAAAATCTTTATATAGCATCTGCTATATATAACACATTCTCACATATAGACCTCCAAAACTCTACCCTAAATTCAAGGCATTGTGTGGACAAAACTCCATTCAAAACCTTCAATGGCACATTTCATTTATTAGATCAAATGGTAGGTACATTATCTCTGAGAGAGACATGGAGAGAGATGGAGACAGAGGGACAAAGACAGATTTAATCAAATACATTGTTGCTGCTGCCACTACTGTTGTTTTTATGGGCAAGAAAGATTACTCCATAAGCACTGTGGTGCACTCTCCCACAGTTTTACTTGACACAAGTGGGGTCGTAAAATACGTGAAGGAAGCATATGTGACCACAAAACACGAATAGCTTGGAACACAGTCAACACTTGAGGTTGTTAAAGAAAGTATACATGAAAAGGCATATATGTAGAAAATACATGGCTGAGGTAAATCATTCACATCCCATTTCCAATGGAGCAGAGTTGCCAGAGAGCTTTAATGATGTTATCATGTAAGCTGCTTCCTCCACTGAACTGATTTCTTCTGTTGTCTATTTTTTCTCCTGTGCTCCTTTCTGCGGAGGAGTATCACTGAGCTGCTCTCTGCTTCCATCTACTGGAGTTCAGTTGCTATGCACCTTCATTCTGCTCTCTTGCTCTAACCAAACGTCTATTGGATTACAGCTGCTCTGCAGTCTCTCTGCTCTGGGGATGCAATTCATTTTTTTTTTCTTTATAGATATAGCCTCACAGACATTGTAGCATCTCTTAGACAGGCATCCAGCAAAACCCAGAAGAAACCCTCAGACTTAGGTTATCTCTATCTTTTAAACTCCTTTTCTTTTGCTTCCATGGTGGTGGGGAGGGGAGGGGGGGGGGCAGGTTGTTTCAATCTAAAGTTTTGTCTGAGTTATGGCATGAAATTCTTATTCAATTACATAATCACTATTGATTGCTAGTCTTGGAATTCTTCAAATAACTGTGGGGACTATGCTTAGAAACACTGAAAAGAAAATAGTAAAGACTTTTTTAAATGCCCATTAATGCCCATGTTGTTATATGAATAAATTCAAGAAAAGGCTAAAAAGGCCCAGATCCAACTGGTAGAGCTAGCAACTTTTGTCCAATATCTCTTAGTAGAAATGGAAGGGAATATATACTTATTAAGTATCTACGTATTGTAAATATCCCATTTGATGCTCACAACTACCACATGAAGAAGATGCTATTATTATTTCCATTTTATATTTAAAGAAATTGAGGCATCCAAAGAGTGTGACTTAACCTAAGGTAACACAGCTGATAAGTGTCTACAGCTTGAGAATTCAATTCTTCCTGACTCCATGTCCACTGAAATATCTAACTGAAGCAAAATTTTTATGGGTCCTATAACGTGTGAACAAAGTAGTAAGCAAAAACATTGTATTAATTCATGAAATATTATTTTATCATATAGCATTGCATATTGCAGCTATTTGTATGGGTATCTTATATATCTCTCTAATAGATAATAAACTTTTCAAGGTCAAGAGCTGTATCTGAACTAAGGTAGCATAATAAAGCACTTAATAAAGAGCTTCTGAATGAATTACTTTATGTCTAGTATTATGCCTAATGAATTTATGCTTTAGCAGATACACTGTAACTTTCTGGACTTGGAGTCAGGATGTACCTGTCTTCAAACTTAGCCCACGGCACCTGCTAAATTGTATGTATTGTATTTCTCTGAGACTTTTTTCCTCATCAGAGGTTGTTCTAACCTACTTGAATTGTGGGAAGGGTCAGATTAATAAAATCTATAATATAAATATTTTCTGCAAATGCTTAAAAGATAAGCTTAAACATTTGTACAAATATCTTGCTGTTATTGTTAACTTTCCTTCCTGATTTTTCCTCTTCCCACTGGAATAATATTTAAAAGTATAGCTCTCACTTGTGGATGATAATAAGGCAGGTTGTTGATAGCTCAGAAGGATCATGATGAATTCCATTCAAGTGCTCAAGGTAAAAGTGTTTTTTTGGCTCCTGGAAAAGTCGAGTGTGTGGTGAAAGACACAAAACTTTGGCATCAGAGAGAAAAAAATGGATTGAGATTTTGGGGCATCTTACCTGAACCTGAAGTTTTTGACAAGAACTCTCAGCTTTCATGGAAGGATTGGATCCTAATGGAGTAACTTTTTGTACATGCAGAGACAATTAAAAGTTGTAGCAAATGGAGGAGCCTAACTAAGAGTTCAGTTGAGTGTTATATCACTAGACCCTTCTGCAAGAAGAACAGAAATTCTGAAAATGAAACTATGCCAAAAGACAATTTTATAGTACACTAGAAAGTAACACCAAGGGATCACCAACTGGGAGCAACAGAGAACCAAAGAGGGACATAAAACTAATGAATCGGCACTAAAGAATTTTTAATACTGAAACTCTCCTTTAACACACTTTCACATCCCTACTCCATGAGCAGCAAAGAAATGCAAAATTTCAGGCAGGTAACTAGAGTCCTGACCATAGGGTGAACATCCCATGATGTTGTATTGTACTTAAATACCACACCCCAATACATACACTATGAACAAAGAAGCATGTGCTGATTCTGCCCAGCCTTTGAAAGGAGGAAAAAGGAATCTGAAAGGGTAAAAATGTGCTATGTATGTGATAGGAACTTAGAACCACAGACTGAAGAGCAAGAGTAAACTGAACCTGACAGAAAAGGCACTAGAAAAACAACTGAGGTTGTACTTTTCTCTTAAAGATTACTCATTGCAGTGGAAGGAGAGAGACCAAAGAGGGGATGAAGGTGGAATACAAGAAGGCTATAATACCTACAGTATCAAGAGACTTAGTTTCAATAAAAGTCTGATGCTTAAGTAGATAAACCAACAGAAGGATTCTAAAAATGTGAGAAAGAATTAGTAAAACCTCAAAAGGAAATCAAAGTATTTTAAGCAAATATTACAACATTAAGGAAAGTGGGCTAATATTGCTTGACTAAAGATAGAATCTTATATACACTCCAAATATCATGGAAAAATTGCAACAAATTCCAAAATGATTCAGAGGAGAAATATAATTTATAATAATAAGTAATTAGGAATGGATTTAGGTGTCAAGAAGAATGACCTGATAGATAATTCACATAAGAAGACCTGGGTTCAAGTCCTCCATCCCCCCCGCCACACACACACACACACACACACACACACACACACTTATACTTACTGCGAGACAAATTCAGTGCTCAAGGCAAATTTTTAGCTCATAAGAAACAGAGAAATTATCTACTTGCATTAGTAGAAGGAATTTCTTCATCCAGAAATTCCCTATGACAATGAAGTCATAGGGACAGTTCCTATGCCTTTTAGATAAAGAAATTAGAGTTCTTGATTTAGAATTAAAAATGTAATTAAATAGAGCAGGAAAATGGAGAATATTTCCCAAAAAAGTAGAAATTATATGAAAAAGAGTAATAAATGCAAAACACAAAAATAATGAGATAGAGAAAGGTGTGGCAAAAGGCAGCAATATTAAAAAGAATATAAGAACTTTGGATACATCCAAGCAAGTACCCTTGAGGACAGAATTTAAAGAGATAATTTGGGTATCAGAGATCTCTCAGAAGAAAATGACAACTCAAAAAGATCAAGGTTCATAATCTAAGAACTACTAGAAAACTTCTAAAACTTATGAATACAGATAACAAAGCAAAAGTCTAGAGAATCCATGCATGGCCAACAGAAAAACAAAATGGACAAAGAAACCTATGCTTCAAACCTCAAGATACAGAGTAGTTGAATTGCCAAGTAGCAAAAATAGCAAGTGACCACATAAAGATCTTCAAATTGAATGAAAGGCCTTGTGAATAATAAATGATTATTCACCAGTTAGGAAAAATTAGAGAATGAAATAGCATATTTCACAAAAATAAATTAGTTGAAGGTACACTGCAAAATGACATATCTTTAAAACCTGAGTATAGCCATTAAGGGAAAAAAGGATGAATATTCAACACAAAGAAACATTTGAGTCATTCAGGACCAGCGTGGGAGTGGGAATAGGAGAGGCTATCAAATTAACAAGCTTGAGAACAACCCAAATCACTAGAATGGCATGAGAAGTAAATAAGTACAATTATCAAGAGAAGAGGAAATAATAAAATCAATTACTTTATGTGTCTATATATGTATATGTGTGTGTATATATATATGGATACATATATTTATCTATATATATATATATATATATATAGATACAAAAATTGATATATGAGGTGAAAGAAAGAACAGAGAGAGAGATTATCAAGAGATAGAAAATGACTTAAAAAGCTGATGATTTCTAGGCACTTAAACACTTAGGAAAAGCAGAGGTGGAAGGAATAAACTCTTGAAAAATGGACTGAATGACCTGACTTCTTCCATGTGAATCAGTGTCTTTTATGAGAGGAAATAGCAAGGGAAGAAGAAAGAAGAAAGTTGCATATCTAGGAAATGAAGAGCTAGGAGGTTGAGTAGAATTGGTGGTTTACCCTCCACAAATCCATGATTGAACCATGATGTAATGGTAATTGCTAGAGTCTTTTGTTAGAGGAAATTGAGAAGGAGGAAAATGAGGGGAGGAGTTGTTTTGAGAAGACTTACAGAGAATAGATCTTTCCCCAGAAGAAGGAGCATTATCTCCTTAGAGGATTATAATGAGAGAGAAAGTTGTGCCTGCAGTATAAAGTAGAGACCTCAGGGTGGGTTTAGTCTAAATGTAGTATATATAAGGAGAGGCTGCATTTTCTGTAAAAGTGTTGGGACTCTCTGGGCAGTATCCTAATCTAGGAGAATGTGTGTGTAAATTTCTAAAGGTAGTTAGCAAGCAGAATGGTGGAGTGAGACCCTAAGAAAGAGAGATAGAATGTTATAACCCTTGGGATAGAGACTGGTGATCATAAAGGCTTTGGGAGTAACTGGATCTCGTAATTTGAGACAGTAGGTGAATCAGTACTGTTATCATTCAACACTGTTTCCTTTAAGAATTAATATTTCTAAGAAAGAAGAAATGCAGGGGAAAAAATTTACAAAGGAGAACCAGTTATAATCTACAAAAAGAAACCAGGCAAGGAAGCTCAAATCTGGTATTTTATAAGCATTAGCCAATGGGGTACATGAATGAATGAAAAGTGAGTTAGTTTTTAAATCACTAATCAGAAAATAAAATTCAGAATTACATGAAAATTAAGAGGAATAAAAAAGACATAGAAAAGAACATTCTTAAGTGTAGTAAATGAAAGTTAATAAAAATCAGAGTGGAAGGCAGGAGAGGAGGAAAAATATTGCACACTCTGCTTAATTTGATAAAAAAAATAGATGGAACAACAGAGCAGAAGTAGATGACCAATTAAAGAAAATGAAGAAAAAGTAACAAATTAAAAATTTTTATAAAAATTTGGAATAGAATAGCAGAACACAAGTGGAAGAATGGAGGGAACTGGGGAAATTGATATGCATCAAAGTAGTGTCAGTGAAACTAAATACAGGACAAAGTATCAACTTGAAAGGGGCAGCGAGGTAGTACAGGGGATGGAGTGTTGGACCTGGAGTCAGGATGACCTGAGTTCAAATCCAGCTTCAGATACTAGCTCTTGGACCCTGGGAAAATCTTTTAACCTTTGATTGCTTTAGTTTCCTTAACTTTAAATGGGAATAATAATAGCACTTAGCTCACAGGGTTAATATGGGGAATTATGCAACAAACAGCATGGTACCTGGTGCATAGCAGGTACTTAATATGTGCTCATTCCCTTCTTTTCAATAAAAGGAGACAAAAAGCTAATAAATAAAAAATAAATTATTGAAGGAAAATAAAAGCATAAAATTTACATCTTTAAATAGGAACAGAATCCAATAAAACAAAAGAGATGGATAAGGATGAAGAGTAAGAAGACTAAACCTGACAACACGTTATAAATAAAACATACCCCCAAAATAAAGATGTATACAACATTATAGAACAAGAGTTAATAGGTAGCAAGTGAATGCCAAAAAGTGAGACCTGCATTCATGTTATAAGATAAAGCAAAAATATAGATTCACAATAGACATAGAGATAAAGATCAAAGTCTATATCCATTCTTAAAGAAACCAGACCATTTATCAATATCATTATGAGACATATATGCATCAAATGGCATAGCATCTAAATTCATAAAGGGAAAGTTAATTGAATTACAAATATGCATGGACCTGTTTCTAACATATAGGATATACACACACACACACATATGCGTATAGATAGCATAGAATGTAGCATGGTAATGGAAAGGAACTTAGAGTTCAATGACTCTGGTCCCCTCATTTTTAGAGGAAAAAACTGAGACTAGAAAAGTAATTTACCAGTGAGCACATAATCTTTGTACCTTGGTTTCATCATTTGTCAGTTTCCTTCCTTTGTGACTGTGGTGAGAATAAATGAGATAATAGAGTGACAACCTCCATGAACCTTAGTTTCTTCATCAGTGAAGCTTCTTTTAGCTCCAAATCAATGATTCAGTGAGATGGAAAAGCTCTAGAAAATCACAAGTGCCAGGCAAACATAAATAGTATGTAAGGTCCTTGAGGTCTCTTTTGCTTTTCTCTGTCTCTTCAGCTCCTAGGATAGGACCTAATACAAGGAATACCTAAATAGTGACTTATACATAGGAGGCCCTTAATAAATGTTGAATTGAATTGTTGAAATGGGACAGGACCATCATCTTTGCTTATAAAATAAACCTTTATAAAGTAAGCATACTTACTCCCATATTCCAACAGGGCAAGTTAGAAACTCTGAAAATCCTCTAATATTTACAAAGAAAATATTAAATTTCAAGATGCCAGGTTTCCTAAACTCTGGGGTTTAACTGACCTCTGCAAAGGGAAACATAAACAGTCTTCTTTCTCTACTAAAGAAGTAGAATTGAGGGAGGAAAGTAAATCTCATCATGAATGACCTCAAAATCAAATATACCAGGCAAAGTAAGGGATTCTAAAGTCAGCTGTCCAAGGGAGCATATCTCATCATTCCTTATACTTGCCTTGGGTTTTATGAAAAGGGATTTGTATGCAACTCTATAATCCAGTTGTTTCAAAGACCTTTGGCAAAACCCTAACCAGAGATGTAAGCTAAGTCAATAATAAGTTCCTTGGAACTAAAGATGAAGGAGCTGTATGTGAAGTTCTGAGTCAATACTCTCTTTCTGTGCATAGCTGCTGATAGAGCAACTCTGAAGCCTGAGTAGCATGCCCTGCAGCTGTGTCATTCTTAAGTGGATGTTTTATGAACAAGTCCATCTCCCTTATCCACTTTACATGTTCTTCTTTTTTAATAAAAGGCAGGTCAGACAGTGGGGAGCAAATATGTCTTCAAAGACCCAGTGGGATCCCAGCTTTCACAACTTATTTTGGTGTTTTATGTCCTGCCAAACATAATCATTTAATGGCTATTTGAAATTGCCTTCAGGGCTTCTAATAAATGGTGAATTTGCAAACATAGATGTTTCCAGTCCCAGTTTTACAACTAGTTTTTTATTCTCAGTGGTTCTTTCATCTGTAATGGGTTTTCACAAGTTTATAAAGTGTCAGCTTTGTCTTTCCAGAGCATAAAAGTAACATCTTATCAAATAATGTCCTCAAAGATCTCCCCTATTATCCTAGAAAAGAACTTGGTTTGTCATCCCCAGGCTATTTTTCTTTCAGTTATAACTAGATACAGAGTGGTTTAACACAGTCCTCACTAGTCCTGATCCTTGAATTAGGTTTGTATCATTCTCCAGCTTAATCCCTTTTCATTTTATTAGGCACCTTTATGATCAGTCAACTAGCATTTCTTAAGTGCCTACTATGTGCTAGGCACTGCGCTAAGGGCTAAGAATACAAAAAACGTAAACAGTCCCTACTCTCAGGAAGCTCACAGTCTAATAACATCAACTGAAAGCTACAAAGGACTTGAGTGATCACGCTAGTTCAACTTCCTCATTTTTATATATAAAAGGCTGAGGACTGAAGCAACGGAATAATTTGTCCAAGGTCATACAGGTTGCAGAGCCATGGCTCAACAAAAGTCCTTAGACTATAAAGCAAATTCTCTTTCTACTACTCCAATACATCCTCAAACTGAAGAACTAGCTTATGTGAACAAATGGTCCTTTCAGGGTATCGGGGGTAGAATTGTATGTAACTATTGTTCTGGTTGTTATTTATACATGTCCAACTCTTTGCGACCCCATGGATCTTAACACACTAATATTGTCCATAGGATTTTTCTTGGCAAAGATATTGGAATGGTTTATCATTTCTTTCTCCAGTGGATTAAGGCAAACAGAGATCAAGTGAATTTCGCAAGGTCACACAGCTAGTAAGAGGCTGAATTTGAGCTTAGGTCTTCCTGACTCCAAGCCTAGCATTTTATCCATTTAGTCACCTAACCCTTACCTTAATTCTCTTTGGTCTTCAGTTTTCTTTTTTTGTTTTGTTTTGTTTTCTTTTGTTTTTTTTTAAAATTATTTTATTTGTTTTCAATTTTCTACAATCACTTTCATATATTTTAGATTTTTCCCCCTCTCTCCTTCTTCCCTCCCTGAGACAGTATGCAATCTTATGTGGGTTCTATACATACACTCTTATTAAACATATTTTCCCCTCAGTCATGTTGCATAGAAGAGTTTAAAGATGAGACTTTTTGTTATTAATATAAATTTATTTATTTTACTTTTTACATTCATTTTAACAAAATTTTGGGTTCCAAATTTTCTCCCCATTTATCCCCTCCCCCCACCTCAATACACCAAGCATTCTAATTTTCCCTATCACCAATCTGCCCTCTCTTCTATCATCCCTCCCTTCTCTTGTCCCCATCTTCTCTTTTGTCCTGTAGGGCCAGATGACTTTCTATTCCCCATTAACTGTATTTCTTATTTCCTAGTAGCAAGAACAATACTAAACAGTTGTTCCTAAAACTTTGAGTTCCAAATTCTCCCCATCCCTCCCTCCCCACCCATTCCCTTTGGGAAGGCAGGCAATTCAATATAGGCCATATCTGTGTAGTTTTGCAAATGACTTCAATAACAGTCATGATGTGTAAGACGAACTGTATTTCCCTCCATCCTATCCTGCCTCCCATTGTTTCTATTCTGTCTTTTGATCCTGTCCCTCCCCAAGAGTGTTGACTTCAAGTTACTCCCTCCTTCCATTGCACTCCCTTCCATCATCCCCCCTACCCTGTTTATCTCCTCCCCCACCTTCCTGTACTGTAAGATAGGTTTTCATACCAAAATGAGTGTGCATTTTATTCCTTCCTTTAGTCGAATGTGATGAGGGTAAACTTCATGTTTTTTTCTCAGCTCTCCTCTTTTTCCCTCCACTAAAAGGTCTCCTGCTTGCCTCTTGAATGAGAGATAATTTACCCCATTTCATTTCACCCTCTCTCCTCCCACTACATTTCTCTCTCACTGTTTACCTTAATTTCTTTTAAAATATGATCCCATCCTATTCAATTCACTCTGTGCTCTCTGTCTCTGTATGTGCGTGCATGTGTGTTAGTGTGTGCATGTGTGTGTGTGTGTATGTGTGTGTGTGGTCCTACCAACTACCCAGATACTGAAAAGTTTTAAGAGTTACAAATATTGTCTTTCCATGTAGGAATGTAAACAGTTCATCTTTGGTTAAGTCCTTTATGGCTTCTCTTTGTTGTTTACTTTTTCATGCTTCTTCTCATTCTTGTTTTTGAAAGTCAAATTTTCTTTTCAGCTCTGCTCTTTTCATCAAGAATGCTTGAAAGTCCTCTGTTTCATTGAAAGACCATATTTTCCCCTGAAGTGTTATACTCAGTTCTGATGGGTAGGTGATTCTTGATTTGAGTGCTAGTTCCTTTGACTTTTGGAGTATCCTATTCCACGCCCTTTGATCCCTTAATATAGAAGCTGCTAGATCTTATGTTATCCTGATGGGATTGTATTTCCACAATACTGGAATTGTTTCTTTCTAGCTGCTTGCAAGATTTTCTCTTTGACCTGGGAATTCTGGAATTTGGCCACAATGTTCCTAGGAGTTTCTCTTTCTGGATCTCCTTCAGGCAGTGATCGATGGATTCCTTCAATACTTATTTTGCCCTCTGGTTCTAGAATATCAGGGCAGTTTTCCTTGATAATTTCATGAAAGATGATGTCTAGGCTCTTTTTTTGATCATGGCTTTCAGGTAGTCCCATAATTTTTAAATTGTCTCTCCTGGATCTATTTTCCAGGTCAAGTTGTTTTTCCCATGAGATATTTCACATTCTCTCTTCCATTTTTTTGTTCTTTTTGGTTTTGTTTGGTGATTTCTTGGTTTCTCAGAAAGTCATTAGCCTCCATCTGTTTCATTCTAATTTTGAGAGAACTATTTTCTTCAGTGAGCTTTTGAGCCTCTTTTTCCATTTGGCTAATTCTACTTTTGAAGCATTCTTCTCCTCATTGACTTTTTGAACCTCTTTTGCCAATTGAGAGAGCCTATTTTTCAAGGTGTTATTTTCTTCAGCATTTTTTTGGACCTCCTTTAGCAGGGTATTGACCCGTTTTTCATACTTTTCTTGCATCTCTCTCATTTCTCTTCCCAGTTTTTCCTCCACTTGTCTAAATTGATTTTCAAAATCCTTTTTGACCTCTTCCATGGCCTGAGCCCATTGGATATGTATTTCAGGTGTTTGGGGTACAGTGGCCTTGGCTTCTATGTCTTTCCCTGATGGTAAGCATTGTTCCTTGTCATCAGAAATGAAAGGCGGGAACATCGTTTTCCCAAGAAAGTAGCCTTCTATGGTCTTATTTTTCTTCCCTTTTCTGGGCATTTTCCCAGCCAGTTACTTGACTTCTGAGATTCCTCTGCACCCCCGCCTAGATCCACCCAGCTAGTGCTTAGGGTCTGAGATTCAAATGCCGCTCCCCAGCCTCAGGGCTTTCAGCAGCAGGGTGGGGGGCGGGGCCTGGCTGCTATTCAATGTGAGCTTAAGTTCTGGGGCTTGGATGGGGGCAGGGCTGCCTCCCAGGCTCAGTTCCCTGAGGGGGTTTATGCGGAGATCTTTGGTAATGGACCCAAGCCCCTGTCTGGTCCGGAAGCCTCTGGCCACCGCTTCCTCCCGCTGCTGCCTCCCGAGGGCACCTGAGTTACAGAGACACCCCGCTCCCCTCTCGGCCAGCCTAGAAGTCTCTCTCACTGATCTGTAGTGCCTGTGGGTGGAGGGACCTTCGGGGCCACCAGAGATTCCATCCCTGAAGCCTGCTCGGATTTCCTCCTCTGGGGCCGCACAGCCAAGGCAGGGGCTCTGCTCCACATCTGGCGTGCGATGGACCTTTGGTGGTGGTTTTTCAGGGCTCTCTGGAACAGAAATCTCCTCCACTGCATTCCTGCATGGCTTGCCCTGCTCCAGACTTTGTGGGGAGTTCTTTTTACAGAAAATATATGGGCTGTGGGTTCGGGGCTAGTATACATGAGTCTTTCTACTCCGCCATCTTGGCTCCTCCCCCGGTCTTCAGTTTTCTTATCTGTAAAATTAAAAGGTTAAACTAGATTAACTCTAGGGTTCCTTCTAGATCTAAATTTATAGTTCTATCATCTCCATAGGAAAACACTGATGGTTGATCACTGAAAGAGAGAAACAGCATGTTGGTGTGCAGAGGTGTCAAACCAGAAACTAGATAAAACTAAATGAAATTGGGAAATATTTAACAAAATAAACAAAAACATAATATGACAAGAATGTTAATATGCTATTTTTAAGTCAGTATGTGCTCTGTAGGGACCCTTATTTAGGGCTGAGTAGTTGTCATTTTATTTGAGTTTGACACCATTGGCATAGTGGATAGAGTTGAACTTGGAGTAAGAGACCTAGGTTCACACCGTGGCATAGACACAAGCTTTTTTACCCTAGTCCTTACCTAACGTTTCTGCATCTCAGTTTCCTCACCTGTAAAATCAAGGGATTAGACTTAATGATCTCCAAGGTTCCTTCTAGCTCTAAATGTTTACTACTATGATCCTTGGCTTCATAGTTCCTCACCTGCAGCAAGACCCAGGATGCAGTGAGAACATCTGGACACAATATTTTTGGCATGTCAACTGGGTCCTTTCTGCTGTAGGGGAAGCCTGTTATTTATCTCATTGATTTTCTTTCAGATCTTTCACATCATCTGATTAAAACCTTTTTTCTCCTCAAAATTACTTGAGTGCCTAATTCCTAAGTGAATAATATGAAATGGATATTAATAATTTAATATAAAACCTGAATTTTATGTTCTGTTGTGGGTGTAGACAGTCTCTCTCTCTCTGTCTCTCTCTCTCTCTCTCTCTCTCTCTCTCTCTCTCTCTCTCTCTCTCTCCCCAGAATTTGATAAAGAGATAGATTCAAATAGAATACTCATTCTTTTTCATCAGTTAACAATTATTAGTTGTTAACTATTATTATTAGATGTAGTGTTTAATAGTTTTCTGAGAAAATAAGGCCATCAGTCACGAATCCTTGTTCTCCCTTCATTTATTCCTCAAAACCATTTGTCATCCTACTACATTCTCTCTTACTTTGCTTCTGTCTCTGAGAACATTGTGGCTCTTCTTATTATCACTGTTTGTGGCTCTATACAATCCCCTGTTTACTCTTCTAGTAATTACCCCTTTCAGTTATGTCCTCTCTCTCTAATCTTCAGTCTCTTCCTACTAACGGGTTCCTTCCTTAATAGCAAGGAAAAATGATCAGTGCTCTTACAATTTTAAAAGAAAACATTTTTTAAAAAGCCTTCCAACTGATCCTGCCATTACATCAAATGGTAACCCATATAGCTCTCCTCCTTTTTATAGTCACTGTTCTACAATGCTTTCTATACCTTTGCTTCCACTTTCTTACCTCCCACTCTCTCATCAGCTACCTTTTCAATCTGGCTTCCAATCTCATCACTCAAACTAAATGGTTCTCTCTAAGGTTACCAATGATCTCTCAATTATTAAAATTCAGCAGTCTTGGGGGTGGAGCCAAGATGGCGGAGTAGAAGGACGCACGTTTACGAGCTCTGAAACCAAAGCCCATAGAATTAATGTAAAAAGAGACCCCCATAACTTCTGGGTCAATACAAGGTGTGCAGAAACGGAGTGGAAGAGATTTCCATGCCAGAGAGCCCTGAAGAGCCGTCCCCAGGGTCGCGCCCCGGAAAGCAGACCCCACCCCAGCGCGGCCTTGGCCGTGGCCACAGAGAAGCTGATCCGAGCAGGCTTCAGACACGGAAGCTCCGGCAGCCGGGAAAGTCCCTCCACCCACAGAAGCTACCGGTCAGTGAGAAAGAAGGCTAGGCTAGAGGAGGGGAGCAGAGCATTTCCGTGACTCAGGCCCCCTCGGGAGGAAGCCGGAGCACAGACGGGGGCAGGAAGCGGTGGAGGCAGAGGGGTGGGCGGCAGCTGAGGCGGCAGCAGCTTGGGACTCAGGAATCCCCCAGCAGCAGGCAGGATCTTCATTACAGAAGGTCTCTACATGAACGGCCTGAGGGAGCTGAGCCTGGGAGACGGCGCTGCCCCCACCCCGCTCTATTACTGAAAGTCTCTGCATAAAGCCCCTGAGGGAACTGAGCCTGGGAGACAGCCCTGCCCCCACCCCAGCGTCAGAACTAAAGCGTGCTGCGGAAAGCACATTTGAATCTCAGAGGCCAAGCACCAGCTGGGCGGATCCAGGCAGGGGTGGAAAGGAATCTCAGAAGTCAAGTAACTGGCTGGGAAAATGCCTAGAAAAGGGAAGAAAAATAAGACTATAGAGAGTTTTTTCCAACAAATGCAAATGATCCCGGCCTTCGGATCTGATGACGAGGACGTATTCTTGCCATCAGGGAAAGATGTGGAGGGCGGGGCCTCAATACCCCGGACACCCCAGGGCGGTGGCAGGTGGGCTCAGGCCTTGGAAGAGCTCAAAAAGGATTTTGAAAAGCAAGTTAGACAGGTGGAGGAAAAACTGGGAAGAGAAATGACAGAGATGCAAGAAAAGTATGAAAAACGGGTCAATACCTTGGTAAAGGAGACCCCAAAAAATGCTGAGGAAATTAACACCTTGAAAAATAGGCTCACTCAATTGGCAAAAGAGGTTCAAAAAGCCAATGAGGAGAAGAATGCTTTCAAAAGCAGAATAAGTCAAATGGAAAAAGAGGCTCAAAAGCTCACTGAATTTAATAGTTCTCTCAAAATTAGAATGGAACAGATGGAGTCTAATGACTTTACGAGAAACCAAGAAATCACCAAACAAAACCAAAAGAACAAAAAAATGGAAGAGAATGTGAAATATCTCATGGGAAAAACAACTGACCTGGAAAATAGATCCAGGAGAGACAATTTAAAAATTATGGAACTACCTGAAACTCATGATCAAAAAAAGAGCCTAGACATCATCTTCCATGAAATTATCAAGGAAAACTGCCCTGACATTCTAGAACCAGAGGGCAAAATAAGTATTGAAAGAATCCATCGATCACCGCCTGAAAGAGATCCAGAAAGAGAAACTCCTAGGAACATTGTGGCCAAATTCCAGAACTCCCAGCTCAAGGAAAAAATCTTGCAAGCAGCTAGAAAGAAACAATTACAGTACTGTGGAAATACAATCAGGATAACTCAAGATCTAGCAGCTTCTACATGAAGGGATCGAAGGGCGTGGAATAGGATATTCCAGAAGGCAAAGGAACTAGGACTCAAACCAAGAATCACCTACCCAGCTAAACTGAGTATAATACTTCAAGGGAAAATATGGTCTTTCAATGAAACAGAGGACTTTCAATCATTCTTAATGAAAAGACCAGAGCTGAAAAGAAAATTTGACTTTCAAACACAAGAATGAGAAGAAGCATGAAAAAGGAAACAGCAAAGAGAAGTCTTAAGGGACTTACCAGAAGTGAACTGTTTACATTCATACAGGGAAATTCAATATTTCTAACTCTTAAAACTTTTCAGTATCTGGGTAGTTGGTGGGACCACACATACATGCATGCACACACATACACACATGCACACACATACAGAGATAGAGAGCACAGATTGAACTGAATAGGATGGGACCATACCTTAAAAGAAATTAAGGTAAATGGTGAGAGAGAAATGTAGTGGGAGGAAAGAGGGGGAAATGGAAGGGCGTAACTATATGTCATTTAAGAGGCAGGTAGGAGTTTTCTTAGTGGAGGGAAAAAGAGGAGAGCTGAGGGAAAAAAAAAAAACCAAGAAGTTTACCCTCATCACATTTGACTAAACGAAGGAGTGAAATGCACACTCCTTTTGGTATGAAAACCTATCTTACAGTATAAGAAAGTGGGGGAGAAGGAGATATTGTGGGGTGGGGGGGCAGGGATGATGGAAGGGAGGGCAAAGGGAGGAGGGAGCAATTTGAAGTCAGCACTTGGGGAGGGACAGGATCAAAAGACAGAAGAGAAACAATGAGGGGCAGGTTAGGAGGGATGGTAATCCAGTTAGTCTTACACAACACGACTATCAGGGAGGTCATTTGCAAAACTACACAGATATGGCCTATATTGAATTGCCTGCCGTCCCAAAGGGAATGGGTGGGGAGGGAGGGATGGGGAGAATTTGGAACTCAAAGTTTTAGGAACAACTGGTTAGTATTGTTGTTGCAACTAGGAAAGAAGACATACAGTTAATGAGGAATAGAAAGTCATCTGGCCCTACAGAAGAAAAGAGAAGATGGAGACAAGAGAAGGGAGGGATGACAGAAGAGAGGGCAGATTGGAGATAGGGAAAATTAGATTGCTTGGGGTATTGGGGTGGGGGAGGGGATAAAAGGGGAGAAAATTTGGAACCCAAAAATTTGTGAAAGTGAATGTAAAAAATTAAATAAATAAATAAATTTAAAAAAATAAAAATAAAATAAAATTCAGCGGTCTTCTCTGAGTTTTCATCCTTTTTAATCTCTTTTCACATTTAATAAAGTTCACTGCCTGGTCTCCTAAGTAAAGTTTCTTTGTTGGGTTTTGATGATGATGCTCTCTCTCAAGAGAACAGCTTGGTGGTGCAGTAGAAAGAGTGCCAGGCCTGGAGTCAGGAATACTTGAGATCAAATTCTACCTCAAACATTTAGTAGCTATATGATCCTGGGCAAATCACTTAAAGCTCTTTGCCTCAGTTCCTCATCCGTAAAATGAGCTGGAAAAGGAAATGGTAAACCGCTCTAGTATCTTTGCCAATAAAACCTCAAATGGTATCATGAAGAGTTGGACATCACTAATCAGCCAAAAACAACAAACACATGAAGTATTAAATGAACTGGGGGAAATTTTCTAGTGTGCTCAATAGAGCCTCTGTAAAGAATTTATAGAAAGATAGGGGAAAGAGCTATATAAAATGAGGTGTGTAAAGATTGTGATCTGCCTGAGAGTAGGAAGTGATTACATCCAGGAATCCATGAACCCATCAAAGTAAATGAGTTAGTATATGTGAAAGCATTTCATAAACCAAACATTGGCATACAAATGTAAATCACAATTAATTTGTTGTTCTTACTATTACTCCAATACTCATAGTAAACTTATTTTCAGGAAATGTGGGATCATTTTAGAGCTCAGGAGATCCAAGTTTTTGTTCTATCTCATTAAAATTGGCTTTTAAGTAGGGTGAAGTTAAGGGAGAACACATGATACCACTTTTTGGAAAATATACCTGGCTTAAAGGTTAAGAGGATGTCTGTATACCATCACCTCCCCTAAAATGTCTCATTCTGTATTTCTAAATTACCTCATAAAAAATGTCTTTTAGAATCTTTATTCAGGCTAAGTACTACTCACTAGGTTTTCAAGACCTCTGTCACATGTCCTATTTCTTTCATTCTTTTTGATTTTTACTAGCTCCTTATCCACTTTCTTTTTAGTTAACCAAATATTCCTACTCTTCCTGTCTATATCCACTTTTTTCCATATTACACATATGAAAAAGCTTCGAACAGATTGGGAAGAAAAGTCTATTTAGAAAAATCAGATGAGACACCTGTGTCCTAGTCCAAAGCCTGTATGAGCTTAGAAATACAAATGTAGCCTTTCCTCTCCACTTCCCACGGGATTGGCTTTGGGACTCACCTTTCACTGCCACCCTCCCTTCTCACAGAGTGAAGATGGCCACCAGTTTCCTGGTACATGAGAAGATCTGGTTTGACAAATTCAAGTACAATGATGCAGAGAGAAAGTTCTATGAGCAGATGAATGGTCCTGTCCCTATCTCTTCTCGACAGGAGAATGGCGCTAATGTGATCCTCAGTGACATTGCCATAGCCAGGGAGAATATCCAGAAATTTCCCCTGCAAGTGCAAACACCAGCTCTTCCAGTGGTCCAAGTGGGGATCATAGTGAGCTGGTCACCAATATTTCCAATTTAGAGGCAGAGAACCAGAGCCTTTGGAGTGTGATTCAGGACCTACAGCTGACCATCTCCAAGCTTGAAATCCGACTGTGTACCCTGTGGAGAAATGCTTCCCTTCCCACCACTCTCTGGCTCCTCAGATTCAGCATGTATCCCCTACGCAGAAGGTGGAGCTATCCACCACATCACCCACTAAGAAGACAGTCACCCCAACAGAAGACGATGAAGATGATGATGTTGACTTGTTTGGTAATGATGATGAAGAAGAAGACAAGGAGGCACTCCGCCTTCAGCAAGAACGTCTTCGGCAGTGTTCAGAGAAGAAGGCCAAGAATCCAGGGCTGATTGCAAAGTCTTCTATCCTCCTAGATGTCAAGCCTTGGGATGATGAGACAGACATGGCAAAGTTGGAGGAGTGTGTCCGCTCCATACAGTTGGATGGATTGGTCTGGGGAGGCTCCAAATTGGTGCTTGTGGGGTATGGCATTTGGAAACCGCAGATCCAATGTGTGGTAGAGGATGACAAAGTGGGCACAGACATTCTGGAGGAGGAGATCACCAAGTTCGAAGATTATGTGCAGAGCGCTGACATCGCTGCTTTCAACAAGATCTAAAAGGCCCCTGAATGTGTGTGAATCTGTAACCAAAATAAAGGCTGAGATCTGAAAAAAAAAAAAAGAAAGAAATACAAATGTATGCCTGTCTCAATATCTCATCTATAAAATCCATCAGTCAACAAGCATTTGTCAAACTACCTCTATGCACTAGGCACTCTGTTAGGTTCTGGGGATACAAAGATAAAAATGAAATAGTGCCTGCCTTCATGGATTTACGTTCTAGGGAGGATAAAGACATCTATCCTAACTGCCTAATAAAGAGGCTGTGATAACAAAATGAGACCATAGGTATTGTGATCTTGATGTCACTTCCCTCTTTGGGTCTGTTTTTTTTTTTTGTTAAATAAGGGAGTGGACTAGATCATCTCTAAGATGTGATTCATTTTATTGAGACCTAAAACAAATTTCCTGAACTCTCTGTGCCTTCTTTTTATTTTAGATAAAACTGGATAAAACATCTTCATACTCTCTTTTCTTCTGGACATCCACACATGAAGTTGCTGGGATGGATAGATGGATAGATGGAAGGATGGGGCAGTGGTGCCTGGGAAGCACAGTAGAAGCTTCCAGAATCATGTCGACTCTTTGCTCTGTTATTTTTCTCCTCTATTAGCAAAATGATCCTTATATCATGGAATCAGAAATTTTTCAAAGAACATTAATGATCTCAGAAGATTACCTCTGGATCTCTGGTTTGCTCTCAATATTGAGTACTTTCAGGTGGTCTATTCCCCATGAACTATATGAGGGAAAAATCACTTGCCATGCTTATAATCCAGACACTGAAATGAAGGTGAACAGCCTACCATTTCTTATTTTGATGGCAGATTTCTGAAATATCATTCTCCTTCTTGGCCCGCCCTCATCCCTTTACCATTTATCAAAAGCTGTCTATTCTAATTTTAGAGGAATTTTTTTCCTGATTGAAAGCTGTGAAAAGCTGTCAAGACCTCTCCAGGAAACTCCTGTTGATGAATAATAAATTCATCTTATAGCCAACAAGGAGAAAACATTGGTAACTGGCTACATTGAAATCAGAAATCTGACTCCCAATAGTCTATTATCTAAGAAGATGGGTATCTGACCCAAACTGAGTCACTAATGTGGTCGAACTCCAATGAGATCAACCTTTTGACTCACTTCCCACAGGAAAGATATTTCTCTTTTCTCATCCAGTAATGGGGCACCTCTCCCTGTTGGCCTCCCAGGATATGCCAGCACTTAGTAAATTAGCTTTCAGGCAGTTCATGACCTGTTTGGTTCCACTGCTCTTCAAGGCCTGATATTTACTTCCACAGGTTTCCTATCCCAGCTGCCTTTCTTCCTGATGAGAGTGCTACCTACCAGTGCTGCCTCACGGTTTTCCCAAGGGTTCAGACTGGGTCTTGCCTCTGGTAGCCTCCCCATACATAGTGCTTTCCTTTCCCAAATTCAGCACAAATTACTACTACCAGCTCACCACCCTTATCCAGAGTATCAGGCAAGGAGATCATTTATCCATTGCATGTGAAAACTTAATTATTTGTTTCAAAGAAACAAGCAATATCATTTATAGAACACTGATGCCATGATACAGGACCTAAAATTAAAAAAAAAAAAATCTGGTCTTCTATGTGTCATTAGAAAAGACTTGTCCCTATTCCATTCCTTTGTAAAATTGGAAGATTCACAGGTGTGGAACCTTGCATATATGGTCAGATTTCTTTGATGTATTGATAGATTTTGCTGGGGCTTTTTCTCCCCTTCTTTTTATTAAAAAAGTTCTTTGTAATAGAGGATAGTTCTCTGGGATTGGAAGGGGAAGAATGCTAGGTGAAATATGAGAGATGTGAAAAACAAAGACATCAAAAATCCATGTTAAAATAGAAAGAAAAGGAATAAGAGGGAAGAACAAGGAAGTAGGTTTGTGTTCCAAGACCAGAAAGCCAAAGTTCAAATTATCACAGTTTCTGGCACCTCTTCTGTCCTCATCAAGGTGCAAATTAGTTTATTGGTAGAAATCCAACAATCAATCAACGAGTATTTCCTGAGTAGCTACTATATGCCAAGTATCATAGTGGTGCCAGTGCAGGAGTCAGGAGGACCTGAGTTCAAATATCACCTCAGACACTTGACACTCAATAGCTGTGTGACCATGGGCAAGTCACAACCCCAATTGCCTCATCCTGGGTCATCTCCAGTCATCCTGAAGAATATCTGGATATTCTTCACTGGAATATATCACTGGATTCAGATGGCTCTGGAGGAGAAGTGAGGCTGGTGACTTGTACAGCCTTCCCTCACTCAAAAAACAAAAGTCAAGTGCAAGTCATGTCATCATTTCTCTGATGGCATGGTCTTCTTCAGCAATTAAGGACAAACACACACACATTAAGGAAACTAATGCGAAATAAGACCAGGAGGTAAGTTAGAGACAGATGAACACACACACATTCCAGTGAGGGAAACTAAATACATACATGTACATATACACATATGTATTCTATATATTATTTATTCTATATATAAGTGTATACAAAAGAAATATAAAATATATATGAATTCATTAAATATAGGGTCATTTGAGAGGCAGAGCTATAACAGTTGAGTATATTTTTTAAAAAAAAGTATTCAAGGTGTTTGAAATGAAAGTCTAGAGATAGAGTCTTTGATAGAAGATGAGAAAATGTGAGAGACATAGAAATCAGATCTGTTACTGTTGTTGAGTCATTTCAGTTGTGTCTGACACTATGACCCCATTTGGATTTTTTTAGACAAAAGTACTAGAGTTGTTTACCATTTCCTTCTCTAGATCACTTTTATAGATGAGAAAATGAAGGCAAACAAGGATAAGTAACTTGCCAAAGGCCACATAGTGTCTGAGGCCAGATTTGAACTCAGGAAGTCTTCCTGATTCCAGGTCCAGTACTCTACCTACTTCATCAACTAGTTTCCCTAGATCTTGTGAGTCAGGATAAGAAAATCTGGAATTATTTAATCTAAAGAAGGAAGGACTGAGGGCAGATCTGACCTAGGATTCAGAGACAAAAAGAGCCTTAGAGCTCAAACTCAGTTACAGTTTTTGAGGTATACTATACATGGAGATTCAGTGTGGTACAGCGGATAGTGTTTGGCATGGAATTTGAAGAACATAGTTCAAATATTGCCTCTGCTACTTCCTAGCTATTTGACTATGGGCAAGTCATTTGATTTCCTTGAGCCTCAGTGTTCTCATCTGTAAAATGAAGATAAAATATCTGGTATGGTTGTCAGGTTGTCAGGAGACTCAAACAAGCTACTGTTTACATATAGGGCTTTGTAAACTTTAAATCATTATATATACTCCAGAGTTCATTATTATTAGAGAGGGTGAAGGGGAGTTCATCTCCCACATAATGGATTTAAGCTTTGGTGACATCCAAATAAATATCAAGGCAACCCACAGTGATATCCCCATCTTACAAATCCACAGCATATTCTTTTGGTCTGCATTACACATATGGTGCTATTTGGTATTTATGCTGCTCTAGGACTTTCAAAGTTTTATCTCCAATTAATATTTTACTTTTTATATGTTTATGCCTTGTCCTCTGTCCATGTCTTCATTAAATTGTAAGCTGTTTGATATATAGCTAGCATATAGGGAGCACTTTAACGTTTACAAAGCATTTTACAAATATTATCTCATTTTATCCTCACAACAGCCCTAGATGTTAGGTGCTAACATTATCCACATTTTACAAATGAGGCTACTAAAGCAAAGAGAGACTAAGTGATTTGCCCTAGGTCATGCTTCTCAGACACAGTGTCTGAGGTAAGATTTTAATTCACATCATCCTAACCGCAGGCCCAGAGTTTTATCCATTGAGTCAATTAGGTATTTCATGGAGAGCAAGTCCTTTATATTTTAACCCTGGGTTTCTGCCTCAGTATTAAACACAATGCTATATATACTACGGGTTCTCAGTGAATTGTGCATAAATGGATGAAGGAAAGTTTCAGTGGGTAATCATGTTTGGAGAGAAATGGAAAACTAGCCATGCAAACAAATGTACTCTTTGATGGTAGAGTCAAACCCAAACATTCTGGATGACAATTTGGAATTATGTAAGAAAATTCACCAAGGGGGCAGAGCCAAGATGGTGCAGTAAAAGGACTGGCCAGCTCTTAGCTCAGCCCCCAAAGTCCACAAAATACTTGTATAAAATGACTCTAAACAAATTTTGGAGCAGCAGAAGTCACAAAAAGACAGAGTGAAAAAGATTTTCAGCCCAAGACAGCCTGGAAGATGGACAGGGAAGGTCTATCGCACAGGTCTCAGAGAAGAGTACAGCCCATAAAGCCCAGCCCAGCCTTGGCTGTGCAGAACTTCAGGGACAGGGCTGGAGCAGGCTTCAGGGTGTGGAATCAAAGGTAGCAGCTGCAGGTCCCATATTTATCAACACACAACTGCCAAAGACAGCTTCAAAGGTCAGCAAAAAAGTTCTTTCATTCGGATGAGAAGGGAGCAGGGTCCAGCCATAGCCCCGGGCCCAGGGTAGCAAAAGTCACTGCTGCATAGTGTCCATTTTTAGAGCCCTTGACCTAAAAACCCTCAGGGAATTGAATTGCTGATCTGGATCTAAGGCTTGAGTCGTGGTCCTGGGATGAGGAGGAGTGCTGACTTGTAGAGCTGAAGGTGGTTGTGGAGAGGGAAGCTTATTCACAGATCCACAGAAAAGTATATGGTTCCTTCCGGACCAGAGCATAGGCCAGGAGAGGAGTAAACACCTTGGAGGAACTGAGAATTTACAGGTCCCTAAAGTATACCCTCCACTTAATAAATAACTCAAAAGTCAAGTAACTGGCAAAGAAAATACCCCAAAAGGGAAAAATATAAGAATATAGAAGGTTACTTTCTTGGTGAACAGGTATTTTCCTCCATCCTTTCAGATGAGGAAGAATAAAGCATGCCATTAGATGAACACATCAACGTGAAGGCTTCTTCATCCCAAACTTCCAAAGTAAATTTGCAATGGCTTCAGGCCATCGAAGAGCCCAAAATAGATTTTGAAAATCCAGTAAAAGAGGTGGAGGAAAAATTTGGAAGAGAAATTGAGCAAAGAGAAAAAAGAAAATCATGAAAAGTGAGTCAATATCTTGCTAAAGAGGACCAAAAAATGCTGAAGAAAATAACACTTTTAACAACAGATTAAGCCAAGTGGGAAAAGAGGTCCAAAAAAGCCAATGAGGAGAAAAATGCTTTAAAAATCAGAATTAGCCAAATGGAAAAAGAGGTTCAAAAGTTCACTGAAGAAAATAGTTCTTAACAATTAGAATGAAGTAGATGGAAGCTAACGACTTTTTGAGAAACCAAGAAATTATACAACAAAACCAAAAGAATGAAAATTTGAAGACAATTTGAAATATCTCATGGGAAAAACAACTGACCTGGAAAATAGATCCAGGAGAGACAATTTAAAAATTGTGGGGCTACCTGAAAGACATGATGAAAAAGGATCCTAGATATCATCTTTCATGAAATTATCAAGGAAAGCTTCCCTGATATTCTAGAACCAGAGGGCAAAATAAATATTGAAAGAATCCACCAATAACCTTCTGAAGGAGATCCAAAAAGAAAAACTTCTAGGAATACTGGAGCCAAATTTCAGAGTTCTCATGTCAAGGAGAAAATATTTCAAGCAGCCAGAGAGAAACAATTTGAGTTTTGTGGGAATACAATCAGGATAACACAAGATTTAGCAGCTTCTACATTAAGAGACTGAAGGGCTTTAAATATGATATTCTAGAAGTCAAAGGAACTAGGATTAAAACCAAGAATCACCTACCCAGCAAAACTGAGTATAATACTACAGAAGGGTAATGGTCATTCATTGTAATAGAGAACTTTCAAGCATTCTTGATGAAAAGACCAGAGCTGGATAGAAAATTTGACTTTCAAACACAATAATCAAGGGAAGTATGAAAGGATGAAAAGGTAAACAGGAAAGAGAAATCACAAGAGACTTAATTAAAGTTGAACTGTTTACATTCCTATATGGAAAGATAATATTTGCAACTCTTGAGACTTTTCTCAGTATTTGGGTAGTTGGAGGGATTATATCCATATAGACAGAGGGCACAGAGTGAGTTGAGTAGGAAAGGACGATATCTAAAAAATAAAATTAAGGGGTGAGAGAGGAATGCATTGGGGGGAGAAAAGGAGAAATGGAATAGGGAAAATTATCTCTCATAAAAGAAGCAAGAATAAGCCTTTTCAATGGAGGGGAAAAGGGAGGAGGTGAGAGGGAAAAAGTGAAGCTTGCTCTCATCACATTTGACTTAAGGGGGGAATAACATACACACTCAATTTGTTATAAAAGTCTGTTGTACACTACAGGAAAGTAGGGGAGAAAGAAATAAGTGGATAAATGGGCTGTAGAGGGGATGATAGAAGGGTGGGAAAATGGGAGGAGGTTATAATTAGAACAAAACACTTTTGGGGAAGGACAAGGTCAAAAAAGAGAATAGAATAAATGGGGAACGGGATAGGATGGAGGGAAATATACTTAGTGTTTTACAACATGACTATTATGGAAGTCTTTTGCATAGCTACACATGTATAGCCTATATTCAATTGTTTGCCTTCTCACTGGGGAAGTGTGGGGAGGGAAGAAGGGAGAGAAGTTGGAACTCAAAGTTTTAGGAAAAATGTTGAGAACTGTTTTTGCATGCAACTGGGAAATAAGAAATACAGGTAATGGGGTATAGAAATTTATCTTGCTCTACAAGAAAAGAGAGAAAATGGGGATAAATGAAGGTAAGAGTGTGATAGAAGGAAAAGCAGATTAAGGGAAGGGGCATTAGGAATGCACAGTGTCTTGGGGTGAGTGGAAGTGGGAGGTGGGGAGAAAATTTGGAACTCAAAATCTTGTGGAAATGAAAGTTGAAAACCAAAATAAATAAATTAAAAAATAAAAATAAAAATTCTACTAACAAAGAAAGAGAGGAAAAAAAGAAAATTCACCAAATCATGCATTTCTTTTGACCTAGAGATCTCAATCCTGTGATATCAGTACTACATTTATATCTATGCTAATATCAATATCGATATTCATATTCCCATAGATATAAATATCCTCTTATACCCCTTTGCAGGGATCAAAGATAGAAAGAAAGGTTCCATTTGTACCAAAATATGCATAGCAGTACTTTTTATAGAAACAAAAATCTGCCAATAAATTTGGTGTTCATTGATAAGGGAATGGTTGTATATTCTTTTTTAATGTAAAGGAATGTAATTGTCAATATATAATTAAGAAATTATAAAAAGGAGGAGTTTTTAAATAAGTTTAGAGAATAATATAAACAAGGACTGCAAACTATATAAATAAAAGAATGTCAAAGCAAAGCTGAACTCTGGGTAATTATGATAACCAATTCGAAGGTGATGGAATGTACCTTTCTCGTTTCAGTAGAGAAGTGGGAACTGAGAGTTCAGAATGTTGAATGCACTATCATGTGTAATTGCTGAAAAAATTGGTTTGACTCACTAGTTTTTTCCTAGGTATAAAAGCTCTGAAAGTGTAACAATAGATATGAGCTGACTACGGGACACTATCAGTTATATGATACATAGACAAATATGTATCCATATGTATCCATGTGGTAACATATCCATGTTACCACAGCTACACAATATAGTACATAATAAAGATTTATGAGTAATGCAGATCACATACTATTCAAGGGCCAAGGGTGCGAAAAATCATTGTTTTCTGATGGGGAAAGGAAAGAGGAACCAGACAAAGTTTCCTGAAGGCAACAGCATTTGAGCCATGTCATGGTTATTTATCAAACACAGCAGTTTACCCAACACAATTTTGTGTTCACACACACACACACATACACACAAAGATTATTTTCCTGAATTTGCAAAGTGAGACTTTTTTCTCTTTTTTTCTCTAAGTACCTATGATACATGTGTTTCCTTCATGAGAAGCATATACACAGATGCTATAACCATGTTCTTCTAGTGATTACAATTCTCTCATTTCACTTGAGATGCAATTTGTGGGTTCTGTTTATGATCCATTCGAAATCACTTAGCTTTGTCCTTCCTTCCATCGTTCTTTCCTTTCTTCTTTTCCTTTCCTCCTTCCTTGCCTCCTAGATTCCTCTCTTCCCTCTTGTTTCCTTCCTTTTTTCTTCCTTCCTTTCCCCTTCCTTTTTTCCTTCCTTTCCTCCTTCCTTTCTTTCTTTCTACCTCTCTTCCTACCTTTCTTCCTTCCTTTTTTCCTTCCTTCTTGCATTTTTCTTTCCTTCCTTTCTTCCTTCTTTCCATTTTATGTAGCTTTCAGAATTGTACTATCATACTTCCATGTAAAATATTTAAAAGAACTCTAAGCTCTGAGTGAATGACTGCTTACTTACCTGTGCTAAGATTTCCCTCCCCTCCTTCCTTCTCCCACTCTTCCTCTTTTTGTCTCTTGCTGTTAGCCACTTTTTGTTAAGAAATTTAAATTTGAGATGCTTCTTCTAATTTCTTTTGGCCAGAATCATTTAAGATGCTGGCATTGTGATTCTTCATAGGCTTGTTTAATTCTGTGAAATACCATTTATTCATACTTATTTTAGGAATGTACTTATTATGAGTGAACCTGAGGAGCTACAGTTCTGCAGACCTCAAAATCTATGCAATTATTTTGCAATGTTTCCTAATAAGCCAGGGGCCCAGAAGTGTTAATAAATGACAATCTGTGATTACAATTTTAGTAAGTTTTCAGAATTAAGGCCACTCTGAACATTACAGTCATATGAGGGAAAATATTACCTTCTGTTTGTAAATAAGTTAGCTGGTAACATAAATTAAGGGGAAGCTCATGTTAAGAAAGAAAGTAGCACAAATTTACTTTTAAGAATTTACAAAACCTTGAAACAAAAGAACCACTAAGAAATCCTACAGTAATAGAAGCATCTTCCAACTGCATCTCAGGTATCTCATTTCTAGGATAGTTATTAAACAAAGTTGAGAACAAAGCAAAATGTTTTGGAAAGAGCTCTTGATTTGGAGTCAGAAAATTTGGCTTTTGGTCCTGGCTCTTCTGTTTAATTTTTGTGTGACCTTGGGCAAATTATATAGCCTCTCTAGACCTCAGTTTCCTCTACTTCAAATAAGATGATTGGATTAGATGATTTCTGAGATCCTTTTCAGCTCTAGATAGCTACTGGATAAGTTACTTAGTCTCTCAGGGAATCATTTTCCTCAACTGTAAAATGAGAAAGTTGAACCAGATGGCCTTTCTCGTCCCTCTACTTCTTATAATGAATTTCAACAATTGAATTTTTGAGGTAGTTCTTTTAGAAAAATCAAATAGAGTGAAACAAAGAACAATATGGGACAATTGGCCCAGTCTGATAGCACATACCTTTATTCCTTTACTACTGACTAAGGCTGCTCGATTGCTTGAGTTTGGGAGTTCTGAGCTATATTTTGATTAATGCCAATTAAGTGTCCTCACCAATCTAGTACCAATGTGCTATTAGGAGTGAGAGTTGGAATTGGGGAAAGAGGTGCTGGGTTGCCTAAGGGCAAACTAGCCCAAGTCAGAAACCAAGCAAGTCAAAACTTCCATGCCAACCTGTAATCCTCCAGCTTGGATGAGATAGTTAGACCCAGTTTCAAAAGCAAAACAAATGCTGTTATTAGTACTTACTTCTCAAGGGTATTTCCCTTTGAAGATTGGCCCTAACTGGAAGTTTGGGTATACCAAGTGGTGTTCTGTCCCATTCCTCCTGAGTGATTTCAATAGAAGTTGACATTTTATACCTGGGAGCATAGTTGAGCCCAGAATATAATCAATTAGTCACTCAGCTAATATCCCTTTCAAAAAACTGGACATATTCCCTCTTAAACTGTTCATTTGATAGAGCTTGAGCAAAATGGATGCCTTGACAGTTTCCGTGAAAAGCTGTATCATTCCTAATAGAATTCAGGCAATTAGAGGAAAAAGTTCAAAAAGGTCTCCTCAGTCTACCATTCACATATATTACTAAATGCCAGAAATGTAATAATTATCTCAGAATTAACACTAATTTTTCAAACACTACACATGCACACACACACACATACACACATGCAGGACTCATCAAATATTAAAATACAATTAGTATTCTATAAAAGTTCCTAAAAGTTTCAGCATGAACTTCTCTTCTAAGTAGTTCAGGGCACAATCCAAGGAAAGAAAACTTCAAATCTACCACAGAGAAAAAGCACGATTATTCCACATCAAGAATATTTTATTCAGTTCTGAGCATCACAGTTGACCAGAAGAGATGTTGATAGGCAGAAGAGACACATGGTAAACAATTTCAAGTCCACGATATATGATGATGTTAAACTATCATAAAGGAACTGTGGATGTTTAGCCTAATAAAATAGATATATAGAAACCCATACCTACCTATAGATCTACATATCTATCTATATCTAGATAGAAAGATTAATAGATGGAGGGGGAGACGTATAAATGGATGGATGGATAGATAGATTAGATAGATAGAAAGATGGATGGATGATAGATGGATAGATAGATAGATAAATAGACAGATAGATATCTGAAAGGGATCTCAAAGATCATCTAGTCTAATCACCTCACTTTCAAGTAAGGCCTAGAGAGGCTAATAATTTGCCTCAGGTCACATGAATAATAAATAGAAGAGTCAGAACTGGAAGTCAAAATTTCTGACTCCAAATCCAGAGTTCTTTCTAAAACATATTTGCTTTGTTTCCAATTTTAATAAAAATCCTATAACCTGAGATGTAGTTGAAAGATGTTTCCATTACTGTAGGTTTCTTAGTAGTTCTTGCATTTCAAGACTTTGTAAATTCCTGGTTTTTTTTACATTTATCTTTGTCTCTTCAGTGCTTAGCATAGCATCTGACATGTTAGTAGGCACTTAATAAATGTTCATTGATTCCAGGGCTGCTTTCTACCTTTCATGTCCACCTATTCCACCTAACTCTCACTTGTGACACCAAGAAGCTGTAGAGTGAGTGCATAGCAGCCACACCCTGGTAAACCATTTCAGGATGGGCTAAACCAGGTTGAGGGTAACTGAGGGGTCCCAAACCCATTGGTGAAATAGGGAAGTGTCTACCCCAAGCACGGGAAGACTTTCCCTGCTGGAATGAGCAGACGAGTAAAATCTGTTCCAAAGGCCATGAAGGCAGCTGAAGTAGGCTCTGTGGAGTACCTAGAGATTGGTTAGATATCAAAAACTCCAGGATCATCCAGTGCATCTTGAATCATTACCAGTTGTCTTGATTCTGTCCTGCCACTGGACTATGAAGACTCTGGAGGAGAGAGTGAAGTCAAATACTTTGTGCAACTCTGCCTCTCTTAAATCCAATTTATACAGGAATCAAAAGACATCAACCATACCATTTTTTTTTAAGCACTGATTAATTGACTGCAAAGAAAACACTAGTGGAGATGATGATGGTTTTTCTTTTCAAATATTTACAGGCAAGAGAGATTTGACTTGCCCTACTTGGTCCCAAAGAGTAGAGGGAGGAACAATGAGTGGAAAAATGAAAAGAGACAAACTTAGGCCTGATGTTAGGGAAAACTTTCTGACAATTAGTGCTCTCCCAAAACAGAGTAGACTGCCTCAGGAGGTTACTCCATAATGGAGATCTTTAAGCAGAAGTTACATCACTTGCTGGTTACATCATAGCAGAGATTTTTTTGTGTGTGTCTGGAATGGATTAGAATGCAACTGGGGTCTCTCCAAACTTCAAAACACATCCATGTATTATTCCATTTGGGCCCAGGTGATGACTATAGGCTACCTTTCTACAATGTGCTTGGGGCTTCCTTGAAGAAAATAAACAAAATCCTCACATCTTTCAATTAAGAGATATTCCTTGGTTCTTATTCTTGAGGCACCTAGTGAAGTAGAGTATAGTATGCTGGACCTGGAGATGGGAAGATCTGAGTTCAAATTTAGTTTCAGCTACTTACTTGCTGAGTAACTCTGATTGAGTCAATTAATACTTATTTTCCTCAGCTTCCTCAAATGTAAAATGGAGGTAATAATATCATTTACCTTCCAGGGTAGTCATAAAAATTTAATGAGATCATTTTTGTAAAAAAAGAACTTACGCACAGTGTCTGATACATAATAGGTACTCTATAAATGCTTATTTCCTTCTCTTTCCCCCTTGGCCATAACAACCAGTCATTAAGTGAAGCTTGGGCAGGGACCTATTGTGGTCCAATTTATGGGCTTAAGAATGAAGTGGGTTTAAAAGTCAAGGTTTCTTTATCCAAAACTTCGAAAATAAATATTCAATGGTCTCCAGCCATGGAAGAGCTCAAAAAGGATTTTGAAAATCAAGTAAGAGAGGTGGAGGAAAAATTGGGAAGAAATGAGAGCAATGCAAGAAAATCATGAAAAGACAGTCAACATTTTGCTACAGGAGACCCCAAAATATGCTGCAGAAAATAACACCTTTCAAAACAGACTAACCCAAATTACAAAAGAGGTTCAAAGAGCCAATAAGGAGAAGAATGCTTTCAAAAGCAGAATCAGTCATATGGAAAAAGAGATTCAAAAGTTCACTGAAGAAAACAGTTCTTAAAAATTAGAATGGAGAAGATGGAAGCTAATGACTTTATGAGAAACCAAGAAAGCACACAACAAAACCAAAAGAATGAAAAAAAAATGAAGACTGTGAAATAGCTCATGGAAAAAACAACTGACCTGGAAAATAGATCCAGGAGAGACAATTTAAAAATTGTGGGGCTACTTGAAAACCATGAAAAAAGATCCTAGACATCATCTTTCATGAAATTATCAAGGAAAACTACTCATATTCTAGAACTAGAGGGTAAAATAAATATTGTAACAATCTACCAATCACCTCCTGAAAGAGATCCAAAAAGAAAAACTAGGAGCCAGATTTCAGAGCTCTCAGGTCAAGGAGAAAATATTTCAAGCAGCCAGAAAGAAGCAATTTGAGTTTTGTGGGAATACAATCAGGATAACCCAAGATTTAACAGCTTCTACATTAAGGGATCAAATGACTTGGAATATGATATTCCTGAAGTCAAAGGAACTAGGATTAAAACCAAGAATCACCTACCCAGCAAAACTGAGTGTAATACTTCAGGGGGAAAAATAATCATTCAACATAATAGAGGACTTTCAAGCATTTTTGATGAAAAGACCAGACCTGAAAAGAAAATTTGACTTTCAAACACAAAAATCAAGAGAAGCATGAAAAGGTAAACAGGAAAGAGAAATCATAAGGGACTTAACTAAAGTTGAACTGTTTACATTCCTATATGGAAAAATAATATTTATAACTCTTGAGACTTTTCTCAGTATTTGGGTAGATGGAGGGATTATATTCATATAGGTAGAGGGCACAGGGTGAGTTGAATAGGAAGGTATGATAACTAAAAACTAAAATTAAGGGGTGAGAGAGGAGTCTATTAGGAGGAGAAAGGAAGAAATGGGTTAGGGCAAATTATCTCTCATAAAAGAGGCAAGAATAAACTTATTCAATGGAAGATCAAAGGGAGGAGGTGAGAGGGAGAAAGTGAAGCTTATCTCTTCACATTTGGTTTAAGGAGGGAATAACATACACACTCAATTTGGTATGAAAATTTCTCTTACACTACAGGAAAGTAGGGGGGAAGGGGATAAACAGATAAGTGTGCTATGGGAGGAGGATAGAAGGAAGGGCAAATGAGAGGAGTAAGTAATCAGAAGTAAACACTTTTGAGGAGGGACAAGGTCAAAAGAGAGACTAGAATAAATGAGGAGCAGGAGAGGAAGGAGGGAAATATATTTAGTGTTTTGCAACATGACTATTATGGAAGTCTTTTGCATAACTGCACATGTATAGCCAATTTTGAATTTTTTGCCTTTTCAGTGGGAATGTGTAGGGAGGGAGGAAAGGAGAGAAGTTTTAGGAACAAATGTTGAAAATTGTTTTTGCATGCAAATGGGAAATAAGAAATGCAAGTAATGGGGTATAGAAATCTATCTTACCCTACAAGAAAAAAGAGAATATGGGGATAAAGGAAGGGACAGATGTGATAGAAGGGAGGGCAGATTAGGGGAAGGGGTAATGAGAATGCATGATGGCTTGTGGTAGGGGAGGGGAAAGGGTGAAAATATTTGGAACTCAAAATCTTGTGAAAATGAATGTTGAAAACGAAAATTAAATAAATAAATTTAAAAAATAAAGAATAGAAATAAAGTCACTCTAGTGCAAAAATGTGAGTAATATGTTGTAGAATAAGAATAGAAATACGTAAATTCAAGTGTAGCCTCAGACACTGACTGGCTATGTGATCCTAGGCCAGTAAATTAATGTCTGTCTTACTCCATTTCCTCATCTGAAAAAATGATGATAACAAAACACCCTCCTCCCAGGATTATTGTGAGGATCAATTGAGGTAATATTTTAAAAGCACTTTGAAAACCTTAAAGATATGTACCTATAGATATGTTATAGGTATCATCATCATGATCAAAGATAGATTAGGATCAGAACTTCCAGGCCACTGAAGTTCATTGAGTAGAATTAAGGGATTTAGAGGAACATGGGCAGAACTTCACTTTAAGAAAATCACTTTTACAGTTATGTGGAGGACAACTTGGAGTGGAGAGAGACTTGAGTAAAGGAAACTAATTGGAAAACTATTGGGAAAAAAAGAGAGTTATTGTATTTGTTTAAGGAAGAGGTGATGGGAACCTGAGCTAGGGTGGTGACTGTGTGGGCAGAGAGGAGGGAACAGATTTGAAAGATATTGTGGAGATAGAAATTAAAAATCTATCAAGTTGCTGAATATGCAAATGTGAGAAAGGCATGACACCATTGTTGTAAACCAGAATGGCTAGGATGGTGGTGCCCTTAACAGAAAAGGGAAATTCAAAAAGGGTAGGGTTTAAAAGGAAAGATAATGTGATAGTATATGTGATACAAATCATATTCCATCCATGGTTTCACATTAGGTGTCACTCACCCTGTCCTATCACAAAAAAGGGAAGAATGTTTTACACACTGATCACTTGCACAGAGCATGATTCTCCAAGAGTGCCTACCACAGCCACAGAGAGATCTGGATGCCATTAAACAAGTAAAGTGAGACTGAGGTAGTGTTCCTAAAGACATTTGTACACCTGCCACTGTCAGTATCTTTGATGTAACTTCTGTGAAGCGAATGGAAGAAAATACCTATCACTCCAGTGCTTTCTATTCTGTCTGCACATTAGGATCCATCCTACCCTCAAGGATAGGGAATGGGGATCCAGGAGTGACAATGCTAAGACAGGCTGCTAATTAGATCTTTCTCCATCACTCCTGTATATACTGCTAAATGCCTGAATAACTCTGCATATCCTTATACTAAACCTATTATTTTGTTTACTGTGAATGAGCTGTATGCCTTCCTTCTTTAAAACCCTCATTCACTAACACCTTCACAAAAAGTCTGAGCACTAAGATGATTAAGTAAAATGGCACCATAGGATTATAGATCCAGATCTGCAAAGGACCTAGACATCCCTGAGTTTAAGACCCTTACTTTATCAATGAAGGTAAGTAGAAGGAAAATGGTAAAATAAGGAAGAGGAGAAGGAGAAGAAGGAAGAGGAGGAATAGGAGAAAGAGGAAGAAGAGGAGGAGAAGGAGAAAGAAGAGGAGGAAGAGGAGAAAAAGAAGAAGGAAGAGAAGAAGAAGAAGTAGTAGTAGTAGTAGTAGTAGTAGTAGTAGTAGTAGTAGTAGTAGTAGTAGTAGTAGTAGAAAAGAAGAAGAAGAAGAAGAAGAAAAGGGAGGAGAAGGAAAAGAAGAAAAAGGAAGAGGAGGGGTAGAAGAAAAAAAGGAGGAGGAGGAGGAGAAAAAGCTCAGAGTCCTTAATGATTATTTTTATAGGCCAATACAAAGGGATGACTACTCCAATCGAAATCCATTTTCCCTAAAGAATGTCACTATCAATTCTTCTCAGGGGAAGCTTCAGTCACTGAAACCCATCCCCTAGGAAGAACAAATAGGTAACCTCAAACCAAGCAATTGACTAAGATGGTCCCAGTTACTGATTTAATCAGGAGTTGCCATTGGTCCTCTCTAAAAGATGCCAGTGTTGTTGCTGCTGCTATAATTGTTGCTGAATTGTTATATAGACATATTTAATTGTGGTTCAGTTGTTTTTCAGTTGTGTCTCTTTGTGACATCATTTGGGGTTTACTTGGCAAAGATACTGAATGCCATTTCCTCCTCCTGCTCATTTTACAGATGAGGAAACTGAAACAAACAGAGTTCAGGGACTTGCCCAGGGTCACACAGCTAGTAAGTGTCTGAGAATATAGATCAGATTTCCCAACTTACAGCCTGGCGTTCTATCTACTGTGCCACCTAGCTAACCACAAGAAGCACGTAGGCATGTTCATATTCCTTATGGGAGGAAGTATGGATCATCAAGAGTTCCACACAAAAGGCTCAGCTCTCAGTAAGTTTATCAAATTGACCAGAGGATTCCTTTGATTATTCCACACACACTTACAGTGACTTTTGAGAATCCGTCATGATTTGATTAATGTTGTTAAGTTGCATCAGTCATGTCCAACTTTTTGTGAACCCAATTGGAGTTTTCTTGGCAAAGATATCTCAGTGGTTTGTCATTTCCTTTTCCAGCTCATTTTACAGGTTAGGAAACTGAGGGAAACAGCATTCAGTGATTTGCGTAGGGTCACATGGCTCATAAGTGTCTGAGGACAGCTTTGAACTCAGGAAGATGAATCTTCCTGACTCCAGGACCTATCCTCTATCCACCGTGCCATGGATAGGAAGATTATTTAGATAGTGGGGATATAGGAGCTAAGGAAGAGATAAAGGAAATAAAGGGTGATAATCACTGGAGAGCAAGATAAAAAGAATTGCAGAGTTTTACATTCCTTATACAATACAAACTCCAACAATCAAGTTCTTTCATTATGGAGACTATTACAGGGACAATGGTGTACAGAATTATTCTCTCTATATACATTGTTTCATATGGATCAATAATACATTACTTCTATGGGTCATAGAAATAACTTTGTTATATAATGCATCTCTTTGAAATGGCAATTATTACAATGAACCTGCTATTTAACGTTACCTCCTCCATGAATATTTCCCTGATTCCCCCAAGTTGGCAATAACCTTTTCCCTTTATGTTACACTTTGTGTCATATCTAAAGCAGTTATCATGTATTATTTTACATCTAACAACTCATACAGAATTATTCCTTATGCTTAAAAACCTTATGTATGAAAACAAATGGACAATACCTTACTTTTATGAGACATAGAAATAGCTTTGCTAGACCGAGAGTCTCTTGGAAATGATGCTTGATCCAGTGGACCTACAATCAAAGTTACCTCCTCCCTGATTGGTAATAAATAAGTTGGCAATAAGCTCTTCTGCTTTTCTACTTGTTTTACTTTGTGTCTAAATAAATTGTTATATGTTGTTTCTCCTGACAGTTAAGCATGCATATGTCAAATCTCCTGACTACATACTAATCTTCATGAGGACAAGGACTGTCTTCCCAAAATATTTTGTTTATCCCAGAACCTACCGTGGTGTCATGCACATAGTAGGCAGTTAATTCTTTAAACTAACATTTCACTATTTAAACATTAGACTGAAAACAATTACTGAAAATTGAAAGAAGGCCCAGATTTACCTTTTTTAACTTTTCCTTGTGAATTATTTGAGAAGAGGCTGAAATATTTAGTTAACCATTAAGAGAAATTAATTTCTAGATGTAGAACAGGGTAAATAGTCCTTATTTCTCCTCTGGAAGCAAAGACAACACAACATGTTGTGAAGTAAGACTACCTAGTCTGTTCCACCTGTGTTTTGGTAGTCCTATGTCTTATTTTAGTGGCTGTTGTATAGTTGTAAGCTATTTTAGGAACATAAAATTGTAGGTTTTAAGCTGTAAAAGACCTCAGACACCATCTATTCTAACTCTCCCATTTTAGAGATGAGCAAGCTAAGGGCCACAGAGTGACTTGAACAAGGTCAACACAATAGTATATTTAACACTATTTATAACTTATTTAATACTATTTATAACTTATTTAATACCATTTAATACTATCACAGATAAAATTTGAATTTGGATCTTTCAACACCAGTAGCAATATATTTTCCATTAGAAGTGAGAAACTCCAGTTTCTTGAAAAAGAAAAGATATAGTCACAAAATTAGTGTGACTGGAAAGCATTGAAAACATAAAACACACACATACACACACACAGCATTGTCTGAATTAAATCAAATTGTTTACTATGCTTCATCAGTAGAGTTGACAGAATCAGCCAGATGGCTAAGTCTTTGAGGGCATGGTTTCAACAGGACTTGAAACAGTGCTGGTGCAGCATTATTGATGATATGTGTCAATTCAAGACTTCTCTCAAATTATATGTCTTCTGTGAAAAGTTCCTCTACATTGACACTAAGCCCTGAACATTTTCATTTGCTATCCCCTCATGTATGCCTCTTGGCTTCCTTCAAGTTCCAACTAAAATCCCATCTTCTAAAAGAAACCTTTTCCAACTCTTTTTAATTCAAATGCCTTCCCTCCTTTAACTATTTCCTACTCTCCTGCATATATCGTGTTTGTACATATTTGTTTGCTTATTGTCTCCCTCATTAGGTTGGGAGGGACTGTCTTTTGCCTCTCACTGTATCCTCAGAGCTTAGCACCGTGCCTGACATATTGTAGGAACTTAATAAATGTTTATTGACTACAAAAAAGAGAGAAACTTTTCCCACTTCCTTCAGCTCTTATAAATCTCTCCCTTCTCCAAAGTTATTTCCTAAATCCATGGTGACATATTTTTCTAACCCCCCCAAAAAAAATTCAGGGTATATGATATGCAAAAGATGTTCTTTTTACAAAAACACAGAGTATGTATACTTTTTTTCTTTCTATACCAACGAGCCTCTGAAAATTCTGAGAACTTTGATTCTGGAGTCTCACGATACTGTTCCCAGTTCATTATCAGCTATTGGAATCAGTCATTCAAATCACCAAAACAACACTCTTCATTAACAGAATCTCTGAAAGCCACCATCCAACCACAAAAACATTTCATTAAAACAAAAAAAAATCTTGAAAATAACAAGATGGAAATAGGTAATATAGTTACTCTCTGTCCCCATACTCAAGCAAAATCTTCTATACCTCCTAAGGGGTTACATCTCATTCTATACTAAATTAAAAGTGGCCAATAAAGAAACAATACAAAGTAGTTTCTGAACCAATCCCTGAAGTAGCTGCTCATCATTTCAGGGAAAACAGCCTACCATTATCACTAGACACAAGGAATATCATAACTGATTAGAAAAAGCCATGGATAGTGAGTGATTAAAGAGTCTTAGACTGTTAGCCCAACTAGATCCCTACCTTGTGTTTAATTCAGACACTGACCTTGACTGCTTAGATCCCCTTGATTGAATAAACTCAGTAACTTGCTGACACAGTACCTCTCAACCTGCAGATATCGAACTGAGGATTAACTTTCTCTCCAGCAAGTCAGAGCTTGACCCTGGCATGCATAAAGAAGGAAGTAATGAGCCACAAAGAGGTCATAATTTTATTCTTAGTCATCTCCCTTAGTCATCTATGTTTAAATCCTGCCTTCTATTGAATTCAAGTTTTGTATGGGCAATGACTGCTTTATGCTTGTACATGAGGGATGCTCAATAAGTGCTTCTTGCTATTGCAATTGTTACTACAGAGGAAGAGGAGGAGAAGGAGGACACTCCTTCTTCAGATACTGATTGATTTACCTGCTTTCTACTTTTATAAGGAAGGAAATAAAGCATCGCCTATTTTGGAGCAGATGCAGGAGTATTTTACATTACGTTTCATAGGATCATGCAATATCAGAGTGCAAAGGGAGAGTAGAGATTTTCTTATTTCATCCCTTCAATTACAAATGACTAAAGTCAGTGCTTCAGAGATTAAATGATTTACTCAATGTTATAAAAATAATAAAAACAGAGTTGAGATTCACATTCAGCTCCTCTGATTCCACAGCTAATGTCCTGTCTACCATATTACATAATCCCTCTCCTCTTGAGAGGAAAGCATGGCTGGTAAATTTATGGAAATTTTATGTTTTGATATCAACAGTAAATAGCCAATAGAGCACTGTGGCAGCTCCACAGCTCCATCCACTGAATAATTGCTAATAACTCTTATCCCTTCATCTCTTAGTTTAAAAATCTCTTGGTTTAATTGGGTTTCTTTGCCACCTACCTTAATCTTTTTAGTCACTAAAATTCAGTCACTGGTAAAATCCATCAGTAGTGTTTTCACCACTCCTTTTATTTTCTGTTCATTTTGCAGCAAATCACCTTCTAAAGCAGCAAATTTTGCTAAAAGTCCAGAAAGTATTTTGAAGTGGAAGATGAAAAAAATACTAAGAGGAGATGTGCATGTAAATGTGTGTATGTGCATGTGCATAAAAGTAAGACAGAGAGGATATGTTCATGTGGACCTGGGTGAGTATACCTATATAGTCAATTGCATTCACTATAGTTTTCAATGAAATTTCATCTCAATTTGTTGGTGTTGTTATTTGAGTCAAGTCAACAAACATTTGTTATGTTTTCTATTTGCCTAGCATTTTGCTAAGAGCTAGGGCAAGTCTCTGCCCTCAAGAAGCTTATATTCTAATGGAGAGAGGCAACATATAAAAGGAAACTGAAAACTAAAAACAGGGGTGGGAAAAGATGATGAAGATGTCCAAAAAGTCAAGATCAGAACCCAGAGAGACATGAAGTGTGTATATCTGACTGGGGCAATACCTCAAAATGGAAGAGAAACAACATGATGCAGTACACAGAAAACCAGATATGGCGGTGGGAAGATCTGTGTTCAAATTCTACTTCTGACATAAGATATGTCACCATGGCCAAGTCACTTAACTATTCTGGATTTCAAATTTCTCATATGCAAAATGGGAGAGATAGTTTCCATAGCACCTACTTTACAGTGAAGGTTGGATGAGATCATGTATGTTAATTACTTTACAAACATTCAAATTATATCAGTCAGCTGTTATTGTTTATGAGACATCTTTGCTAAATGGCATCATGTTACAGGATCCTCTTTGCATAGAAAACAAAATCTAAATTCCATTAACAATTTAATGTTAGCGGGTAGCCAGCTAAACTTGGAACATCTTGTTAGGATCATTAAGAAGTAGTTGAAAATGTGCACATTTTGCTTTTTGATTATGAATTTGTCATTTTGAACAATGTTATTATAACTAATGAACTTTGAAGGAACTCCTTGGCTGATACTTATTTTTTTTAAAATAACTTTGTTTTTAAGATAGTTATTAAGCATTTGTCATGTTGAAAGCACTGTCCTAGGTGGTGAAAATGCAAAATCAAAAATGAAATAGTCCTTATCCTCAGGGAATATACTGGGGAAATACAATATATAGATAGATATGCATTAAAGTACTTCCACCAATTTGCCCCCAAAATACCTTCCCAGGTTTCTCTCTCTCTCTCTCTCTCTCTCTCTCTCTCTCTCTCTCTCTCTCTCTCTCTCTCTCTCTCTCTCTCTCTCTCTCTCTCTCTCCCTCTCTCTCTCTCTCTCTTTCTCTGTGAGATTAAGGAGTTCTATGGTGAAGAAACTTTCCAGCAATGTAATTTTACAATTATTCTACAACTTTACAGCCTTAGAGAGTTTCTTGGGGCATCGAGAAATTCAATGCCTTGAGCAGAGACACCTATCAAATATGGGAGGGAAAAAGACTTTGAGACTTGAACTAGGTCCAACCAAACTGAAGCTGTCTCCTATCTCCACTATTTCATGCTGCTCCTTACACTTAAATATTTATTGCAGTTTTATTCGCATTATTATCAATACTTGAAATTCTATTACACCCCAATTGTACATGTCTAGCTACTACTTATCTTTTGAAAGACAGGTGAAAAGCTAAATCTTCCATAAAACCTTCCCTGCTTCCCCCAGAAAGAAGTGATCCCTTGTTGTCCTTAATAAATGCAATATTTGTATACTTCTCCTCAAGCTTTCACATTCTATCTTGCATTTTAGTTCTTTATGTGTATATATTACTTCCCCTCCAAACTGTAAACTGCTTGAAGAATGGGACTGATTCATATTTATTTCTTTGTTCACATTTGCATTTTTTTTAACTTTTCACATTACCTGGGCAAGGATTAGATAGTAAATATTTACCAGAGGAATATTCATTGAAGAATTACCCTCTACCAATCATATTTTTGGAAAAAGGATAGTTCAGCTGAATTGCTATAAGTATCTCTGTTTTAATATCACCAGCCAATATCATTATTTTGGTATGTAAATGATGTGCATTTTGGTGACGAAGAAACACTAGGCATCACTTGAGGGGACATGATGCATAATTGGTCCTATGACCTAATGAATTCTTCATGTGGCATGGTACTTTATAATGGAGTTATATATTATTTAATAAAATGCTCCAGCCTTCACCTTCCTCCCAGCCCCAATGCTTCTTTCCCATAGATGGTAGACATCTTAAAGGACTCCTCAGGCCACTTTTTGTGTTATTTTCTATAAACAAAAGGGTGCTGTCTCTGGAGGGCTTGGCACTAAGAAGGTTAACACAAATTAAACCTCTGCACATCCTCATTTTTCGATGATAATGACATTTTCCTAATGGCTGCTGTCTGAAGTTAACCATGAATCAAATCAATGCTGTCACATATTAAGCTCGCTTAAAGTGCCAGAGGAGTTTTTTTTTTTCCTTCGCTTTGAACAGAGAACAAGTTGACCCTGATCTCTAAAGAAATCTTTGATTTTTGTCATTTATTTTGGCAATAGAAATGAATCTAAGTGGATAACAATCTCCCCCCTTAGTCTTTGTATGGATAGCCTTTAATGCACTTACCATGTAATATTGTACATCATAGTTATCTATGTATATGTCTTATCCATCCACTGAGACTTTGTGTCTCCTATACTTAGGCCAGAGTGCTATTGCTTGGATGAGAAAACAAGATTCTGGGTTTCTATGAGTTAAGCTTCATCCTGGAGTGTTTTGCACATTGTTCTAGCTTATCTCTACTCCAGCAAAGCTTTTTGTATCAGACCATGCCAGAAGATCCATGAGTTCAAAGTAAAAGACATTTGATGAATCAAGATAGCAAGGCAGGAACAATCAGTCCATAGTCACTTATTGTTTACGATGTGCCAGGCACTGAATAGGCACTGGAATTTCTAATACAAAAATGAGACAGCCCCTGCCCTCAAGGAATGTACATTCTACTGGATGACAGAGTATTGAAATGGGGTATTAAGCATACTTGATTTAGATACCCGGATGGTTGCCTTTTTGTAATGCTAATGAGATTAAAAATCTTCCCCACCCATTAATAATGAGCCTGCCCATTGCAGTAAGCTTGATAACCGGAGGCCCATAGCTTTTGTTAATTTTCTAATGAGGCACTGGTTCTCAAGGATTGTGATACCCTCTGGATCTAGAAAGTTTATAAAGACTTTGAGGTGAGGTTTTACTTTGGGGCTTACTCATTGGAAGTGTTTGTTTGGCCAAATGAGACTCTGAGCAGCCACTAAGGAGCCCCCAGCTTTAAAAACTCTGATGTTGGTGCTTCTCTCTCTGGTACCTGTGTATGCATGGTCAGGCAGTTGCATCTGTCTGTTGATCAACTGGAAGCACTGTCTGTTGATCATTATTTCTCTTTATTTTCTCTGAAGTTCAGGGTTCTCACTTTCATCCCTGAACTAAGTGAATGATATATCTGCTTGATTAAAGTGATTATTGACCCATCAGAAGTTGCCTTTCCTTTTAGAAATGCAGATCGAAGAACCTGTGATAGCGGCCCTCCTGTGTATGTCAAGAGCCTTGCTTTTATACTCTTTATGCCTTGGAGAGAAAAAAATTAATTATGGGATCATAGAATGATAAATCTAGAAATGTTAGGGACCTTAGGGTTGAATTTGATGCTGATTTTAGAAGTTAGCCCAATATCTTTCTTTTCTAATGAGGGTCATAGCCCTTGACCAGAGTTATATAAATGAAAAAGATGAGATTCAAACTTGAGTCCTCTGATATAAATCTAGTATTCTTTCCATTGAACCATAATGACATTTTAAAAATTCATTCTATTGAGTTCTTATAGCATGATAAAGACACAAGCTGTTTCAACTCGTGGAAGTATCTATTTAATCACTTACTTCTTCATTTTTAATGTAGCAACTACTGCAGTTTGTCTTCTGCCAAAGTGGAATTTGAGGATATTAGCATATAGGTCTTTAGCCTTGCTTCCTTTCCCCATGTCAGCTTAGATTTCACATCCCATTTTCATGACTTTTGCATCACCTAATCATGTTCGTGATTTTTACATCTCCCTTTGTCAATCACCATCCCACTACCATTCCAGTCTTTGAAATTCCATTTTCCATCTCATCATATGATAGAGACATTTATATTCTTCCAGGTTTAAATATGTAACATGAAGAAAAATTTCCAGAAATGAATTTCCAGATGGTTAGGGATTTTCTGTGAACTTAATAATTTAATGAGAGAGAGAGAGAGAGAGAGAGAGAGAGAGAGAGAGAGAGAGAGAGAGAGAGATTGAGATAAAGATACATCTATGAGGAAATGAGGTTATATTTTGCTAGAAATAGCCCTATATAGTCAGAATTTGTATTGGAGGATGTCTCCACATGATGAAGTTCATGCACTGCTTTTTAGGTAAGTTTATAGAGGAAATGAGAACAGATGTAAATAGTTTAATTGCTTTTAAAATCAAAAGGAGAGGGGTGGAGCCAAGATGGCAGAATAACAGCATGTACTTTCTAGAGTGCTGCAAAATGCCTGCACAAAATGACTCTGAAAAAATTCTGGAGCAGCAGAACTCACAGAATGATGGCATGAAGCAAATCTCCAGCCCAAGACATCCTGGAAAGTCATTGGGAAGTGTCCTTCGCACCATACTGGGAGCAGAGCACAGTCCATTGTGGGCCTCTCTGGCACAGACGGGACCTGAGCAGGACTTAGGGAAACTGAATCTCTCACACTTGTAGCAGTTTCCAGACCTCAGGACCCCAAAACATCGAAGACAAATTGGAAGGTCAATGGAAAAAGCCTATGGGACCAGTGCAGGAGAGTGGAGTAGTCTGACCCCAGACTCAGGGTAGTAGAGGGGAGAGGGGATGAAGGAACCTGTGGCAGCCACAGTAGCAGCAAGGGAAGAGACAGCAACTGTTCCTGGAGCTCTAGGTCCAAAGATTGTGGGGAGAATGGAGCAGCTGACAGTATACCCCCCACCTCCACTGGAAGCAGAGAACTACCTTGACAAAGAGCTCCAAAGTCAAGTAAATGACTGGGGAAATGAGCAAAAACTGGAAAAAGAATCAGACTATGGAATCTTACTTTGCTGTCAAGGAGGACCAAAGCTTGCAAACAGAAGAAAACAAAGCTAAAGCACCTCCATCCAAAACCTCCAAGAAAAATATGAATTGGTCTCAGGTCATGGAATAGCTCCAAAAGAATTTTGAAAATCAAGTAAGAGAAGCAAGCAAAAATTGAGAAGAGAAATGAGAGTGATGCAAGAAAATCATGAAAAATGAGTCAATTGCTTGCTTAAAGAGACCCCCAAAAAATAATGAAGAAAATAACACTTTAAAATATAGACTAACTCAAATGGCAAAAGAGATCCAAAAAACCAATGAGGAAAAGAATGCCCTAAAAAGCAAAATTAGCCAGATGGAAAAGGAGATCCAAAAGCTCACTGAAGAAAATAATTCCTTAAAGATTAAAATGGAAGCTAATAACTTCATAAAAAATCAAGAAATTATAAAATCAAATCAAAGGGAGAGGTTTGGACTATTGTTGTTGAGAACTTAGAAATTAATGTCCATGAAGGCAATATAGAACTATTCCCAAATAATTACTAATTTTGATATTGACACTACAATATCACTATTTGGGGTTTAAACCCCAAGGAGACAAAAAAAAATGAATAAAAGGATCCATGGGTACAAAGCATATTTAAAGCAGCTCTTTTTGTAGGACCAAAGACCTAGATACTAAAGAAGTACCCATCAGTTTGAGGATAGCTAAACAAATTGGTGTAGTAATATAATGGTGTAGTAATGTAATGGAATATTATTGTGCCAGACTAAGTGATGAAGTGATGTTTTAATGAAATCTGTGAAGTAGTTAGCAGAATAAGAACAATTCAAATTAAAACAATTAAATTGGAAGAAACAAGCAACTTTGAAAGTCTTAAGAACTCTGACAAGTGATGGAGTAAGTAAGCTACCCTCCTCTTGACAGAGAGATGATAGACTCAGAGCACAGAACATCAAATGCTCTGGAGCATGGCCAATATGGGGACAAGTTTTGCTTGACCGCATATTTGTTACAAGGGTTTTGTTCTTTGTTTTTCCCAATTGTGGGGAAGGAGAGAGAAAATCAATTTTTGTTATTGAAAAAAATAAGAATTAATTGAAAAAGAAATTGATGAATCCATGGAAAATCCCTAAGAATCTGCAAATTCATTTCTGGAATTTTTTCTTAATATTACACAGTTAGATTGTGGAAAAAAGATAAGGTTCATTAATCATATGAAGATGAGAGGCTTAATTCTTAAAACCTATGTTTTCCTGTATTTTCAAATTCAAACATCATGTAGTAAAGAGTGTTGGGCTTGAAATCAGGAGACATGGGTTCACATCTTGCCTCCAACATTTACTATGTGCACATGGTCAAGTCATTTAAACACTCAAATCTTCACCTTCAGCATCAATCAACCAAATATTTATTAAACACCTATTATAGACCAAGCACGGTGCTAGTCATTAGGAACATAAAGAAATACAGGGCAAAAATATTTGCCTTTATGGAGTTTAAATTTTCTGTACAGAGTAAACATATGTACATATAAAGATTTAGAAAATTAAAATTTAAAAATGCAAGGTAATTGGAGGCACACTAGCACTGAGGAAAGGATCAGGAGAAACCTCATTTAGGAAGTGGCATTTCAAAGAAACCATCAATTTTAAGAAATAGAGGTGAAGAAGGAGAGCATTGCATTTATCCAGAATGGTCTATACAAAGACATGGAAATGAAAGAGAGAAAGCCATCCCTAAAAGGAGCATAAGAACACTTCAATTTCCAGATTCACAGGCTTGTTGGGAGAAAAGTGCTTCCTGAGCCTTCAAATGCAAATATGACTTACTGTAATTAAATCACTTCACAATTATTCTTCAAGAGATGGTGTGTTGTACAAGCCTATAATGAAAAGTAGACTTGGAGTCAGAAGGTATAAGATCTGAACCTCAGTTCTACTACTTAAAATGTGTGACCTTGTGTGAAATGCATCCTGCATATGTTTTGTTTGCATGTTGTGTCCTGAATTAGACTGTGACCTTTTTGAAAGCAAGGGTTGATTATTGTCTTTCTTTGCATTCCCATTCCTTAGTATAATGCCTGGTATTCAGAGGTGTTTAATAGATGTTTGTTGACTGACAGACAAATTCTCATGACCTTAGTTTTCTCAGTTGTAAAATGGGCGTGCCTACTTCTCCTACTTTATAGATAGGTTGTGAGAATCAAATGAGATAGTGTACATAAAGTCATTTTCCATGGTAATATGCAATATATACTTGAGTCATTGTTATCAGTTTCCCTAAGTCCTTTTTAACTTTATACATAGAGGCAGAAAGGGATAGTGGAAAGAATGCCGCATGGGGAATGGAAGGATTTCTCACCTCTTTTTTTACTACTTGGGCAAGTTACTTACACATTACCTCCCTGCACCTTAGTTTGATCACCTTAAAAGGGAGAGGCTGTCATGATGCCAAGGGACAGGTGATGAAGCATGGCACCCACCTCCTGATAAAATGATTATGGACGCAACGTGTAGAATGAGATCTATATCTTTAGACATGGTCTATGTGGGAATTTGTTGGGCTTTATTATGTATATTTGTTACAGTGGTTTTTTTTTTTTTTTCTTTTCAGTAGTAGGGAGAAAAAATAAATACTCATTGATTGAAAAAAATAAAATTTTAAAAATAAAATAAAATGAGAGGATTAGACAAGGTGACATTTAAGGACCATATGATAAGATGACCCTAGAATCTTGTGATGCCTTCCTCCTCCCCAGCTCAAATCAAGTTCCAATAAATACAGTTTTCAGAAAGCAGCCTGACACTGAGTCATGGAACAAGCTTTGACTGGTCTAAAGAGAATGATGTCTTATCTGAAATAAGGACACATTATTTCTTGACTATTCTGATGAACTCCTTTTTTTAATAGCCATGGCTCAGCTTCAGGCCACACAGACTTGATAATGATCTATTAAAATGGACAGTGGAAATTGCAAGTTCTCTCAGACTTTGATTTACTGTCACGTTTAACTTCATCCAGGAGAACTAAGATCTAATGTGTGCCTGCTCCTAAAAATATCTTTCAAAACTCTAAATAGATGCAGTTCTAGGTCTCTAGATGCATCCTATCTCTGACCCTATGCAGATGGTATATGAATACTTCATATTTGAACACAAACTTCTGTTTTATAAATAGCATGTCCAGGCATACATTTACATCTCTACAACTCTTATCTGGAGTCTTGTTCACCTAGAAGATTCTCTATGCCTATTCAGATCTAACCTATTCTTCAAGATCTCAATAAAGTCCTGCTTCCTCCATAAAGTATTCTGTTATCACGCCAGCCACCGGTGATCTCTCCTTGCTCTGAAAGCCTTGTTTTCTCTGTACAGATCATTTAGCCTAAAGTCATTTACTTCTTAGTAGTAGTGCCCGAATTTTTGTCTCAAATTTTTCCAGTACAGTGTAAATTCCTTGAGGCCAGAGACAGTTTTCCAATTGCTTGTTATATCTCTTGAGCCAAGCTCAGAACATTATACAGTGCAATTCATTAATAAGTGTTCATTGGATTAGATTCCACTGTATCATAATTTTTCATTTATTCATGAATCATAGATGCTATTTATAAGACTACTCTGTTAGTATCTTCTGTTAATGTCTCTTCTGTTAGTGTGTCCTACCAAAATGCCTCCAACACTTTGGTAGGAGACTAGAAGAGAATCATGTAGGTGGTATGAGACAATGGAAATTACAAATGAATCTGGAATCAGAAGAGCTAGGTTTGAATCCTGATTTTGTGGTTTATTAACTGTGTGACCTTGGGAATGTAGTCTTGACTCTCTGAGCCTCAGTTTCTTCACTCGTAAAATAGGGAGTATAATACTGTCATTACTTACTTCAAGTGGTTGGTGTGAGGATAATATGAGATAATGGATGTAAAGCATTTCATTAATCATTATGTCTAACAAATATAAATTTGGCTTTTGGTTTTACTGGACATGTGATTTCTCAGGTTTCTATTAATAGAGATATACAACTACTCTGTAACTTACAGTCATAGAGGGTTGCCTGGAGTGCTAAAAGGTTACATAGAGTTGATAAGAAATAGAGGTGGGATTCAAACCCAGTTCTGCCTGTCTCTGAGGCCAGCCCTCTGTCCTCTATGCATTCCTCCATCTCATGAAGTGCTATTAAAAGTAGCAATGAAGATTGTACCCTTTAGAAGTTTATGTTTTAGCACTAGTTACAGGATAAACCCACAGAACAAAATACAATATGATTAGATTGCAAAGCAGCATATAAACAAAGGAAATTTAACTTTGGCTTGATATAGTTATACAAAATTTTGGAATGTTCCTACAATATGAAAAAGGCATTAAATTTATTTAAAAACTATGGTGTTCATTAAATGATATAAAGGAAAACCTACAAAAAAAGGAAATTCTAGTTTTCTCAACTATATTGAATATATGTATATATATGTACATATATATGTGTGTGCACATACTATATACATTATATGTATATATACAAATACATAGAAATCAGTTCCTCAGATTGTTTTTATTCCTTCTGAAATGATACTAAGAATCATAGTTAGAATTACAAATGGATACCAGGTAAATGAGGTGAAAGTATATAGTTAGGGTGGAACAATTAGTAAGGTGGTTCATTTCTATTTTTGTCTAGGTATATTACAAATTCTTGTTATCCAATTCCAAGTGGACCCTCACTGCAGCAAGGTAGTTCTTTTATTCCTCCTTAAATGATTCTCTCATTCCACACTATTTCACACTATTTTTTCTCTCTTTAAGCCTCCTATGTCCTCCCCTCTACCTCCTTCTTAGATTAGGACCTTTCTCATCATACTTTGCTAACAAAATTGAGACCCTTTAACTCTAGCTTCTTCCATCTCACGTTCTCTTCATTACAAAACCCCTCAACATCATCCCTAATATTTTCCTATTTTCCCTCAGGTTCTGATAATGAAATGGCCTTTCTTCTTATTCTCACTAAGGTCAAACCATCTACATGTATATTTGATCTCTTCCCCAGCTAATTACAATCTCAGTCATTCTCTATCTTGCACTAACTTTCAACCTTTCCAAATCTGCTGGATGCTTTCCTATTGCTTTTAAACATGGTCGAATCTTCCCCTTTCTTGGAGAAAAAAATATTCACTTTCTTTGTAAATTACCATCTTGTATAAGCTCTTGGAGTGGAGGGAAGCTGCTTCTACTTTTTTCCCTTCTCATTCTCAATGGCTGAAATCACTTTCTCCTCAACTCTACTTCATCATCTCTCTTTCTTCATGAAAAAGTTCAAATACTACCATCCACAGTAAGTCATTTCTAATGCTCTCAATTATAGTACTCCCTCTTAACCAACCTTGTAATTAAACCTTTTGAATATATTATCTTTATTTTTTTCTTTAAATACTTATATCATGGATAACTATTTTATGATGATTCACTATGCTCACTTCACCCTTGGCTTAACTCTCTTACCAACTTGATCCTGCCAAAGAGTCCTTCCTCTCTTTTTCTAGCTTCCCTCTAGGTGTTGTCTTCTACTATTAGATGTAAATTCCTTAAGATTAGGGGCTGTTATATTTCTGTTTGTATAACTAACACTTACCATAGTACCTGCCATGTAGTAAGCACTTAATAAATGATCTACTTATCATCTATCCCTTACATATACTAAGCACTGAGTAGATATTTACTTATTAAGTTGCTACTGCACTTGAGGGCCTGGAGGGTTCTGTCCATTTGTTTAATTGTCAAAATCACAGAATAACATAATATCTGAGTAGAAAGGGATCTCAGAGGTCATCTAATGCAGCCACTATTGAACAGGAATCTATTCTACAACATCAATAATAAGGTTTGTTTGTTTGGTTGGTTGATTTTGAGTTTGTGTTCTTTTTTATAGCTTCTACTTAAAGAACTCCTGGAGAAGTCCATTACACGTTGGGACAACTCTTTTTCAGAAAGTTGTGAATTCTTTGAGCTAAAATTTGTCTCTTAGCAAGCTGCACCTATTGCCTTTGAGTCAACCAGAGCAATTTGAATCCCTCTTCCATGTTGCAGACTTTCAAATACTTGAAAACAGTGGACATTCTCTCTACTTTCCCATGCCAAATCTCCTTTCTAACCTAAATATCCCCAATTTCTGCAACTGATCCTCATCTTTATGGGTTCTAGTCTTCTTACCATCATGAGCCTCCTCCTTGAATTTGTTCCCATTTGGCAATATCCACTCTAAAGTATAAATGTCAGAACTGAGAAAAATACCTCTGTTGCAGTCTGAAGAAAGCAGAATGCCAAAGACCTAGCAACTCCCTTATTTTGGACACCATGGAGAAGAAGATGAATATGAAGAAGCGTTGGGGGAAGCCATGTCACACTTAGGATTAATTTTGAGCTTTCAGTCCATTAAATCTCCCAATATCTTTTCATACAAATCATAGTCTAGCTGTACCTTTATCCTAGTTCTCTGTGATTGATTTTTTTAAACAAAAGTGTATATCTTTATATTTATCCTTAAAGAATTGCATGCGTTGAATAGATTCAGCCATAATTCTAGCCTAGCATTTTTCAAATTCTCTCATCTCAGGACCCATTTACACTCTAAAAGAATATTTAGGACCCACCCCCCTGCACAGAGTTTGTGTTTGTGTGAGTTATATCTATTGATATTTATTATGTTAAAAAATTAAAAGGTTTTGTGTTATTATGAAAATAGTTTTGACACCTCTTGATATTTCTAATTCTACACTTTGAGAACCACTATTCTAGTCCATCAATATCTTCTGGGATATTGACTCAGTCATTCAGCTTGTTAGCTTTACCTCCCAGCTTTGTGTCACCTACAAATGTAATTAGCATATCTTCATCCAAGCCACTGACAAAAATGTTGAATGACACAAGGCTAGCCAAGATCCCTGGGCTACCACACTACAGGTCACCTTTTTATTAATCACTACTCTTTGGATTTAGTCATTTAAAGTCCTTCTGAATATATCTGATTATACTATTATCTAGCCTGAAGGAAATGTGGTATAGTCAAACAAGCAGTAGATGAGGAGCCAGGAGACCTTGATTCATAAGTAGGCACTCATTAGCTCTGCTACAGACAAGCCACTTCTCGTATACAAAATGGGTATAATACTATCTGAACCACCTACTTCCCAGAATTGTGAGGAAAGTTATCTTTCCATCTTGTCTACAAAAATATCATGGAAGATTCTGTTAAAATCTTTGTTGAAACCCAAGAGTATTATGACATTCCCTAGAGTTATCAGGTAGCTAGTGTTGGAGTGGGAAAAAGTGATAGACTATTACCAGGAAGAATTGAATTTAGATACATACTAGCTCTATGACCCTGGGCACATCACTAAATATATCTTAGCCTCAGTTTACTCATCTACAAAATAGAGATAATAATAGCAACTACCTTACAGGATTGTTGTGGGGATTAAAAGAGATGGCATGTATAAAGCACTTTATACACGATAATGTGTTTTATAAAGGCCATCTTAGTGATTGTCATTATTTCTGTTACCAGCATATTTACACTAAGAAAAATTAAATTAAATTAGTTTGATAGTCAAAATATCACATTCATTTCTGGATTCCATATATTATAAATGAAAACTAACTGGATTGTGTCTAAGAAAGGGCAGCTAGGATAGTGAATGTCATAGGGGAAGTAGTTGAAGGAATAATAGCTGTTTAGTCTAGAGAAAAGAAAATATAAGTGACAGGGTGTGGGGAGAGGAGGATATATTAGCCACCTTCAAATATTTGAAGGGGTAATGAATGGAAGACATGCCTAAAGGGAATAACCCTGGGAATGAGTTGAAGGGTGAGTTCATTCCCCTAAAGCTTCACTCACTAATCAAATAATTTTCCAAACCAAAATGTCCAACCACCACTCTATATTTGTTGACTTCCCCTTTTTGAATGTAAGTTCACTGAGGACAGAAACTATCTTCAATTTTGTTTTTGCATCCCAATACTTGGGCAACTAGGTGGTGCAGTGAGTAGAATCTGGGTCTGGAGCTAAAAGGACCTGACTTCAAATCTGACCTCCAAAACTTACTTAATTGTGTCACCCTGGACAAGTCATTTTGCCCTGTTTGCCTCAGTTTACTCATCTGTAAAATTAACTGGAAAAGGAAATGATAAACCATTCCAATATCTTTGCCAAGAAAACCCCAAATAGGGTCACAATAAGTCAATAAAGACTGAAACTACTGAACAACAAAATCCCAACATTTAACCAAGCATTTAATGCAGTATGTGTAAGCACTTCGTAAATATTTTCATTCATTTTTCCATCCATTCATTCATCCAAGAGGTAAATTTAGAATTAATGTCAGGAAAAATTGCAGCAACAGTGTCTAAAGCAAAAAAAAAAAAATGATTGTCTAGTGAGTATAACAGTAAACATCCCGAAATACACAGGGGAGCCTGCTAACACAGGTTCTTTGATCTGCATTTCTTAAAGGGAAGGCAACTTCTGAGGGGTTAACAATCACTTCAATCAAACACATGTGTCATTCACTTAGTTTAGGGGGAAAAGTCAGCACCTTGAAATTCAGAGAAAATGTAGACAAACCTAAAACTAGCACTTCCAAAACTGTCTGGCATAAGCAACACATGTATCATAAATCAACAGACAGGTTCAACTGTCCGACGATAGGTATTAGAGGGGGAAGCACCTCTCTGGGTTTTCAAAGCTGGGGGCTGCTTAGCAGCTTCCCAGAGTCTCATTTGGCACACAAGCCTACTTCCGAAAAATAAGCCCCAAAGTAAAACCTCACTCTCAAAGTATTTGTACATTTTTAGAACCCTAGGGCATCACATCCCTAAAGAACCAGTGCCTCATTAAGAACAAATGTGGGCCTTCCTACAAATCTTCCTACAGTGGATGGGAAAGATCCTCTCCAATCACATGATTCAATCAGAGGCACTTTTAGTAAAGCAAAAACAGCAAAAGATTCTACTTTGCTTGCCCTTACAGTGAGGTGATGGTATCAGTTTTTGGAGATCACCAAGTCAAGACTGTATGCCCACTTGTCAATCATGTTGTAGAGAGAGTATTTTTTAAGTTACATATCAGCCTATAATAGGTGGTCTCCAAATCTGAAATTTTATGGTTCTGTAAAAGCCTATCATGATGTGACAGAAAGATCATTAGATTGGAAGTCTGATTCTGCCAATGCCACTGCATAACTTTTAGTAAATCATCTTTTAGGATGACAGTTTCCTAAAGAGGGAACTGGACTTGATGGTCCCTTATAGAAGCAGAGAGAAGTAATAGAAAGAGCAATGCATGCAGAATCAGGTTCAAATCCTACCTCCTCTACTTATAGCTGTGGGCCCTGTCAACCACTTGACCTCTCTACACCTCAGCTTTTTCTATACTATAAAGATATTGGACTACATAATCCCTATTGTCTCTTGTAGCCCTGATATTCTATGCCTCTGACACAGGTCCCTTTCTACCATCAAAGAGTTAGTTTTTAACAGACTCAGCACTAATCTGGCAATATATTCCTCCCTACCTCCCAAAACAAAATCACTTTAATAGGGCAATATTTGCAGCCAAGGGAGCAAAGCTACAGTCATGAAGTTTAAGTAATAGCCAAGCATAGCTGTTCCCAGCCTGCTTTCCTCTGCCAAATTGTCACCTAGTGATGAATGTATCTCTTTCTAAAGCAGCTTCCTTCTGGATATGTCATATGTCCCCCCCACTGTCCCTATGGGCTTGGCTGTAGTCACACCCACTTTCCAAGCTGCAAAATTTGTCCCCATCCCAGTGATTTATTTCACATGCCTCAGCAGAGCAAATCAACCTACATGGTCTACAAAGTATCATCTATAAATCTGAGTTCCTTGGCAAGGTTATGAATAGAATGGGAGCTATCTGGAGGTGGTGGAGAGGGCTATTTTGGGTCAACTCTACCTCTAAGGGAATGCAATCTTGGTCTTTGTTGCCATGCACATGTATTGCACAAATGTACAGCCTGACCCATCTGTCATTATTGATTACATTATTGATTACAAAGATATTGGCAATACAACACAGACTGCATGGTCTGTCTGTATTGTCTACATATAGGTTTTGGGCAAGACAGCCAACATGGTTAAAGAAAAATGTTTTTTAAAGTCAGAGGATGTAGGTTCCAAATTTTCTGCCCTCAGTTATTATTCATGTGAACCTGGGCACATCATTTCACCCTCCTGGCCTCAGTTTCCTCATCTGTAAAATGAGATAGATGATTTCTAAGTTGATCTGGATGGTTTCTAAGATCCCTTCCAATTCTATGTTCTTATGGAGTGGTGATGATGGAGCTGGTAAGTTAGTAATCGTAGAGTCTTACCTGATTTTCAAAATGCTTTTCTATCTATAATCTCATTGATAAACAAAGGAAGGAAGGCGACTACCTCTTTGCCAGCTTGGGAGCATTGAAGAGGATTAGGAGGGAACTGCAGCATATCATAGGATAAAATACATGGCTTAGAGCCCATAGCTTAGAGCTTCAATGATTACTTGAATCATGCTATTTTGACACAATGAGATCATTGGTGCCACTGTAAAGGAATACATTAAGTCTTCCAGGATGTCAGCTATGAATGCCATAAAAAGCAATCCATATCTAGTCCTGCCTCACCCAATTATACTTTCTCTAATCATGCCAGTAAAGAAGATGTAACTGACTCTGGCACTACACATTTCCAGAGCAAAGCCCTCTGCTCATCCGTCTCCCCTAACCCCAACCAAAGGGGGCTGGAATTCTTATTGGTAGTTTTCACATCTGAATAAACTTAAACTTCTCTTTATGTCTCTCTCCATCAGTCTCTGCTCTATATCTGCCTGTGTCTATCTCTTTGTCTCTGTCTTTCTCTATGTTTCTCTGTCTAACTCTGTATCTCTGGCTCTCTCTGTGTACATCTGATTTTCTGTATCTGTCTGTCTGTCTCTCTCTTTCTCTCTCTCTCTCCCAACCCCTGTATCCCTCCTATGATTTGGGAAGTCTGTCAGCCTGGGCCTGGTCTCAGGACACATAATCCATTGCAATATTCCTTTCAGATTTTCATATTGTCAAGGATTATTACTAAGGTTTTAAAAAATTATTCTAGTTGTTTAGGTTCAGATCCGTGATTTCATGAGTATAAGGCATGCTCAGTAAAGATGTTCTTTTACCAGGACAGATGGGTACTTTCTCTGCAACTTAGTCTAGAAGATGCACTGAGAGGTTGTCATTTGCAAGGAAGGGGCTCTCGTTGCCAGTAAAAGAGAAAGGTGGGACTTGAATTCAAGTCTTCCTAACTCTATGACCAGCACTTCATCAACAATACAATTTTGCTATAGGGATATTGTTAAGGGATCTAAATTTGTAGAATAGAACTCAATTTGATATAGTCACATGTTTGTACTGAGTTATGCATTTCCCCCAGTAGCCTATGTGTTGAATGCTCCCATTAGATACAAGAGCAGGCAGGGGTTGGGGAACAGAGTAAAGCATGTTCATTTTGCAGGGTTTGATCTGTAAGGTTATTGCTGAAAAGATGCCTAGACAGAAAACAATATTCACTCTTACCAAATTTAGGTAGTTGTATTTTATCGATAATTTGAGGTAGATGGATAGAAACAGAAGATTTATTAAATATATCCCTCTGTTCTAACTTCTATCATAAACTCCTGGTGTAAGAACACAAGTCATGTGTGTCTGAAATTCCATAAACTTTAGAGTATATATGTAATATATAAAAAGTAGAAGAATGCAAGTACTTCTCATGAGATACTTTTCACAAGGGAGAAATCAGACTTGACTTTCTTTCTTTTAAATCAGACATTATAGAATCTGAGTTGGAAGGAGCCTTGAGCCATTTGGTCAGACCCACAACTGAACAATATCCAAGAAGTGATCCACTTTAAAACCTCTAGTGAAGTGGAGATTAGTGGATTCCTTTCCTTGGATGTTGTAAGAAGAGATTTCTAGTCAGTCTGAGATTGGAATGGATGACTCTGAGACAACTCTGATTTTTTTTTTAAATTTTTTCCAACATTCCCTTCACTCATCTTGACCCCATGAACATTTTTTTCTTTCCCTAATCCTCTACATCTGCCCTTCCTCTTGTAAACTGGACACTGTCAACTAGCTTGCTATTGCAAGGATTCTCGGGTCTTACCCTCAACTCCACCCACTGAACACTTAGGGCTTTCAGGCCTACAGTCAAACTTCCCTTTCTGTCTTGCCTCTCACAATGGGAGAGTGAGATCTTTGAGAGTAGAAATTATTTCATGTTTAATTCTTTCAATGTCCAACTCTTCATGATCTCATTTTGGGGTTTTCTTGTCAAAGATACTGGAGTGGTTTGCCATTTCCTTCTTGACTTCCTTTTATAGATGAGGAGACTGAGGCAAACAGGTTTAAGTGCATAAAACCAGATTTGAACTCAGGAAGATGAGTCTTTCTGATTCCCAGCCCCATACTCTATCCACTGTGCAGCCTAGTTGTCAGACTCAACACATAATAAGCACTTAAAATACTTATTCATTCATTCAACTCATTGTTAGTGTCAACTTCCTGAAAATTAGTAAAATAAGTGAGATTTGTTTTTATAGATCATTTCCCCATCTAAAGTCTTTCTCTCTTAATCATACCCTTCCACATCCATCAGCTTGATGTTTTCATATAGTCCAATTGCATCAACTCCCTCATATCCTCCAACTATCCATGATGTGCTATCCATGGACACTTACCTCAAGGTACGATGTCTATAGCCTCATGCCAAAATGGTGCATGGTCTTGTTTTCTCCAGCAGGGCGACCAGTAGGTATCATAATCATAGCATGGCTTTTAAGTTAGAAATACACTATTTGGGCCTTTGGACTCCCAAAATACTCTAGCTTAATAGCCTCCCACCCCAAACTGGCCTTCTCTGTGACCAAAAGAATTGTGACAGTTCCAGGAGTGATGATTATGGGGAAGGATTCCAAATGTCAATTGAGATTGCCTATACCTCACCAGACTTATGTCCTCTACAGACTGTGGGAACCAACATCTTCCTTGTCCTCATTTTTAGAAGACTATTGACACCACTGCCCAAGTCTCTTATTAGCATGTCACCAAAAAGAGTTTCAAATAAAAGGGCAAGTAAATGGAATTCGAGTCAATTTGAATTCCATCCAGTGCATGAATTCATTATTACATTGGATTAGTAATACTTTCTTAGAAATGTGATCAGGGATTTGCAATTTGAAACCAACAAAAAAAAGAGCCTGAAATCCAAATATATATTCTCCTACACTCCTACCTCTAAGTATGCCAAATCAAAGAATACTTGTGAGAAAGAATATTAAGATTTATAAGGCATCTTGTAAAAGCAAATACACCTATATAGAGTACAGTACAGTGAGAAAAGCACTTAGGAGACCTAAATTTTAATCTCTTCTGTCCTTAACTCACTCTCATTTCTGTGCCTCAATTGTCTCATCTGCCTCTTGTTTAGTTAAGCTCCAGAATCCCACTTGTTATTCTCAGGAGAGTTTGTGGTCAATTACCGAGCATTAAGTATTAAATATCTAATATGTATCATGTGTCTAATATGTGCTGGGCAGCTAGATAACATAGTGTATAGAGTTCTGGGCTTGGAATCAGGAAGACATCTTTCTGAGTTCAAATCTGGCATCAGACAGACCTTGTGACACTGGACCTATTTGCCTTAGTTCCTCATCTGTAAAATAAGCTGGAGGAGGAAATAGCAAACTACTCCAGTATCTTTGCCAAGGAAATCTCAAACGGGGTCAGGAAGAGTCAGACACAACCAAAAGGACCGAACAACAAATTTATCAGAAACTCTGTTAGGCATTGGGTATACAAAGACCAAAATGAAAAAAGACTTGCCTCCAAGGAGCTTGTAGTCTAATGGCAAAGAAGCATATACAAAAATAAATATAGACCAAATTTATGTGTTGTGTGTGTGTTCATCCTTTGTTGCCAAAGAAGACCATGCCATCAGAGAAATAATGACATGACTTGTACTTGACTTTGTTTTGTGAGTGAGGGAGGGCTGTGCAGATCACCAGCTTCACATCTCCTCCAGAGTCATCTGAATCTAGTGACCAGATATTCATCAGGATGACTGGAGATGACCCAGGATGAGGCAAATGGGGTTAAGCAACTTGCCCAAGATCACACAGCTAGTGAGTGTCAAGTGTCTGAGGTGAGATTTGAACTCAGATCCTCCTGACTTCTGCACTGGTGCTATATCCACTGCATAATCTAGCTGCCTCATAGACCAAATATGCACAAAATAAATATGAGACAAATTTTTTTGGAGGAAATAGCACCAGAAGCTGAAGATATAAATTCAGACAAGATATAAGGGTAACACTCCTCATCTCTTCTGCGTTCCATCAGCTCCTCTAACAGAAGCAGTAGCAGTATCAGCAAGGGGAAAAGTATCAGGAGACTGACAGAAGGTAGATTAGAGAGAGAACTAGCTTATAAAGCAGATGGATTTACGAAACTTCCCAATGTGATGATATAAAGGACTGAAGAACCAATAGTGTTAGACTTAGCCAAGCAGCAAACAATCTAGGTTCTCTCTAGTGTGTAGATTTCTCAAGGAGAAAGAAGGAAGATAAAATGGTCATTGACAAAAGGCTATCAGCTTCTTCCCTCTGGAGCTTTTTCTCATGAGCCTTTAATGATCAATTGGGCTCTCTAGGAAGGAGTATGTATCCTGCAGTGAAAAGTTGAAGACTGTAGCCAGAACCAAGCCAGGGAATTCAGCTAAGGCAGGATGACCCAGAGGAGGAGTCAACATCTGATCCAGATAAGTGGGAGAGAGTTTAGAACTGTTCTTAAGAAGGTTTCAAACTGAGCATCTGCAGTATGTTCTTTGAACACCTGAGGTCCTTGGCTTTCTTGAAGATAGAAAGAATGTTTGAACCAGAAGTCTAATTATTTTTGTTTCTCAATTGTTTCTTTTAACTCTCAGATTTTGACTTTCCAGTAAAAAAAAAGAGGAGTTTTTTAGGTTGCTCCAGCAAAGGAGGAGCCATAGAGAGGAAGAAGATGCTTACAGTGGTTGTTTAATATGATCTTTTAATTTCTTTCCTTATCGTAATAAATAAAGAATTATATTAGAATTAAATATAGAATAAGTTAAATTAATTAAAATAAATATAATATAATTAAAGAACTATAAACTCATGCTTGTGTAATGAATTCCTTCAAATTCACCAGAAGTAGAAAGAGAGTTGTATTTTCTAGACTACAAAAAATAGCATGGCCACATTAAAAAAGGAGATGATCACTGGGAAGGAGGTAGGCAGTTCTCTTTAAGACATATCCAACTTGGTTACCCTCAAGTGCCCCCTGGTGTTGGGTGGCAAATATTTCTACTGTAACAAGTATGTGAATGACAATGTTTGGGCCTTAGCATTAAACAAGATCAGGCACTTGATTAACAGTGCCCCTGGTGGTTAAATGAATAAAACAGAGAAAACTGAATTTATTTTGTGAAGATAAAAAATGTAAGCATTTTAGCCTTTAGTCAATGCAACAAGTACTCCTTGGGCTACAGAATAATCAAAACAGGAGTCCAAAATCAATTACAGTTCTAACTGATATCAAGAAAACCAGAAGGTACTTTACTCAGAGCAAGTAAGATACATGCATATGTGTGACTTCTGCTGCATAACACAGGTCTGGGTAGTGAATGGGCTCCATCAAGTGGGCAGATAATAACTGCAAAGTTGTTACTCCTATTGTTAAATTGCCTACCAATCAACTTCAGGGCTTCATGGAAGAAAAGAAAAAGGAGAAAGAATCATAGTGTACCACTCCTAAGCTTAAAAAAGTGCTAAACATAAGATAGAGACTCACTACTTCTTCCTTGGTGTTTGATATCTCCAGAGAGGGTGGGTTTGACTCACATTTTTAAGCCATCCAAGGTAGCCCACTTAAGATAAAAATATAGACATTCCATGATTTATTGATCTTCTTTTATCAAAAGAAAAAAGTTAGCTGTGGGGACAAAAACTGTCAAATTTTTCCTCTGTGGTTTATATATTACCAAGGGCCTCTCGCTTCTTGAAACTCTTGAAAAACTTACAAATATTCACAGATATACAGTATCCACCACCACCAACATTACCATCAAATATTTCAATAATTTTTAAACATCCTAATCTCCACTAAAATTTTTGGTATGAAATATTCTTAAGCTTTCCATTAAGCTATAATTCCTTCCCTCCTCCATATGTTCTAAAGATGACAGGTAGTCCTAATGCTTTCCACTGCATTATATTTAAAGTCAGAGAACATGAGTGTCATTCTCATCTTTGCTTCTGATCTTGAACATATCCCTCAGTCTCTCTGAGTTTCTGTTCTTGCAAATTTAAACTGAGAGAGTTGAACTAAATGATCACTGAGGTTCTTTCTAGGTCTAAATTTTTGATTCTGCGAATACTTGGGTTCTATCTTTTAGACCTTATTTAATGTAAGCACATAACTCAACAACTGCCACCTAGTAGGTCAAATTTCATTGAAGAATTTCTATTAAAGTTGCAGAAGGTTTGTCATTTTGAGAATTTTTTATTTTGATAGGCATCCTTCACACAGCTGCCAAGTGATTTTCCTTAAGCAGCGACATGACCATATCACTTGCTGCTCAATAACCTTCTGGGGTCTCTGCTGTCTCTAAGGTCAATAATAAACTCCTTTGTTTAGCCTTTAAAGCCCTTCATAACCTAGCTCCAACCTTTCCTGTCTTATTATGATCTGTGATTTGTGACTCTATGATTGAATAAAATTGTCTTTTCAGTTGCCAATACATGATCCTCTATCTCCCAACTCTGAGCCTTTGCATTAATCATCCCCTGTACTCTCTCCTCCCCCCTAACACATAGAATCCTTTAATTCTTAAAGATATAATTCAGACACCACCCTCTACATGAGGCCTTTTCAGATTCACCTAAAGACTCATGCCAGTGCCCTCACTCAACTTTTTATAATTAAGTGCTTTGTATATATTATCTTTATATTTATTCTATATATACTCATATATGTGTTTTCTTATTTTTTTCCTTTGGAATGTAAGTTCTTTGGATACAGGGAATATTTTATTCATTCTTTTTATTTGTATCCCTAAGGCCTGAGCCTAGTATAATGCCTGGCTCAGTAAACACTTGTTTGATTGATTTTCACTCACTCACTCTGTTTCCTCAAGCTGGATTTCTTCCTTTCAAAATCCTAGCAATCCTTCATGGCTTTGGTCAAATGTTAAGTCTTTCGTTAAACTCTTCCCCAGTCCCACCAGTTAGAAATAACATCACTCTCCTTTGAACATTTTGTGCCCCAATTAAAGAGTTCATCACATTTTGCTCTGTATTACTTCTATTTAAGAGTCATCTTCCTTTCCAGAATGTAAGCTCCTTGAATAAAGGACTATCTTATACTTTTCCATTCCCTTTAGTGCCTCCTAGGTGTCTTACATATAGTAGGCATTCAATCGATGTTCACTGCATGAATATATTTTAAAAAGAGTTTTCAAACTCTTTAGCAGAATTCTATATTTTGTCAAATCACTTAAGCAGTGATATATTTGAAAAGAATAACAAGTTGTGCATAGCAGATTTCCATGTACAATCATCTTATTTAATGGACTATGTTATGAAAATGCTTGTTTTATTCCATAAATTTAAAATAAAATAAAAACCAAATTACTTAGGAAGCACAGTGTTCTAGAAAGAGCATTAGATTTCATGTTAGTGGACTTGGATTCCAATCCCGCTCTACTTTTTACATTGACTATATTTGATTAGTTATGTTATTTCTCCTCTCTAGGCCTCAGTTTCCTCATAAGTAAAATATAAAGTGATTGGAATAGATGCTCTCTAAGGTCCATTACTTGTAGGTAAGGAGGACAGAAGCTGCTTATCTCTAAACTTCATTACACCATGTAATTTCATCTTCATATTGCTTGCTCTCCATTCTGCCACTACTTCTCCAAACTCCAACCTGGGCCAACAATGACCATGACTGCAAGGACCTAAGCCACTTGACTGTCTCTGTTATCTGTCGCATTACAGTCTGAGCTGTATGAGGGTAGGTACTGTCTCACTATTGAATTAATATTCCCAAGAACTGAGCACAGTACTTGACATGTAAAAAGTACTTTACAATTATTCTCATTTATTCAATCCAATTCTAAATATTATAGTATAATGAATTCCTTCAGAAGTGATTGTGGCATATAACCTATATCAAATTGTTTACTGTCTCGTGTGTGTTCATCTTTCATTGCCAAAGAAGACCATGCCATCAGAGAAATGATGACATGACTTGCACTTGACTTTGTTTTGAGTGAGGGAGAGCTGTGCAGGTCGCCAGCCTCACTTCTCCTCCAGAGCCATCTGAATCCAGTAAACAGACATTCATCAGGATGACTGGAGATAACCCAGGATGAGGTAATTTGGGTTAAATGACTTGCCCAAGGTCACACAGCTAGTGAGTGTCAAGTGTCTGAGGTGAGATTTGAACTCAGGTCCTCCTGACTCCTGCACTGGTGCTCTATCCACTGCACCACCTAGCTCTCCCATCTACTATCTTAGTGAGGAAAGAGATGAAGGAGTGGGGGAAGAAGAGGAGGAAGGGAGGAGAAAAGTTGGAAATCAAAATGTTATTTTAAAAGAATGTTAAAAAATTAGCTTTACGTGTAGTTGGGGAAAAGTAAAATATTATTTAAAAGAAAAAAGCAATTGTGGAATTAATTACTTACGTGTAGGCCAATCCAATATAATGAAAATGACAATTCTATCTAAATTAATTTGCTTATTCAGTCACATACTCATCAAGCACCAAAAATTATTTTATACAGCTAGAAAAAAATAATAACAAAATTTATCTGAAAGACCAAAAGGTCACGAATATCGCGGGAGTTGATAAAAAAAAATGTAAAGGAAGGTAGCTTAACAGTCCAGCTGTATTACAAATCAGTAATCATCAAAACAATCTGGTACAACCTAAGAAATAGAGCGGTGGATCAGTGCAATAGACTAGGTACACAATATGTAGTAGTAAATGAGCACTGTAATGGTGTTTAAGAAACCCAAAGAACTTAGCCTTGGAAAAAAGAAATTGATATTTGACAAAAATTGCTGAGGAAACTGCAAAGAAATTTGGCAGAAACTAAGTATAGACCAAACATCTCACATTGTATACCAAGATAAGATCAAAATTGGGTACATAATTTAGACATAAAAGGGTAATATCATAAGCAAATTAGGGGATCATACAGTATTTTACCTGTCAGATTTATGGATAAAGAAATAATTTATGACCAAATAAGAGAAAAATAGCATTGCAAGATATGAAATGGATCATTTTGATTACATAAAGTTTAAAAGTTTTTGTTCAAACACAACCAAATGCAGCCATAAATAGAAAGAAATCAAGGGATACTTTTTACCACAAGTATCTCTGATAAACCTCACTCATTAAATATGTAGAAAGCGGAGTCAAATTTATAAGAATAAAATCATTTCCCAAATGATCAAAGGATATGAAAAGGCAGTTATCAGAAGAAGAAATTAAAATTATCTATAGTCATGAAAAAGTGTTCTAAATCACTATTGATTTGAGAAATACAAATTAAAACAACTCTGAGGTACCACCTCACATCTATTATATTGCAGAACAAAAAGAAGATGCAAAATGTTGAGCCAGCAGGTTGAAATGGAAACCTAACTTTATTCAATAAAAATAAATACCTTATTGGATCTTACTGGAGCTCAGATATAAAGAGAACTGAAGTGGACCAGAGATGACTTGTCATTATTAGGAAAGCTGCACAGTTGACCTGTGGAGCAGAAAAGAAGCAACAGTTGCCAGTACCTGACAAAGGCACTCCATCTTTTCCCTTCTGAGGTTGCCTAAAGCCAGCTAAGCTAATGTAGGCTTCCAAGTAAGTCTTTCTGAACTTGCCATGATGCTTTGTATTTTACTCTAGTATCAAGAATGATAGAAAGGGAATCATGTGAGACTTATGTGACATAATAGTATAGCTCTAGGGAACTGGGTTACTTGTTTCATTTATGTTTCCCTGTGTTATGTACCTCTGGGAGGTATGTGATGTATTGAACTCTACTGCAAGTTACTATAGTTTTAAGGCACAGCCTATGTAAAAATGATTAGAAGGTAATGATGTTGTCGTGTAAAGTCAGAGATGTGTAACATTGATAACATTTTTGAACCCTTCCTTATTCTCTCCAGAATATCCATACCAGATGTCACAGAAATCTGACAGTGAAATGTTCCTTCACAGGACCTTTGTGTTATGTGTTTGGACAATATGGATTAATGAAGAAGTTGTCTTAGATCTAGCCTCCCATTTGATTGTAGAACATAGGTTTCCTCTTTCCCAGCACTAAACTTTAATGCCAACAGGTGTCCCAAATTGAAAGGATTTCCTCTTCCAGCAGTCTATTGAATTCCCATCTGTATCTGTGCTTCTGATTTATTTGTGGGGACATGTGCCAATGTAGCTTGGAACTAAAGAATGAAACTCCTCTTTCATCACTTGGCCAAACCATATTATAAGATCCTATACTTATAGACATAAGGCTACACATATAAGACATGTCAAGACAACCAAACATCTATCAGAAGAGATATAAAGAGAAGGAGAGTAGGTCTCTACCAACAATTACCTACTTTACTTAGGGACATATTTCAAATTGATGGAGGTAGTAAGGCCCAGGATATACAAAAAGGTTTGAGGAGTTATGATTCTATGTGACCAAGGCAGAAGTGGCTAACCTAAATAACCATGTTTGACTTTATGTTAGACGTTGCTCTGAAGAGTAGCCTAAAAGCTCAAACAATCTCAAATCGTGTTTCAGTCTTCTGTCTTTTTAAAATATTTATTGTGAGAAATAATTTATATCATTCCTTCCCTTGCAATAATCTTGTCCTCAGTAAGTAGGAAGAACTTAGGAATTGGGAAATTTATGCCCCTGGAAGAGATTTATTTTTATTCCACTATAGTCAAGCTCAACTGAACATCAGAGCTTTTATGAAGACTGGCATTCTGCCCCAACCCAAGCAAAATTTGACCAAGGGGCTTCATTATAGCCCATAGTCTCATAATCAGTCACCTTCCTCAGATTCTCTAAGCAAGTACCAATGGCACTTAGTTATTTTGCCAGTAAGAATTAAGATAGTTGGACTGGATTACCTATGAGATCCCTTTCAGCTCTTGATCCATGATCCTATGATTTTTCCATAATCCATAACCACTCACACTAGGAACTAAAGGGAATATGTGTTCATCTCTGCTTTACATAGTTTGAACCATTTGCGTGTGTGTGCATGACAGAGACGGAGACAGAGAGACAGAGAGAGACAGACGGAGGGGAGAGAGAGACAGAGAGAGGGAGAGAGAAACAGAGAGGGAGAGGGGGGAGAGAGGGAGAGAGGAGAGAGAGGAGAGACGGAGAGAGAGAGGAGAGAGAGAGAGAGGAGAGAGAGAGAGAGAGAGAGAGAGGAAGGGAGGGAGGGAGAGGGAGGAGAAAGAGAGAGGGAAAGGGGAGAGAGAGGAGAGAGAGAGAGAGGGAGAGAGAGAGAGAGAGAGAGAGAGAGAGGAGAGAGAGAGAGAGAGAGGAAGAGAGGGAGGGAGAGGAGAGAGAAGAGAGAGGGAAAGGGGAGAGAGAGAGAGAGAGAGAGAGAGAGAGAGAGAGAGGGAGAGGGGAGCGAGGGAGAGGGAGGGAGGGAGGAAGGGAGGGAGAGGGAAAGGGAGAGAGAAAGAGAGAAATCTAACAGATTTAAGTTACTCTGACAGTGCCCAGTGGCTCTGAAGCTGGGTACCAATAGTTGGTTCTTTCATTCTCCTTGTGATGCCCCCACAGACCTTGGAACTTAATTCCTGACACCAAGGTTAATTTTACCTTTTAACCCACCTGAAGTTATTTTTATTCCAATCTCCAATCCAGGGCTTTGTTCAGCTTGGATTAAATGAGGCTGCTGAGCTATCCAGAAGGTATACACAAAACTACATAATTAGTCTTCCTGTCTCTACTTGAAAGTAACATTAAAGTGGAAGGGGAAAAAATGCCCACAGAAGCAAGGGCTCAAACCAATATAGTAAATAAGGTGTTGGATTTTCTGCTCTCTCGGTTATTAGTATCATTCTTACTGGTCCTGGGATTGTTAACACTCATGGGCAAAAGCAAGCCTTTAACCATTTAACCATCAAACATAAATGGTTAAAAAGCCTCTACTGAACTTTCTTCATCAGGCTTCTCAGTGGGAATACATGTAGGGAAATTTGGGAGGTTGCTTCAAGATTTCAGTCACACTGTTATACAAGGGTTCACCCAATTGAATACAATTAGCAAATATCTATTGGGTACCAACTTTTGCATCAGGCACTGTGCTAGACACCATGGCTACAAAAGTAAAAATAAACACTCCTTATGCTCAAACAACTTATATTCTTTGAGAAGGAAACAATATGCACATAGATAAGCAAATGAAAAGTAAATATCAAATAATAGGGAGGGGGCCAAGAACTAACGAGTTGGGGAGGGGGGAAGGTCTCCTATACGAGGTGGCAACTGAGTTGTGCTTTTCAGAAATGGCCCAGGCTACACACTCCTGTTTCTCCAGACTACACCATGATTTCCTCCTTATTTTGCTCCTGTGGGTCCCATCTCCCATTGCCGAGTTCTTTATAGAATCTCCATTTTAAAGAAAGGCCCCAGATCAGTCATTTTTCATTTTCCAGACTCAGCCACCATTTATTTCCCCAATCAGGTGCCTCCTCTCCACCAGGTCCCCTTTATGTGTTACCTTCATTCATTAGAGTATAAACTCTTTGAAGGCTTGTTTTTGTATGCACAGCACCCATAATAAGTGCTTAATAAAGTCTTCTTGCTGATATTATTGGAAAACCTCAGGGATTCTACAAGGTGATAATGAAGAAGACCATTCTAGGTGTAGGAAAAGGCTCTGCAAAGGCATATAGGTTAGAAATAGAATTGATTATACAAGGAACAAAAAGTAGATTAGTTTGGCTAGAATGTAATATGACTCACTGACTTCAGCTCCATTTAACTTTGGAGTTAAGACTTATTCAAGTGGAAAGCTGAGAAATCACAATGGGTGAAGAACAATAAAAACTTTGGCAATATACCACCTTTTTCCCCAGGTGGTATTTGAATTGTTCTCTGTTCCTAAAGGAACTAGTTTACTCATGCCTTATCCAACTTAACTATTTCACTCAACTGATTGATTCTTTGAATTTACTGTTTCAGTGTTATGAAGACAACTTACTTCATCAACTGGTAGAATAAGATTCTGAGCCCTTAAGAAAACCTTTTAGTATAACCAAGGAAGCTAATAAATAGTATTGATAGAGTAGCTGGACTTTGAAAGATAGGAAATATTTTGAGGCAGAGTTGAAAGGAGGGAAGTCTAGGTAGAGAAAATGCATTGAGCAAAGAAATAGAAGCAGATTCTTGCCTTCTCAGTGGGTGGAAGAGGGGAGGAAGAGAATATGAAACAAAAATTAAATTAAGTGTAATTTTTTGAATGGAGGTAGGAAAATACAAGTCATGTTCCAGAACAAGAAAATAGTTCATTTTTACTAGAACATAATATGTTACAGTGGGAAGAGTCTTAACACTGAGAGTTAGAAGACTGCAGTTTAATTCTCACATTAACATTTTAGTGCTTATGTGACTTTGGGTAAATCATCTAATCTCCATGGGTCTCAATTTCCTCAACTGTAAAATGGTGCTTGAATTAGTCTCTTAGGTCTCTTCTAGTTTTAAATCTATGATCCTAAGATATGTGAAGTGGGGTAGCATGAGATCAGGTGAGAAAGAGGAAATGCATGCTAAGAACAGAAGGATTTAGATGTCTTACTAATAAATTTGGACTTTATTTCTTTAGTGACGTAGAAGTCACTGAAGGTTTACAAGTATCAAAGGGGTATGATCAGAAATATATATTAGAAAATCTGGGGGGAGGGGGAAGAGCCAAGATGGCATAGGAAGATCAAGAACTTGCTTAAACTCTCCTCCAAATGCCTCCAAACACCTGTAAAAAATGACTCTAAACAAATTCTAGAGCTGCAGAACCCACAAAATGACAGAGTGAAACAAGTTTCCAGTCCAAGACAACATAGAAGGTTAACAGGAAAGGTCTACTGCACTGGACTTGGAGAGGAGTACAATCCAATGTGGACCACACCAGCACATTCAAAGCCACAGTAGGCCTTGGCGGACTGAATTGATAGCAGTAATGTCAGCTTCCAGACTTCTCAACTCATAAACACCAAAGACAATTTAGAATGTCAGTGGGAAAGGTCTGTCCCATATTGGTTGAGAGAGGAGTATAGTCCAGATCCAGGCCAGGGGCAGTGGTGGTGGCAGTGGCAGCAACTTCTTCTGGGGCTCTTGGGCCACAGATGATGGGGGATCGAGCAGCTGATCAGAGAGGGATTGCAGGGATCTCTTTGCTGTCACTGAGGCAGGATTTGCTTGCTTTGCCCTGCTTGGATCTAGGCCACAGCCCTGGGTGGCAGTTCTGGAGTGAGGAGGAGCAATGGGGTGGTGTAGCTTGTGGCAGCAGTGCAGAGGGAGGAAAGAGTGCTTATGGTGACTCACAGACCAGAGCACAGGCCAAGAAAGGAGTAAACACCTCTTCTTTGATCATACCACCTTGGAAGAACTGAAAATTTATAGGCCCTTAGAAGTATCTCAGAAAATAGCTGCACAAACCCCATAAAACTTGGAACAGTACACCCTCCACATTGGAAGCAGAGATCTACCTTAACAAAGAGTTAAAAAGTCAAGTAATTGGCTGGGAAAATGAACTAAGAGTGCAAAAAACCCTCAGACTACAGACACTCAGTCTCTTTTGACAAAGAAAACCAAAACATACAACCAGAAGACAACAAAGTCAAAGCTCCTACATAAAAAGCCTGCAAGAAAAATATTAATTGTTTGCAGACTATGGAGGAGCTCAAAAAGGATTTTGAAAATCAAGTAAGAAAAGTAGAGAAAAATTGGGAAAAAGAATGAGAATGATGCAAGAAAATCATGAAAAAATGAGGCAACAGCTTGCTAAAGGAGATGCCCCAAAAATACTGAAGAAAATAATACCTTAAAAAATAGACTAACCCAAATGACAAAAAAAAAGGTCCAAAAAGTCAATGAGGAGAATGTTGCTTTAAAATGAAGAATTGGCCAATTGGAAAAGAAGGTCCAAAATCTCACTGAAGAAAATAATTCCTTCAAAATTAGAATGGAATAATTGAAAGCTATGAGAAATGGAGAAATTATAATGCAGAACTTCCCGAAAGAGATCCCAAACAGGAATCTCCTAAGAATATTGTAGTCAAATTCCAGAATTCAAAGGTCAAGGAGAAAATATAGTGCAAGCAGCCAGAAAGAAACAATTAGAGTATTGTGGAAACACAATCAGTATAACACAAGATTCAGCAGCTCCTACAGTAGGGGAGAAAAGGGCTTGGAATATAATATTCTGGAGATCAAAGGAGCTAGGATTAAAACCAAGAATCATCTACCTAGTAAAACTGAGTATAATCCTTCAGGCAAAAAAATTGACATTCAATGAAATAGAGAACTTTCAAGCATTCTTCACAGAAAGACCAGAGCAGAAGAAAAAATTTAATTTTCAAATACAAGACTCAAGAAAAGTATGACAAGGTAGACAGGAAAGAGAAATCATAAGGGATTCATTAAAGTTAAACTGCTTACATTCCTCCATGGAAAGATGATATTTGTAACTCATGAGACCTTTCTCAGTATTAGAGTACTTGGAAAAAATATATGTGTGTGTGTATGTATGTATACATATATACACATATGTATATGTGTGTATATATATATATATATATATACAGATAGATAGAGGGCACAGGAGGAGGTGAATATGAAGTGATAACATCTAAAAAATGAAATTAAAGGTGAGAGCAGAATGTACTGGGAGAAAGAGAAAGGGAGAGATAGAATAAGGCCAATTATCTCATATGAAAGAGACAAGAAAAAGCTTTTACAATGGAGAGGAAGAGAGGGGAAGTGAGAGGGAATGAGCGTCCTTATTCTCATAGGATTTGGCTTAAGGAAGGAATAACATACATACTCGATTGGATATGGATATCTATCTTATCCTATAGAAAAGTAGAGGGGAAGGGGATAAGGGAGATGATAAAAAGGAGGACAGATTTTAAGAGAAGGTAATCAGAAACAACACTTTTGAAAAGGAACAGGGTCAAACAAGAAAATAGAATAAATTGTGGGGCAGGATAGGATGGAAGGAAATACAGTTAGTCTTTCACAACATAACTATTATGGAAATGTTTTGCATAACTACCCATGTATAACCTATATTGAATTGCTTGCCTTCTCAGTGAGGGTGGGTGGGGAGGGAAGATGGGAAATAATTTGGAACTCAAAGTTTTAAAAACAAATAGTTAAAAGTGTTTTACAAGCAAGTGGGGAATAAGATAGAAAGGTAATGAGGTATAGAAATCTATCTTGTCCTACAAGAAAGTAGGGGGTAAGAGGATAAGAGATGGGGCTGGAGTGATAGAAGGAAGGGCAATCTGGGGAAGGGGTAATCAGAATGCATTCCATCTTGCAGTGGGGGAAGGGAGAGATGGGGAGAAAATTCAGAACTCAAAATCTTGTGGAAATGAATGTTGAAAACCAAAAATAATTAATTTTTAAAAAGAAAATCTAATCAGACGATGTATGAAGGATGTATTGGAGAGGTAGAAAGACAAAAAGAGAGCCGTCAGTGATGAAGCTATTACAGTAGTCAGAGGAGAGGGGGAGGTAATATTGACCCAAATTATGAAGTAAGCAGTAAAAATGGGTGGGGATATTGGTGAATGTGAAAGAAACTGTGAAGATAAAATTAGAGAATAGTGATATCATCAACTGGAATAGGAAAGCCAGGAGGAGGAGAGTTTTTAGAAGGAAAGATGATTAGCTCATGAAATTTGAAGTGCAAATAGTATAACTAAATAATAATAGATCACATTTATGATAATCTTTACTCTATATACAGATTTTTCCCCTTGCAATAAGACTGTCAGATGAGTGGCATTGCTATTATTACTTTCATTTTACAGATGGGGATACTAATCCAATAAGTGAAGTAACTAGGCCTATATCCAGTCAAGACTTGAGTCCAGATCTCCTATCTTCTGATTTACCATGGGCCATAATACATTGAATATATGAATCTAGAGTTCAATCATTTATTCGAACAGATATATAATAAATATCTACTGTATGCATAGTACTGTGCTAGACAAAAACTTTGGATGAGGCAAATCTCCTGTCCTCATGGAGCTTATAGTTAAGTAAGGGGATGCCACAAGACCATATAACATATGTAATTAGAATTGAAATGCAAAAATGTTATATGAGGTTGAGGGGGAAACTTAACTATGTGAATCAGACATGGCATCATGAATGAGGAATTTGAGATGAATTTCAAAGAATGAATTTTCAAAGAGTGTGAAGAGAGGAAGGAATTACATTCCAAGCAAGGGGAATATCACAAACAGACCAAAGTATGAAAGTGTGGTAGCGCAAACAATGTTTAAGAAGAAAAAGGTGGTCTATTTTGACTGGATTAGGACCAGGAGTAATATGAGATAAGGCTGGTATTTGCCAACAAAATTATGAAGGGCCTTGAATTCAGGGCAAAATAACTTGAACTGTACTTGGTAGGCAATATGGGACTATTGAAGATTTTTGAGCACATGAACAACATGAGCAAATGTACCCATATTAAAGATTATTCTGTCAGTTCTGTGAAAAATGAAGGTTGAATTGTAGAGAAAATGATATTATGAAATTTAATGACTTAGAAGAAAAGTAGCAAATCTTAGGAAAGCAGACAACTTGCAAAAAAATTGAATGAGTGGATTGAATACCTGTGCTAGGGCACTAGCACTAGAAATATTGTGGAAGAGATGGATGAGAGAGGTGAATTTAATAACACTAGACAATTAATTCAACAAAGATCTGAGAAAGAGGGAAGGATCTAAATAACACAAATGTTTCTTCCTCTTATAACAGGAGAGAGTTCAGGGCTAGAAATATATATTGGAAAGTAATCTACAGAATCAAGAGTTGAAGTTTTAGGAGGAAGTGAAGTTATCAAGGGAGAGAATGTAGAGACAGAGAAGGTCAGAGAGGATGGCTTGGGTGAATTTCCAGCATGAAAAGAAAAAGAAGAGGAAGAGGAGACACTGAAAGATAGAGATAGGGTATGACCAATATAGTAGAAATTCCTAAGAATGCAGTACCACAGAAGCAAAAGGATAAGACAAGAGCAAGAGTCAGAGAATGGTAAGGCTTCCAACAAGATGGGTAAGTGAAAAGCCATCTATGAATCTAGATCTTTAGCATCCGCAACAGCTAGAAATGTGCCCAACATACTATAAGAAGGGCAAGAAATCTTCACAGGGTGGGCGGAAAGCAACAATGGCTTAGTGATTGAATGAGTAATCAAAAAATTAAAAAGGCAATGGTGAAGTGAAGAAATATTATAGGGAAAGAAATTCCAGGAAAAATTCTAGAAGAGAATAATTATAGCTAAAACTCCAGGAAAAAAAGAATAGAATGACCACAAAATTCCCAAATGAGTGGAAGATCTAATTTTTAAAGTTAGAATGAAGAGATAAAGAGAAAAACTAGAGCTCTCCATGAAAAACTTGAAAGGAAAAACAATGGCTTAGAAGAAAAGTTGCAAACCTTAGAAAAGTAGACAACTTTCTAAAAAAAAATAAAAAGAAAACAATTTGAAATTTCAATTGTACAAAAATCATTAAAGTCAAAGGACATCTACATTGAAGGAAGACTTGAAAATTAGACAGTTAAGACAATTCACCAAAAAAAGAGAGCTTGAAAAGAGACTTTAAGGTTCAATTCCATCCCATAAAAATATAACAATACGAAGAGCCTTAATGCCATGTTTGAGAAGATCATAAAAGAAAATTTCCTATAAACATTGGAATCAGAGGACAAAATGGTATTCACCAGAATCTAAAAGATATTATCAGAGAGAATCAAAACTTTACTACCCACCAACAGTGTGGTTATCAAGTTTTAGACTACCAAGTTAAAAATAAAGCATTATAAGAAGTAGGGTATGATTGATAATGTCCAAAGTTAGAGAAAATTCAAGTTGAATAAGGAGTGAGAAAAATAAAGTGAATTTCTCAATTAAAGGCATAAGGTGAGCTTTGAAAAAGTTATCTCAGAAGAACGGAAACATAAAAATTTAGATACCAGGTTATTGAGAAGTGAGGAGATTGTGAGAAAGTAGAGTCATTAGATATAGGTTAATCTTTCCAGAAACTTGGCAGTGAAATGGAAATAAAAATTCATGGAAAGTTTTTTTTTTGGTTTGCTTCCTTGCTTCCCTTGTTTTCCTTTTGTTTTTTAGAATAATAATATCTTTAAACCTAAAATAAGTCAGTGGAATGAGAGATTGAAGAGGTAAAAGGGAGTGATTGATGGAGGAATAACTGGTGTTGACCTTTGTAACTTCAAACAGAAGGAGAAGCAAGAAAGGGAAATATCACAAACAAAAAATACAAAGAGGAGGGGACAGAGTATCCAGGAGGAGAGGGAAATCGATAGTGTCAGCTGCTACAAAAAGGTCAAAAAAGATGAGGATAGAAAAAAGGCCATCAATTTTTTTATAATTTCTACATATGCCATATATATGTATATATGTACATGTGTGTAAATACACACATATGTATATATATATCACCTTATTCATTAGCATATAAATTTTCAGAATATAGATTTTTTTGTCTTTGCATCACAATTGCCTATACAGTTCCTTGGAAATTGTAGATAGTTAATAAATGCTGCTTGATCATTCAAGGAATCAATTGATTGATATGGCAGTTTAGAGATCATTGGTAAATTTGGGGAGAAAACTATTAAGTGATGGAATAGTAAGACAGCTTACAAAGGCTTTGAGAATTAAGAGAAAATGCGGCAACAACAAGCATAGGAAACTTTTTCTAAAAGTTTGGCAATGACAGGAAGAAAATATAGGAAAACTTGAGAGGACAGTGGAGTCAAGAGAGGGTTGTGGTGTTTTCTTTTCAAGATGAAGAAGAGCTAGTCATATTTAAGAAACGACAAGGAAGGAGCCAGAATTTAGAGGGATACTGAAGATTATCATGGAATGTAAACTGCCAGAGTAGAGCAGATGGAGGAAGTAATGATCCCATTCCCAAGAGGTGTTAATTCAGCTTTTCTTGGGCCTCTGTTTCCCCTCTATTTCTGTCTAGAATCCATAGAGTGTTGGACTAGACAGCTACTTTCCTCATAGATAAAGAGCTGATAGGTATTCAAGGGCAACATCATCATTTTTCAGAAGTTGAAGCACAAAATGTGATGATCCAGGGTCCCACAATAAGTATCTACCCATGATAGCACACTACCTCTCTTGTCAGAGTGAATTACTCCAGATGACCCATGTACAAGGCAGGTGCTACATTTATCTTCTACGAAAATAAATGATAAATCAGTCTAGAGTTTATAGTATCAGCAGATGGTTAGCCTTGTTTGGATGGTTAACTTTAGTTTTCAGCCTATATCATGGTTTTTTTTTTCCTAGAGAACTGTCAGGTGTGGAAAATTATTCTGTCTTGAGACATGATGACTTCATCCAGTCAGACTTGCTCAGGATGAAGAGCACTTTGCTTTGAGGACCTCTTGTGGGAAAAAAATAACCTGGCGGAATATGCAAAAGAGCTAACAGGCAGATTAGTGAAAGTCTCCTTCATGTTGTATTCCTTTAAAATGTTGCCTGGGAATGAGATGTAAGCAATTATAATCTTGGTTTTCTAGTATATTTAAAATAATGTTCGGCCATGAATGACACATAGAGTAATTAAAGCCATGTGCACTGTAAACATTTTGCCTGTATCTATGATTTATCAGATAACCAGTCATGAGCTTGTACACTCTGGCTGATAAAAATGGCTGATTGGAACATTAGTTGTTTGCTATGTGTAAATTATTGTCCTTGTTGTTGCTTTGTCCAGGTTTTTCATTTCATCATTGTAGAGGCTACTCAGTGTAGAAATTCCCTCAGTCATATAAATAAGGTCAGCCTATGACAGTCTTTGAGAGTTGTCTGGAACACTGAGACGTTCAATGATTTGCCCAGTCACTCAGCTAGTATGTGTCAGAAGCAGGACTTGAATCCAGGATTTCCTGACATTTCTTCTCTGCTATGCCACACTGCCTATAGTTATGGAAATAGCCACATAGTTTTGAGAACGTTGTGCATTTTGGCAGAAAACTGTATCAAGTCTGGTCCAGGGACCAGGACTTTATTATCAAAGAACTCTTTAAATCAGAACTACCAGGTTATTTTCTGACTAATCCCAAATAACTTACAATCTATTTTTACAGTTATGTCTCATTCAATTAACTGTCATTTACAAATTGTACAGAAACTCTTCAAAGGTTTTGGCGTTAGAATGTCCCATTCTAAAAGAAAAATAGTCAGAAGGAATGATTGGGGGGGTGGTGTATACATAAAATTTATAGTCACAGGGCCTATGTTTACATCCTAACTCTTCTGTTTGCTACCTATATAAACTTCAGATAATCATTTTATCTCTCTGGGCATTTATCTCTTCATCCATGCCTAGTACACAGACTAAATACAACTGATTGGTTGAGAACCCAGGGCTGTCAAACTGCATTGTGCTTGGAGAAAGTTATACTTCTCAATAGGGTCAGTAGACTCAAAAAGCAGTGTCTTTTCATTAGTTCATCACCCTTATTTTGTTATTCTGAGGAAAATTACTAATTGTGGTCATATTTATAGTTCTAACATATAAATAGGATCTGCAATAAAATGTGAATCAGGTACAGAAAAGAATCATGCTATGAATTACAGAATGATTAGAACAGAATTTAGTAGCTTAACTTACACTACTATTATGGTCATCTGGGAGTCAATTTAAACCTCATTGGGACATTTCCGAAGTTTTGTTTTTTAGGAATGCTAATTACCTATGTTACATTTTACATTGGTATTGAGTATTCAGTCAGCTGAGCTTGATCTTTCCAATGACCTCTTATCAATGCCATCAGTCCCTTAGTGGCAGCCAATTGCTGCTTAGCCACTCTTTCGCCTTACTGTTTAGATGTCAAAAATGGTAAGATTCTAACTCCGGTAGTTGTAATCTCTGACCTTTTGATGCTCACAATGTCAATCCTAAAAGAAGGAAACATATAACAGAGGCAAAGGTAGCCAGGATCCCCTTACAACTCATTGAATACAATTCCCACTCCACTCCCTACTGCCATTATGTTGAAACAAAGAAGAGCTGTAATTCTCCACCCCTCCCTGAGATTACACCTTGTAACCTGGACTTAAACCCCAGAGGGTGCCAAGAATAAATCATCTCTTCTTTTAAGAAGTAGAACACTTAGTACCATCACAAAGCTTAGGAGTTAATTACTAGATTCTTAGTAGATGAGTATTATCATGACTAGATATTGGATGCCAGAGTTCCCACCTGGTTCACCGAAAGCAAGCATAGAATGTCTGCATGCTAGGAGTGGGGGAACAGAAGGAAAGAAAATGACAATAGAATGTGCAGAGTAATAGGTGGTGGGAATTTGTTAGCCCTAGGTATAGTAATGGGTAGAACATGCTTCTTGGAAGACTAATGTTCTCAGACAAGGCCCAGGACTAAAGGTCTTAGTCACTAACCTGATCCTCTACCATGCTGAGTAGGGTCTGGGGTTGGGATGGGGGATACTGTAACTACTCCTCTCCATCTCCAGGTGATAACTGATGACAAAAAGAAGCCAGAGAAGCTAGATTCTTATGTTTCTCCTATTTTCTCTGCCAATTGAGAATTATTTTGGGCCTTCCTAAAAAAATAAGAAACAAAATGGCTAACAAAGAATTCATATTTAAAATAAATAGGAAGACAGTTAAAAGAAGACCTAACTGTCCTTGATTAGTTCAAGGCAACAGACCCAGATGAACTATATCATGGACTCTGAAAAAAAATGAGTTTTGATTTTTATACTGTATTCAGTGATCTTTGAAAGACTGTGGAAAAGAAGTACTGCAGTATGAAAATTTTCTGTTTTTTCAAAAAGGGGAAGAAAATAAAAATTAAAAACTGTAGACTAATATAGACTTTTATCTCTGACAAGATTTGAGAAAATGTTAAAGGAAGAGGTAGTGAGGATCTAGAAAAGGTAAGAATGAACATAAAAATTCAGCATAATTTCACCAAGCACAAAAGAGAGAGAAACATTAATAAAACATTAAAAAAATACAGGACATAAGCAAAGAGGGAAATTTTCTACTACTATGTTCAACTTAACATACTCTTTAAAATTGGGCATAACAGTTGATCATTTCATTTTGATTTTTTATGCTTGCTAAATTCATGATAAAAAAATTAAAGACAAAACAAAATTATATACATATCTCCTTCCTCTTATTAGAGAGGGATCGTGAATGCAGAATAACATATATGGACAGATTCAGCTACTGCTAGTCAGTTCTGGTGTCACTGGCTGTTGTTGCTGATAAGTCTGTTATTTTTGTTGTTGTTACAAAGATAACTTTGTGAAGGAAAGCAGAGGCATGATATATTTGGTAATGATTATATTGTAAAAAACAAATGGAAACTTTGTATTTAGAAAAACAAATCATTTCAGACTAATTGCATGTCAATTTATGTCAGGCTTATTAGACTGATAGCTTGGGGAATATTTTATCTACAGTTTACCTAAATTTTAGCAAAGCATTTAACAAAATCTCTCATGTTATTAGTAAGGAAGATATGGAGTTCTAGATAATAGGACAGTTGTGTGAATTCAAAATGAATTGAATTCAAATTGAATTCAAATGAATTAAAATCTAGTTGACTTCCAAGACCCCAAGAATACACATGAATGATTCAATGCCATAGATCTAAAACAGAGAAATCTTAGAGATCATTTAGTCAAACTCTCCCATTGTATAGAGGATTTAGCTGAGGCCCAGAAAAACTAAACAACTTGCTCAAGGACACTTAGCTAATAAGAAGCAGAACTAGAATTAAAATTTAAGTCCTGTGATGTAATAGTCATAGAAGGAAAGCAATGTGGCATAAGAAAAAGCTCTAGTTTGGGGGTCAGAAAGCCTATGTTCAAATCTTGCCTCTAGGAAGCAGCTAGGTGATTCAGTGAATAGAGCACTGGCCCTGGAATCAGGAGGACCCAAGTTCAAATCTGATCTCAGATACTTGACTTGTGCAAGTCACTTAACCCCAATTGCCTTGCCTCCACTTCCTCCAAAAAAAAAAAAATACTGCCTCTGACACATACTATCCATTTGACCTTGGATAACCACTCTGAGACTCAATTTCCTCATTTCTAAAATGAAAGGGGTAGACTAGATGGTATCTGAAGTTCCTTCCAGCTATAAATGTATGGATTATCTGGTCTTTTCCCTTTTCTTCTTTGGCCATGAAGTAAAACTGCCATTTCCTAAAAGAAAAATAAAATTTCCCAGCAGAACCTACTTCCCTTTGCATTCCATATCTATAAAAATGAATCAATTGGTAGAGATGGCAGAATCTTTATTCCTGTGTCTCTTCCTAACTGGAATATCAGTGTAGATGAATAATATTTCTGTGTCATTTTACGGTTTAAAAGCACTTTCATCCTAAAAACTCTTTGATGTAAGTAGATGATCCTTAAGTAATCTTCAAGTTCTAAATCCATTCCAGGATCCTGAAATCTGGGAGGTTTTCTTATTCTCTCCTGATATCCTCTATATTATATTTCCTGTGCTAATGCAGTACTACAATTCATATATAATCAGGACTGGCAAGGAGGCCAGGAAAATGTCTTATTATGGCAAATAGTACTCTTGTGGCTGACTCCAATCCTGAGCTACATTAACAGGAATGAAAAATTTTGTCTTGTTTTTATAAGACAAGCTTGACAGCTGTTCATTCTGTGCTAAGAGTGGTAATGAGAATTACTCAGTGATTGACTCTTAACTAATGGAATCTATTGGCATAGTAACTTTGCATATTCATGGAGGATACACTGCATTTCACTGAGTCCACCAAGGGCATTTCTTCATCTCTTATTTGAAAAACTGAAGGCACTCAATATGTGAAGCATAGCATTTCAACTAGAAGGGATCTTAGTGATTATCTAACACATTTTTAACATGTAAAGATATGGTGCTCCAGGGAAGCAAAGAGATTTGGCCATGATAATGTAGTTAATTAATGGCAGAGCCAGGCCTTGAGCAGAAGTTTCTTGACTCTTCCCAAGACATAACAAAATCAGCACTGGCATTTACAGCATGAATCTCTGATACTCTACTAAACTACTACTATGACTGGCATAAAGTTGACCTTGGGCTCTTGAGGCTAGAAAACTTTTTAGGAAAGGTTTTTCTAGTTGGAAGGGTTTTAAATATAGGCCTAGCACTGGATTGTATCTGTGATCCAAGGACCAACCTGATAAATACCAGAGAGGTCTACCTCCAAAGGTTGGCAGCCAATGAAGAATTTGGAGATCAACCAAATTCATAAATATGATCTTCTGAGGCTTGGAGGGGTTACAACCTCAACTACTCAAGCCCATGATGTCATAGCATATTTGGAGTCAAGAAAGCTAAGGTTCAAATTCTGCTTCTGACATTTATTTGCCATGTGACCATGACCAAGTCATTTCACCTCTCTGAATAAGCCTTAGTTTCTTCACTGTAAAATGATAACACTCTCTATGACCCAGTCAAACGGATCTTTTTTTTGTTTCTTATACATGGTACTCCATCATTGGTCTCCATGCTTTTGTATAGCCTGTATGTAAGATCTAAAATGTACTCCCTACTCACCTCTACATCATAAAATTCTTGGCCTTCAAGATTCAACCTAGGCACCACCTTGTCCAAAGCAACATCTACTTGATGCTTCAGGCTCTATTCACTGAATCACCTAGCTGCTTCCTAGAGGCAAGATTTGAACATAGGCTTTCTGACCCCAAAACCAGAGCTTTTTCTTATGCCACATTGCTTTCCTTCTATGACTATTACATCACAGGACTTAAATTTTAATTCTAGTTCTGCTTCTTATTAGCTAAGTGTCCTTGTGCAAGTTGTTTAGTCTTTCTGGGCCTCAGCTAAATCCTCTATACAATGGGAGAGTTTGACTAAATGATCTCTAAGATTTTTCTGTTTTAGATCTATGGCATTGAATCATTCATGTGTATTCTTGGGGTCTCGGAAGTCAACTAGATTTTAATTCATTTGAATTCAATTCACATTGTGTCTATTTTGTATACAGACTTATGTATATATGTTGCCTTCCCCAAAAGAATGTAAGTTCCTTGGGAGCAAGGATGGTTTCACTGATGTCTTTGTATCCCCAGTGCCAAGAACTAAACCTGGCACATAGTGGATACCTAATACATGCTTGCGGATTAAATGTCCATAAAGGCCCCTTCTAGTTCTATTAAAATGCTATGTAATACTTGGCAGTTCCATCATCTGACATTGAAAATACCTGCTTGATCTGGCAGATGTCTAAGCTTGCCCAACTCCCTATATTTTCCTTTTCTGTAGCAGGATTTCCTCTAGTTATGGGGTAAACTGTTATTTGGTTTACTTACCTGGCACACCTAAGTAATATACCAGAAAGAGTTAAGTATTCCTTCAGCAACTTATACACCTTTATCTCCAAAGTCATCAATTATTTATTAAGTATTATGGGATACCCTACATACCACTTACTTCCTTAGATTTGTGGCCAGCAACATTCTTAGCATTTTAGGATATTTCTAGCAAAAAATAAGTCGTATGGAAAGGGTAGGAATAATTTTTACCCTTTTCTAAAATGATGACGAAATCTTAGAGAAAACCAAACTATAATGTCAATGAACTGGTCAAACTAAATTGGTGATTTTACAAAGTAGGGTAATTGGGATTGTCAAGTTTGGGGCAGGTTCCCCAACACCTACTACCAAATAGGACAGGCAGGCAAGAGGCATTTACTAAGCCTTTACTATGTGCCAGACACTGCACTGAGCACAGGGTATGCAAATACAAACAAAACGAAAGAGTCTCAATTCTCACAATCTAATGGGGAAAGACAACATTAAAAAGTAGCTGAAAAGTAAAGATGGGAAGGGAGAAAAATGAGCTTGCACTAGAACGTGACAGCTAAGTCCAGCGAAAGATGGAGGGAACTTTCCACAAAATGGAGAATCTGAGAATTCCCCAATGGAAGAAGAGAACCACAGAGGAGAGTCAAGAGGCGGTTGATCCATGGTTACTACATTTGGAGAATGGCAGATGTTTCATTTGGTGTTCTTGTCCAAAATGGAAATTCATGAAAGAACTCTTCACTGGGAGGACGACCGAAGAGTTTATATGCCAAAAGGCATCTACCTCCTTAAAGAAATCCCAAAGCTTAAATCTTAAAACAGCTGCTAGAATGCTTCTGCTGGAATATCCTCCATAGGCCCAAGTAGCACATCTAATATGTGGCTTTTTTGGACTATGGAAAACCATTCTGAATGAGAAGGCAGGCAAGGACTCCTCTAATTTACACAGCTTGGAGAAAGGACTGTTCAACAGAAGCAAAAGCCATCTGCCCAGTAGAAACTTAACACTTAGACACTTCACTGATGAAGGTCTTTACTTCCTCTAGACTTCAAGGTTTTATTTTAGACAGTTTTAGCAGAATTCTATGAGCTGTCATATGGCTACATAAGGTTGGTGTGTTATTGTGGGAAAGTCTGACAAGTGTCCCTACATGGTTGATTTACCTTGGCATATGTAGCTATTTTTAGCAGGATCTGAGAAAACAATCAAACTCCAGATGTTTCTGTGCTCTTCTCACCAAGAAGATTTACTGAAGTTTGCTCTCTTTTCTATATTGTTTCTGCTTCGATGTTTTCTGAAGACATAGAAGTCAATAGGTGCAACTTTTTGACATTTTTTAAGTTCTTTGAATATTGAATTAAAGTTTCATAGATCAGCAAATATAAACTTTGTGTTGGTATGCCTTGATTTATGAAAAGGAATATATGTAAGACACTCTGCAAACCTTAAAACACTATATAAATGTTAGCTACCATTGTTATTGAAAAGCAGATGCATTTGAACCAAGTTGCAAAAAGTCAGAGATCTTTGAACTCCTCCCACGAAAAAAAAGTTTTCTTGTGGGAGGGAACACAAACCTCCTAGATATAGAAACTTCTCTGCAATGAATAATTTAAAATGGTTGCTAAAGTCAAAGTATTTTGCATTTTAATACTCAAAATTGTTTTTGCAGGGCTTTCTAACCTTCGTAATCATTTGCAACACATTCTCAAATCTAGGAGGTATTTCTTTATTCTTTCATAGATCACTGGAGTATCTCAGATTCTTAGAATATAAGGCTTGGAAAGAAGTTTAGATAGCATCTAATCTTGTCCTTTTAATTTCAACATCTCTCACATATCTGATCTCCTCTCTTATAATGCAACTACCTCCATAGCCCAGACCCTCCTCTCTTCTCACCTGGACTATTAAAGCAGCCTCCTATTTGCGTTGGGGTTTTTTTCCTTTAATAAATTTATTTTTAATATTATTTTTTTATTTTTGAGCTCTGAATTATCTCCCTCACCTACCTATTGAGAAGTTTAGCAATTATACATGCAATCATGTAAACATATTCCTATATTAGCCATGTTGCAAAAAAACAAGAAAATAAAGCAAAAGAAATATACTTCAATCTGTATTCAGAGTCTCTCAGTTATCTCTCTGGAGGTGGATAATAGTCTTTCCTTTTGTCTCCCCATCTCAACCTAATCCTTCATCCGCATAACTAGCAAAGTGGTTTTGATATAAAATACGGATCTGATCACATCACCCTCCCTACTTTGATGAATGGCAGTGAGTCCCATTATCTCAAGGATGCAATACAAACTTTGCTATTCATCATTTAAATATCTTTACAAACTGACTCACTTCTACATTTCCAAGATCATTATATATTTCCCACTCTAATCCACGTGACCAAACTCTGCCAAAAAACTCCACTGGCCTACTCATTGATCCACTCAGAAGATATTCCATCTTCCATCTCCTTACCATTGCATTAGCTGTCATCCATAGTTTCCATGCTCTTCCTTCTTACCTTAGCTTCTCAGAATCCCTATTCCCCTTCAAGAAACAGTTCAGTTACCACTTTCTTCCATGGAAACCTTCTCCCAACTACTAGGATCCTTGAAAACAAACCTGTTTTAAATTAAATACATATTATTTGTGTAATTACATATACATATGCTGCCTCCTCCAAATAATGAAAGCTTCTTGAGGACAAGGGCTATTTCATTTTTTGCTTTGTTATTATCAGTACTATATACAGTTCCTGACAAGTGCTTAATTTATGTTTTGTAATTGATCAATTAATATTTCTAGTTCAGCAATCTCATTTTAAAGGTGAAGAAACTCAGAATCAAAATGGTGTTTTCCCAGTGTCACACAGCTAGTAGTTGTATAACTGGAACTTGAATCCAGTCCCCCTGTAGTGCCAATGCATTATTCAAAATGCCTATGTAATTCTGAATCACAAAATACCAGACTCACCACACAGCAGACAGAGCCAAAACATTTATTCAGACACCAAAAAGCCAAATCCATTACAGCAACAAAAATCTATACACAATAAGAAGCAGAGAATAACACCATCCCCAAGCCTTCTCCCTGCTGGGCTTCTCACAAACTGGCTCCAAAACCAACTCCATTTAACAAATCACAACCAAGTCCTTTCACTTATGCTACCCAGCAGCCTGCATCCTTCGTAGCTCCTTCTGCTCTCTCTAAATTTTTTCTCAGCTCTACTTTAGCTCTGCCTCTTCCTGTTCCACCATTCTCTAAACTCCTCCCACCACAGACTCCATATAACTCAGATTCATGAGACTCAGGTAAGTCTCATGGACCTATTAATGGATGGGAAAGATCTTCCCATTAAGAAGCAAAATTACATTAATAGCAAACAAAAATATATCATCAATACACCCCCTCACTTCTCAAGGCTTCTCCTTGTGTAGTATCACACTGCCTACCTCTGTCTCCATTGTCATATATAAGCATCACCAGCCTTTATATCTGTGACTACTGAAATTTATCTCCTCTCCTTTTTCTTTTTTAGGATAGTTACTATATACAAGTGGCACCTTATAGCACAATATAACCTATTTTAAAAAGTCTTTTATTTTTTGTAAAATGTTAGCCCACTAATCCTGCAACTAATCCTTATAACTGTAAGAAGCAAATTGACTTACTCCTAGTAAGACTTGTAACTAGAAAATGTCAGTAGGAAATTCTATGGAAGCTTAAGCAGGCCCAGTGCCACCAGATCTCCACAGAGACTTGCAATAGCCCATGGCAAAAAAGAACTATGAAACCACAAACGAGACTAAATGTGCTATTAGAAGCCTCTTGCATGGACCCCCTGAGATCAAGGGCTCTAGACAGCTTCTCACAGTTTCATGACTCTGAGAGCCAGCCAAGAAAGAATTCTTGGGGTTCATCCACAGCAGGACAAAAAAGGAAGTGTAGAAAGAGTTAGAGTGAATTCATGGATAATCGCCCCATGGAGGATTATTAAAAGGGAGTTTGAGACATTCCATGTACAAGCCTCTAACTTCTGAGCAAGAACAAATGTACAGTAGCAAAGTAGCTGGCTGCTTATGTCGTGGTTTGAGGAATCCTATGAAGATCCCTGAGCCTGCAACTATCTCCTTCACCCAAAACTCATAGTACCACTAATTCTTCCATTAGCAAATCAGTTCTTTGGGTTAAGCATTGCCCTCTTTGTTGACTCCTTTTTTATAAGGAAAACATTCCCAAGAATGGAATGAGATTGCCATGAACACTTTGGTGATCTCATCACCTTTACGTGGTGATCTCATCTGCTCTAGTGGATTTAATTATCTGCTACATGCTGGTGATTTTGAAATCTCTCTTGCCTCACCCTCTCTGTTGACATCCAATTTCACCCTTCCAATTGCCTTTCAGACATCTCAAACTAGATTCTTAATAGACATCTTAAACTCAACATATCTAAAACCAATTTCAATACCTTTCCTTCTAACCTCACCCTCCTCTCCATGCCTTCATTATTACTATAGAGGCAATACCATCCCCCTAGTCCCTCAGGTATGAAATGTGGATATCATCTTTAATTTCTCATATCTCTCACTCCCCCTGCCACCCTATATTCAATTTGTTGCCAAGGCCTGTCAATTAGACCTTTGCAACATCCCTCATATATGCTTCTTTTTCTCCTCTGGAATTGTCATCTCTCCAGTACAGTCCCTCATAAGCTCACACTTATGCTGTGATGGAAAGAACCTACTGGTGAGTCTGCCTGTCTCAAATTCCTTCCTATTCCAATCTATCTTCCATTTGAGCAATAAAGTGATTTTCAGGTTCCACTATGTCACACACACACACACACACACACACACACACACAAAACCCTAACACACTGGACAAACTACAGTGGTTTCCTATGACCTCCAGCATCAAATACAAAAATTTTTACTTGCATTCAAAGCCCTTCATAACTTAGCCCCTCCTACTTTGTCAGTGTTCTTATACCCTACTCTGTACTATGTATTCTTTGATCCATGTCACCAGCCCCCTTACTGTTCCATGAACAAGATATTACATCTTTGAATCTGAGCATTTTTTTCTGGTTATCCCCCATACCTGGAATTCCCTTTATCCTTATCTCCACCCACTGACCTCACTGGCTTCCTTTAAGTTCTAATTAAAATTCCATTTTCTACAGGAAGTCTTTTCTAATCTCTCTTTTTTTCTGCTTAAGAGAACTTAATTTGTCTCCAATTATATGTAAAGATAGATTTCAACATTCATTTTTATAATATTTTGAGTTCCAAATTTTTCTCCCTCTCTTCTTCTCCTCCCTCATCCTTTGCAAAGACAGCAAGCAATAGGTTATATATGTACAATAATATTAAACATATTTCCTCATTAGTCATGTTGCAAAAGAAGAATCAAAACAAAAAGGAAAGATCACAAGAAAGAAGAAAAGTGAAAATAATATGCTTTAATCTGCATTTGGACTTCATAGTTCTTTCTCTAGATGTGGATAGCATTTTCCATCATGAGTCTTTTGGAATTGTCTTGAATCATTGCATTGCTGAGAAGAGCTAAGTCAATCATACTTGATCATTGCACAATGTTGATAGTACTATGTATGTACAATATTCTCCTGCTTCTGTTCACTTCACTCAGCATCAGTTCACATAAATCTTTCCAGGTTTTCTGAAATTTACCTGCTCATCATTTCTTATAGCACAATAGTATTCCATTACATGCAAAAAACACAAATTGTTCAGTAATTCCCCTATTGATGGCCATTCCCTCATTTCCAATTCTTTGCCACCACAAAAAGAACTGCTATAAAATATATCTTTTTTACATGTAGACCCTTTTCCCATTTTGTGATCTTTTGGAATATAGAACTGGTAAAGGTATTGCTCAATCAAAGGGTATACAGTTTGATTGCCTTTGGGACATAATTTCAGATTGCTCTATATAATGGTTGGATCAGTCCAAAATTCCACCAACCATGTATTAGCATTACAATCTTCCCACATCTTCACCAACATTTATAATTTTCCTTTTCTGTCATACCAGTCAATCTGATAGGTGGTACTTCAGAGTTGTTTTAATTTGCATTTCTCTAATAGGAATAGTGATTTAGAGAATTTTTCATATGACTATAGATACTTTTAATTTTCTTCATCTGAAAACTACCTGTTCATACCATTTATCATTTGGGGAACACTTGTATTCTTATAAATTTGACTCAGTTCTCTAAATTTTAGAAATGAGGTCTTTATCAGATCTAACATAATAAAGATTGTCCATTTTGCATGTCAGAATTATCACTTGCTTGGTCATAAATTCTTCCCCTCTCCATAGATATGACAGGAAACCTATTCCTCACTCTCCTAATTTGTTTATATATCACCGTTTATATTTAAATCATGTACCCATTTTGAACTCACGTTGGTATATATTGGTCTATACCTAGTTTCTTGCTATACTATTTTCCAGTTTTCCCTGTAGTTTTTGACAAATAGTGAGGGCTTCACCCAGAAGCGAAAGTCTTTGGGTTTATCAAATAGTAGATTACTGTAGTCCTTTACTACTGTATCTTGTGAACCTGATCTAATCCACTGCTCTATTTCTTAGTCAGTTCCAAATAGTTTTAATGATTGCCACTTTATAATACAGTTTTAATCTAGTACAGAAAGGCCACACTCCTTTGCATTTTTTCCATTTATTCCCTTGACAATCTTGAACTTTTGTTATTGCAGATGAATTTTGTTATTTTTTTCTACCTCTCTAAAATTATGTTTAGTAGGTTGATTGGTATGGCACTGAATAAATAAATTAATTTAGGTAGAATTGTCATTTTGTTGCTATATTAGCTCAATCTACCTTTGAGCAATTGATAATTTTTTCCATTTGTCCAGATCTGACATTATTTGTGTGAAAAGTGTTTTGTAATTGTGTTCATATAGTTCCTGTGGTTGTCTTGGAAGGTACAATCCCAAATATTTTATATTGTCTTCAATTATTTTAGGTGGTATTTCTTTTTTTATCTCTTGCTGCTAGACTTTGTTAGCAATACATAGAAATACTGATGATTTACATGGGTTTATTTTATATTCTAAAATTTTGATAAAGTTGATAATTATTTCAAGTTGTTTTTAGTTGTCTCTAGGATTCCTCGTCATCTATTCTAACTCCTTCCATTTCTTTCTTCTCTCATTGCTAAAGCTAAGATTTAGAGTCATGTTGAATAATACTGACAATACTGGGCATGCTTATTTCACCCCTGATCTAATTGGAAAGACTTCTAACTCATCCCTATTACAGATTATGCTTGCTGATGCTTTTAGATAGATACTACTTATCATTTTAAGGAAAGTTCCATTTATTCCTATACTCTCTAGTGCTTTTTAATTTAATTATTTTACTTGTTTTCAGTATTCCATTTCATATATATTAAGTTTTTTTTTTCCCATTCCTTCCCTGTCATTCCCCACTTCCTCCCTGAGATGGCATACAATCTAATATAGGTTCTACATGTACATTTCTATCAAATGTATGCTACATAGAAGAATTAAAATGAATGGGAGAAACTATAAAACAAAGCATAATACAAAAGAAAATGGTCTGTTTATGTCTGTGATCCAATTCCATAGTTCTTTCCCTGGATATGGAAGACATTTTGCCTCAAGAGTCCATTGGAAATTTTTTAAGTCCATGCATTTCAATGAAGTACTAAGTCTACTAGAAATATTCCTCACACACTGTGGTTGATACTGTGTACAAAGTTCTCTTAGTTCTGCTCCTTTCACTCAGCATCAGTTCATATAAGTCTTTCCAGGTTTCTCTGAAGTCTTCCTGTTCATCATTTCTCATAGCACCATAGTATTCCATTACATTCATATACCACAACTTGTTCAGTCATTCTCCAGTTGATGGGTATTCCCTTGATTTCCAGTTTTTGGCCACCACAAAGGGAGCTGCTATAAATACTTTTGTACATGTGGGAACCTTCCCCATTTCTATGATCTCTTTGGGATATGGTCCCAGAAGTGATATGGTTGGGTCAAAGTGTATGTACATTTTTGTAGCCCTTTGGGAATAGTTCCAAATCATTCTTCAGAATGGTTGGATCAGCTCACAGCTCCACCAACAATGAATTGGTGTTCCAACTCTCCCACATCTTCTCCAACATTTATCATCTTCCTATTTTGTCATGTTAGTCAATCTGATAGGTGTGATGTGGTACCTCAGAGTTGTTTTGATTTGCTTCTCTCTAATCAATAGTGATTTAGAACACTTTTTCATATGATTATAGATAGCTGTAGTTTCTTCCTCTGAAAATTCTGTGTTCATATCCTTTGACCATTTATCGGTTGGGGAATGATTGGATTCTTGTACATTTGACTCAGTCCTCTATATATTTTAGAAATGAGGCCTTTATCACAGACACTAGTTGTAAAAATTCATTCCCAGTTTTCTGCTTCCCTCCTAATCTTGGTAGTGGGTTAGTTTGTACGAAAACTTTTCAATTTGATGTGATCAAAATTACCCATTCTGCACTTCATAATGTTCTCTATGTCTTGTTAGGTCATAAATTTCTCCATTCTCCATAAATCTGAGAAATACACTATTTCTTGCTCCACTAATTTGTTTATAGTATCAATTTTTATACCAGATCATGTATCCATTTAGACTTTATTCTTGTTTATGGTGTCAAGCATTGGTCTATGCCCAGTTTCTGCCACACTGTTATCCAGCTTTCCCAGCAATTTTTGTCAAAGAGCGAGTTCTTATCCCAGAAGTTGGAGTCCTTGGGTTTATCAAACAGTAAATTGCTATGTTCATTAAATACTATGTCTTGAGTACCTAACTTTTCCACTGGTCTACCCCTCTATTTCTAAGCCAATATCAAGTGGTTTGGATGATAGCTACTTTATAATACAATTTGAGATCTTGTAGGGCTAGGGCACCTTCCCTAGCATTTCTTTTCATTAGTTACCTTCATATTTTGGAAATTTCTTCTTCCAGATTAATTTTGATATTATTTTTTCTAGCTCTAGAAAATAATTATCTGGTAGTTTGATTGGTATGGCATTGAATAAGTAAATTAATTTAGGTAGAATTGTCATTTTATTATATTAGCTCAGTCTACCCACAAGCAACTGATGTTTTTCCACTTACTTAGATCTGACTTTATTTGTGAGAAAAGTGTTTTGTGATTGTGTTCATATAGTCCCTGGGTTTGTTTTGGCAGGTAGACTCCCAGATATTTTACAGTGTCTACCATAGCTTTAAATGTGATTTCTTTTTATATCTCTTGCTGTTGGGCATTGTTAGTAATATGTAGAAATGCAGATGATTTATGTGGGTTTATTTTGTAACCTGCAAATTTGCCAAAGTTGTTTATTATTTCAAGTAGTTTTTTACATGATTCTCTAAGTATATCAACATATCTTCTGCAAAGAGTGATAACAGTTTCTTCTTTGACTATTCTAATTCCTTCAATTTTTTTCTTCACTTATTGATACAGCTGGTATTTCTAATACCATATTGAATAACAGTTGTGGTAATAGACATCCTTGTTTCACCCCTGATCTTATTGGAAATGCCTCTAGCTTGTCCCCATTGCATGTAATGCTTGTTGATGGTTTTAGGTAGATACTGCTTATTATTTTATGGAAAGTTCCATTTATTCCTATGTTTTCCAGTGTTTTCAATAGGAATGGGTGTTTTATTTTGTCAAAAGCATTTTCTGCATCTAATGAGATAATCATGTTATTTCTGTTAGTTTTGTTGTTGATATGATCAATAATGCTAATAGTTTTTCTAATAATTGAACCATTGCATTCCTGGTATAAATCCTACCTGATCATAGTGTATTATTCTTCTTGTAATAAATTGCTGTATTCTTTTTGCTAATATCTTATTTTTTGCATTTATATTCATTAGAGAAATTGGTGTATAATTTTTTTTCTCTGTTTTGACTCTTCCTGGTTTAGGCATCATAACTATATTTGTATTATAAAAAGAATTTGGGAGGACTCGTTCTTCCCCAGTTTTCCCAATTAGTCTATGTAGTAGTGGAATTAACTTTTCTTTAAATGTTTGAAGGAATTCTTGTAAATCTATCTGGCCCTGGAGAATTTTTCCTAAGAAGTTCATTGATGGCTTGTTCAATTTCCTTTTCTGAAATGGGGTTATTTAAATAATCAACTTCCTCTTCTGTTAATCAGGGCAATTTTTTTTTAAAATAATCATCCATTTCATTTAGATTGTTGAATTTATGGGCGTACAGTTGGGCAAAGTAATTTCTAATTATTTTTTTAATTTCCTGTTCACCCTTTTTATTTTTGATATTGGTAATTTGATTTTCTTCTTTCCTTTTTTAATCACATTGACCAAAGGTTTATCAATGTTATTGTTTTTTTCATAAAAACAACTCTTAGTTTTATTTATTAGTTCAATAGTTTTCTTAATTTCAATTTTATTAATCTGTCCTTTGGTTTTCAGTATTTCTAATTTGGTATTTACTTGGGGATTTTCAATTTGTTCTTTTTTGAGTTTTTTCAGCTGCATGCCCAAGTCATTGATCTTTTCTTTCTCTATTTCATTCATGTAGGCATTCAAAGATATAAAAGTTCCCCTAAGAAGTGCTTTTGCAGTATCCCATAAAATTGGGTAGATTGTCTCATTATCGTCATTCTCTTGAATGAAATTGTTGATTGTTTCTATAATTTGTTGTTTAATCCACTTATTCTTTAGGATTAGATTGTTTAGTTTACAATTAGTTTTTGCTTTATATTTCCATGACCACTGATTACATATGATTTTTATTGCATTACAATCTGAGAAGGATACATTGACTATCTCTGCTTTTCTGCACTGGATTTTAAGGATTTTATGGCCCAGTATATGGTCAATTATTGTATATATGCCATGTACTACTAAGAAAAAGGTATATTTCTTTCTATCCCCATTCAGTTTTCTCCAGAGATCTATCATACCTACCTTATCCAGAGTTTTATTCACCTCCTTAAATTCTTCTTTGCTTATTTTGAGGTTAGATTTATCAAGTTCAGAAAGGGGAGGTTGGGGTCCCCCCACTAGTATAGTTTTGCTGTATATTTCTTCCTGTAACTCCTTTAACTTCTCCTCTAAGATTTTGGGGCTATACCATATGGAGTATATATGTTTAGTAATGAAATTGCTTAGTTGTCTATGGTACTTTTTTGCAGGATATAGTTTCCTTCCTTATCTCTTTTGATTAGATCTATTTCTGCTTTTGCTTTGTCTGAGATTAGGATTGCTATCCCTCCTTTTCTTACATTAGTTGAAGCACAAAATATTCTGCTCCAATCTTTTACTTTCACCCTGTGTATATGCCCCCATTTCAAATTTGTTTCTTGTAAATAACATATTGTTTGGTTTGGTTTTTAATCGATTCTGCTATCTGTCTCTGTTTTCTGGAAGAGTTCATCCCATTAACATTCACTGTTATGATTACTATCTGTATCTTTCCCTCTAACCCTTTTCCCCTTGTTTATGCTTTTGGTTCTCCCTTTTCCTTACCCCTCTACAACTGAGTTTTAATTTTTGACCACTGCCTCCTTCAGTCTTCCCTCACTTCTTTCAGCACCTCCTCTTTAATTTCCTTTTCCCTTACTACTTCTTCCCTCCCTTTTAGCCTCCCCTCCCTATTCCTTCCCCCTTCTGTTCCTACTACCTTACAGCTAGTTGTATTTCTATACTTCACTGAGTTTGTTGTACCCTCCTTGAATCCAATCAGATGACAGTACCTCTCAAACTGCTCATTTCCCTCCCCTCTTTCCCTCTATTTTAATATATTTTTGTGCTTCTTCCTGTAATGTAATTTATTTTTTTCTGCCTCCTCCTTTTCACATCTCCCATTACAATCACTTCACATCCTTAAATCACATTTGTTACCATCACATCATTTTATTTATACCCACGGCTTCTATCTCTTTATGTCCCTCTTATATTTCATAATAAATATACAATTCTCAAGATTACCAAGTATCCTTTTCCCTTATAGGGATGTAAACAGTTTGCCCATATTGAGTAACAAGTTTTTTTTCCCCCTGTTTACCTTTTAATGCCTCTCTTGAGACAGTCTATGCTTGAAGATTGAATTTTCTATTGAGTTCTGGCCTTTGCATCAGGAAGATCTGGAAATCCCTTATTTCATTGAATGTCCATCTCCTTGCCTAAAATTTTATGCTTAACTTTGCTGGGTAATTAATCCTCAGTTGTAGTCCCAGCTCCGTTGCCTTACAGAATATCGTATTCCAATTCCTTTGATCTTTTAATGTAGAAGCTGCAAGGTCCTGTGTGATCTTAACTGTAGTTCATCAATATTTGAGTTGTATCTTTCTGGCCACCTGCAATATTTTCTCCTTCACTTGATAGTTCTGAAATTTGGCAACAATATTCCTTATCATTTTTAGTTTGGGATACCTTTCAGGAGGTGAATGGTGGATTCTTTCAAAGACTATTTTGCCTTCTGAATCTGGCACTTCTGGGCAATTTTCCTTAATGATTTCTTGGATGATATTTATTGTCCACACTCTCTTTTTCATCATGGCTTTCTGGTAGACCAATAATACTTAGATTTTTTCTCTCTTGGATCCACTATCCAGGTCAGTTGTTTTTCCAATTAGAAATTTTACATTTTCTTCTATCTTTTCATCTTTAGATTCTGTTTTACTGATTCTTGATATCTCATAGATCCATTAGCTTCTACTTAACCTGATTCTAATTTTTATCAAATTGTTTTCTTCAGTTAACTTTTGCATCTCCTTTTCCACCTGTGCAATTGTTCCTTTTAAGGTGTTATTTTCTCCAGTTAGATTTCGTGCTTCCTTTCTCATTTGTCCAATTGTCTTCTTAAATTCTTTTGATTTCTTTTTTCATATTTTTAAGTAATTGGTCAGTTTTTCTTCTGTTTCTCTAATTTGGCTTTTAAAATTCTTCCTCAGCTCTTCCAAAAAGGCTCTTTGTGCTTCAGACTAGTTCATATTCCCTTCTGATGGGAGTACAGTCTCAGTGCTGACCTCTTTGGTATTTGTGTTTTGGTCCTTGTCCCCATAGAAAGATTCTATGGTCTTGTCTTTTCTGCTTTGCTTCTAACTCATGAAGATTACCCTTTTCCTGGCTTTTAAAGTAGATCTCTGTGTCTAGGGCACATGGGACTCTGTCCCACAGTTCTTGTGCCTAAAATTTGAGACTCTGTGTGTTGTGGCCTCTGGTTCTTTCAATTAGAAGCTAAAATGCTGCAGCTTAACTGGTGCTGAGCTGACTGGTGTTGGAAAGGAGAGTCCAGGTGAGGTCTTTTGGGGTTTTCCCACAGATACCCTGGAGCTAGTTCATTAAGTGTGGGGAGGAGTGGTCTTATCATAGGAGCTCTCCTCTTCTGAGTTACAGCAGCTCAGTTGTTGGTAATCCCTTCTGTGCTAGTGTCTTCCCAATTCCCCTGGGGTGATGAGGCATGCCTGGGGTCCTGATGTTGGCGGTTGCTGGTTTCAAACCCCTAGGCCTCAGGATCTTCTTCTGGTTTGCTGAGGTGGGACTGTCTGAGACAGCTCTGATCCTGTACTGGTCCCCTTCAGCCACAGCATGAGGGACCCTCCTTAGTGATTTTCCTAGCCTCACAGGCTAAGAGAATGTTTACCCCGTCTGCTGCTCCCACTGTTCCAAGATTTTTCCTGGGGAGATATTCTCTGAACTCATCAAGGTCAACAAGGGTAGGGAAATAATAAGTACCAGTCACTTAACCATCTTGACTCCCAGAATTGGAGAAAAGCTCTCTAGTGTTTTTAAGAGGAATGTGTGTTGTATTTTGTCAAAACCTTTTTCTTCATCTATTGAGATGTTCATATGATTTCTATTGGTTTTGTTATTGATAAAGTCAGTCATGCTAATTATTTTTCTAATATTTAACAACTTGCAATACAGCCTTGCCAGAATTTATCAGCACTTGTGCCTATCTGGTCTGCAATGACCCCTGGCTCCAGAGTCATAGTCCCTTGAACATAAACAGTGGAGTTAATGTTTCCATCTCCCTGGCACTCCTTTCTCTGCCTTCCCCTAGTTGCTTGATTCTTTCTTGATTCTCCCCTCTGTTAATATCCCTCCACCTATTACTTCCTTTTCCTGCAAAGGGGTTGCTACCTACAACAAGAATCAGGGGACCAGAGATCCCTATGTGGAAAGAACTGTCTCTGATATACTTGGTGTGGTGATACTCTGGTAGACTGAGGTCTCTACATAATCTCTTTTGATCTGCTCTCAGGGCCCCTTGTTCTTCCTGAGAGTCATTTGAAAGTTTCCTTATACAACGCCAGTCTGAGACCCATTGGCATAGCTGGGCAGGATGGCAACATGCTGGAGGCACAGGTCATGAACTGAGCACTGTCAGCCCTTAAGGCACTGATGTTTCCAGCTGACTCTCCAGCTACCTGGAATGAGGTTCCCCTAGTGGCTCTGTATAGTCTTCTTAGCTCCAAATTCTTCCCACACATTCATGTCCTATAAGCAGTCTTCCAATTGTACTAGCATATCAATTAAGGCCACCAAATCCCCAGGCACTAGATGTACTGCTAGGCAGAATTTAAAGTTTTTGTACAAGATCTTTTTTTAAACACTTCCATCATCACTGCATCCTCACAGCCTCAAATGGCTCTCAGTTGGATAAATCCATTTATATAAGCTATCAAAGAGCATCATCCCTGTCTGGGTTCCATCACAGAAAAATAGAATTGGGTTTATAATGGAGAACAGGCCCAAATAGCCAGGAATTCCACCTTAAGCTATTAGTAGCTTCGCTGCATATCTTCCCTCCTCCATCACAGGAACTAGAAAGAGAAGGACCATAGATCTAGAACTGGGAGGAAATTTAAAGGCTACCTAGTCCAAATTTCTCATTTAATTTTAAATTGATTTTCATTTTTATTCTTTATTTATTATTTATTTATTAGAATGAGTATTTTTGCAAGAAAGCAGAACAGAAAAAAAGACTATTCATGAAACTCATGTATCTAGTAAGTACAACTTACTTTTCGTTTTAAGTATAAGATTAACCTATAACTTTCAAAGCTGTTCTGCCTGTCTAACATTCTTTCCAACCTTCTCTATGTTTATTTTCTCTCTATTTTAAAAAAAGATACCTCAATGAACCTCTTTTACTTGTGTATCTTTTCTTGCTACCCTTTCTCTATTCCCTTTGCCTTACCACACCATCCCTCATTGGAGAGAAAAAGAAAAGTTCTTATAAGAAATGTACACTATGTCAAGCAAAATAAATTTCCATACGATCTGTGTCCAAAAATGTTTGTTTTATTCTACATCTTGAGTCCATCCCCTCTTTATCTAGCATGATTCATCATCACTTCTCTGGAATCAGGATTGGTCATTGCCTTGATGATCAGAGTGTTCAAGTCTTTCAAAAATGCTCATTTCATTCTGCATCAATTCATAAAGTTTTCCCAAATTTCTCTGAAACTGTCAATTTCATAATTTCCTTTGATGCAATGATATTCTATTACATTCCTGCATCATAATTTGTTTATCCATTACCCCAACAGAAGGATACCCCTTTGTTTTCTAGTTCTTCGCTATTACAAAATCTTGCTATATTTTGGTACATATGAGTTCTTTCCCTTTTTCTTGGATTTCTTTGATGTTCAGTCCCAGTAATGGTAGAGCGGGATCATAGAGTATGAACAATTTATTGTGTTTCAGGGCATAATTTCAAATTAGTTCTTAGAATGGAAAGAACAATTTACAACTCTGCAAACAATGCATTGATGTTCCTGTTTTCCTATGCCCTTTCAACATTCATCATCTTTACTACCTTGATGCAACCCTCATTTTGCAGATGTGAAAAGAGAAACTCAGTGAGATAAAGTCACTTTTTCTAGGGTACATGGCTCAGATGTGAAAGAGAGAGAATTTGAACTCGGGTCCTCTGACTCCTGATCAAGTACACTTTTTGCACTGCCTCTCATTGCCCCAGACCAAGGAATAAAAACAACTCATACCAACTCGTATTTTTTAAGTCAGTAACTAGATCTTCAAGGCTATCTCATGTAAACCTACAGAGGCTAGAATTGACTTCTGTACAACTTTGGAATATGGGTAGCAAAGCAATGGCAGTCATAGGAGGCAATACTATCACAGTCAGAGGAACTGTGGGAGTGATTCAATTTAATAAGTAGACAATTCTCCCCTACAACTAGGAATGAAAACCCTCATAACATCTCCTGCCTTCCATATTCAGAAAGTTGTTGGAAAGGATAACCCAGAAAGACCTAAACATACTTTTCTAGGTTTATTTACATACTACTCCCTTTCGTACGTTCAATAATCCATCCAAACTGACTTAGCTGCTGTACCTTATCTATGTAATTTATCTTTCATCTCTGTGTCTTTGCACAGTCTTTCCCTATGATTCCTAGACTTCCATTCTTCCATTGAAGTTCATCTCAAGTATTTTCCTCTACAAGAGGCCTTTCTTAATAGCAAATATTTATATAGTGCTTGCTATGTACTAGGCACTGTTCTAAGAACCTTACAATTATTTTCTCATTTGATCTCACAACAACCCTGGAAGATGTGTGCTATTATTATCCCCATTTTTTTTACAGAGGAAATTGAAACAAACAGAAGTCAAGTGACTTGCCCAGGATCACACAGCTAGCAAATGTCTATGGCCAGTTTTGAACTCAGATCTTCTTGACTTCAGGTCCAGCACTGTGCCACCTAATTTCTTGATTCTTCCCTAATTCCCCCATATGCTAATATTCTACTGCCAGTGACTACTGGACTGGAGTTTGAGACCTCATTGGTTAAATATCACATGCCCTTGTATAATTTTGTATTCAATTATAGGTATCCATATTGCCTTTCCTAGTAGAATGTAAGGTTGTTGAGAACAGGGAACATTTTAGTATTTTCTCTTTGTGTCTCTAGAACCTAACAAAACTTGTGTGCACATGGTTGTTTCATAAATACAATGGGTACATTGATGCATTGGGTGATGCAAGGCAGTCATGGATATCGGGGTCATATCCCTATCACATTCTACCTCCATCCTATACAGGGGCCTTTGTTGCCTCTTATATGTGGCATATCTATGGGAGAAGAGCTGGGAATACTTGCCCAATCTGTCAGTGATTTTCTGATGACTGAAGTAAAATAAAGTGAAACCAAAGGAGTCTTGTAAATGCCCATTCAGGGTTTTGGAGGAAGGACACTACAGAAGCAAGAACACAAGTTGCAGCTATTCCATGCTTGTTTATAAACTGTCCCTTGTGATATTCACTTCAGTTCCCACAAGAGGTAGTCTGGATCCTTTTAATTTGTCTTTCCCATTTTCAATCCTGTCATCTCAATATGAATGTCCTACCTGGGTACAGTGGGAAAGGAAAGAGAGGAGAGAGAGAGAGAGAGAGAGAGAGAGAGAGAGAGAGAGGAGAGAGAGAGAGAGAGAGAAAGGAAGGAAGGAAGGAAGGAAGGAAGGAAGGAAGGAAGGAAGGAAGGAAGGAAGGAGGGGAGGGAGGGAGGAGGAAGGAAGAAGGAAGGAAGGGAGGAAGGAAGGAAGGGAGGGAGGGAGGAAGGAAGGAGGAAGGGAAGGAAGGAATGAAGGAGGAGGAAGAAAGGAAGGAAGGGAGGAAGGAAGGAAGGAAGAAATAAAAGAAGGAAAGAAAGGAAGGAAGGAAGGAAGGAAGGAAGGGAAGGGAGGGGAGGGAGGGAGGGAGGGAGGGAGGGAGGGAGGGAGGGAGGGAGGGAGGAAGGAAGGAAGGAAGGGAAGAAAGAAGAAGAAAGAAAGAAAGAAAGAAAGAAAGAAAGAAAGAAGAAAAGAAAGAAAAGAAAGAAAGAAAGAAAGAAAGAAAGAAAGAAAGAAAGAAAGAAAGAAAGAAAGAAAGAAAGAAAGAAAGAAAGAAAGAAAGAAAGAAACTGTGGAAACAGTGACATTTGTATATAGTTGGTGAATCTGTGTTCTGTGAATTGGTCCAGTCATTCTAGAGAACACTTTGGAATGGTGCCCAGAAAGTTACTCTAACCTTTAACCAGAGATACCACTACTAGACCTATACTCTCAAAGAAATAAAAAAAGAGGGAAAATAATCTATATGTAAAAAAATATTTATAGCAGATCTCTTCTTAAGAAGCAAAAACTGGAAATTAAGAGTGTCCTATTTTTATTATCGTTCAGTCATTTTAGTCATGTCTGACTTGTTGTGCTTCCCATTTGGGGTTCTCTTGGCAATGATACTGTGAGTGCTTTACCATTTCCTTCTCCAATCCTTTGATTAGGGAATGGTTAAACCAACTGTGGCAATTATTCCCTAAGAAATTATGAAATGGAAAACTTCAAGATGAAACTGAGAAGACCTATAGAAACTTATGGAGAGCAAAATTAGCACAACTTATACAATAATAGCAATATTATAGAGAAAAACAATTTTGCAAGAATTTAGACCTCTGATCAATCCATTGTAAAACCATGAATCCAAAAGAATGAGATAAAATAGAGGAAGGAAATGACAAAGGAAAGGAAGAAAAAAAGATTGGGGATAAATAGAAGTAAAGATAGTGAGAGAGAAGATGAAAAGATAGCTGGGAGAGGGACAAGGTTTTACAGGAAAAAAAAGAGTAAGGAAAAGAAGAAAAGTGAATGATAAACCAATGATGACAAAAAATACAGAATATTAATTCTTGTCCTAACCAAGTAATCCAGTGCTTTACATGGTGCCTGACATATAAACAATTTACAAAGTCTTAACAAAAGTTTGTTGGTTTATTCATTGACTCCAACCAGGATATGTACAGTGGCATGCTGGCAACTATTCAGCAGCCAGTTCCTTGGGAAAATGTAATGATGACTCATCTTTAAGTTTAATCTACACTTTTAACGTTGTTTTTCATTTCCAGTTTTTAATTCTGGACATTCTGTAAAACAATAAATCAAGCCCAGATTTACTGGGGTTGTCGATCTCCAAGGTTCCATCGCTCACACTGAAATTTAATAAAACAGGTCTTGTGAGAAAATTTGAGCTGGCTCCAGCATACCCTTGGATATAGGTCACATGAGTCTGGTCTATGTTACCAATTCCCCATAGAGAGAGATAGAGAAACTTCACTTTATAAGGATTGTGAATGTATAACATAATGCAAGACATTGGAGACTTATTTTTCCTGAGTCTATTCTGTCCCAATGGTCAAGGTTGTTATATGAAAATGACATATTGTCATAGGAGGAAGGGAGATAAAATGACACCAAAGGAAACCCTCCAGAATCCAGGCAGTGATGCATAAGTGATTTGGAAGGGAAAGAGGAAGTAAAGACTATTTGGTGTGAACTTTATTTCAAGAAGTCTCAGCATTTGGGGCACAGCCAAGATGGTGGAGTAGAAAGATGTGCATACTCTAGCTCTTCCCACACAGCCCATAAAATACCTGTAAAAAATGACTCAACAAATTCTAGAGTAGCAAAAGCCACAAAACGACAGTGTGAATGAGATTTTCAACCCAAGGTAGCCTGGAAGGCAGACAGGAAAGGTTTATCACATGGAGCTAGGAGACAAGCACAACCCACAGAGCCCAACCCAATCTTGGCAGCATAGCACAGCATGGACAGGGCCAGAACAGGCTTCTGGGAGGAAATCCTCAGTAACAGTGGCAGTTCTCAGATCACTCTACCCACAAATGTCAAAGATACTTCAAAGGTGAGTGAAAAAGCTTTTTCTCCTGGGTGAAAAGGGAGTAGGGTCCTACCCCAGCTCCAGCCCCAGGCAGCAGCACAGACAGCAGCAACAGCAACATCCATTTTTGGAGCCTTTGGTCTAAAGGCCCTGCAGGAATTGAACTGCTAATCTGGGTTTCAGTCCTGAGTGGTGGTCCAGAGGTGAGGAAGAATGCTGGTTTGTGTGGTGGAACTGGTGGAGACTATGGAAATGGAATGCTACTTGCAGATCTTAGGCAGAAAAGCTTTGGTAACACCTACACCAGAGCCCAGGCCAGGATAGGAGTAGATTCCTCTCCCTTTTGAGCCACCATGGAGGAACAGAGAACTTATGGGTCCCCAGAGTATGCCTCCCTCTTGACAAAGGACTCAAAAGTCAAGTAACTGGCTGGGAAAATGCACAAGAAAGGGGGAAAAAAATGAGACTGTGGAAGGTTACTTTCTTGGTGAACAGGTGTTTTCTTCCATTCTTTTGGAGGAGGAAGAACAATGCTTACCATCAGATGCCTCCAAAATAAATCTGCAATGGTCTATTGAAGGATTTTGAAAATCAAGTAAGAGAGGTAGGGGAAAATTTGGGAAGAGAAATGAGAGCAATGCAAGAAAATCATGAAAAGCAAATTAACAGCTTGCTAAAGGAGATTCAAAAAAATGCTGAAAAAAATAACACCTTTCAAAATAGGCAAACTCAATTGGAAAAGGGATCCAAAAAGGCTATGAGAATAATGCTTTAAAAATCAGAATTAGCCAAATGGAAAAGGAGGTTCAAAAGCTAACTGAAGAAAATAATTCTTTAAAAATTAGAATGGAGTAGATGGAAGCTAATGATTTTATGAGAAACCAAGAAATTACAAAACAAAACCAAAAGAATGAAAAAGTGGAAGATAATGTAAAAATATCTCATTGGAAGAACAACTAAGCTGGAAAATAGATATAGGAGAGATAATTTAAAAATTATGGCATTACCTGAAAGCCATGATCAAAAAAGAGCCTAGACATCATCTTTCATGAAATTATCAAGGAAAACTGTCCTGATATTCTAGAACCAGCGGGCAAAATAAATATTGAAAGAATTCACTGATCACTTCCTGAAAGAGACCCGGAAAGAGAAACTCCTAGAATATTGTAGACGAATTTCAGAGTTCCTAAGTCAAGGAGAAAACATTGAAATCAGCTAAAAGGAAACAATTTGAGTATTGTGGAAATACAATCAGAATAACACAGGATCTGGCAGCTTCGACATTAAGGAATCAAAGGGCTTGGAGTATGGTATTCCAGAAGTCAAAGGAACAAGGATTAAAATCAAGAATCACCTACCCAGCAAAACTGATTATAATACATCAGGGGAAATAGCCATCCAATGATATAGAGGACTTTCAAGCATTGATGAAAAGACCAGAACTGAATAGAAAATTCGACTTTCAAACACAAGAATCAAGAGAAGGATGAAAAGGTAAACAGGAAAGAAAAATCATAAAGAACTTTCTAAAGTTGAACTGTTTACATTTCAACATGGAAAGATAACATTTGTAATTCTTCAGACTTTTCTCAGTATTTGGATAGTTGGAAGGATTAAACACATATACACACACACGCATGCATGCACACACACACATATAGACAGCGAGCACAGGGTGAGTTGAATAAGAGGGGATGATATTTAAAAAGTAAAATTAAGGGGTGAGAGAGGAATATATTTGGAGGAAAAAGGGAGAAATGGAATGCGGCAAATTATCACTCATAAGAGAGGCAAGAAAAAGCTTTATGAATGCAGGAGAAAGGGGAGAAAAAGGGAAAAAGTGAAGCTCACTCTTATCACATTTGACTTAAGGAGGGAAAAAAGTGTTCACTCAATTTGGTATGAAAATCTATCTTACACTACAGAAAAGTAGGGGAGAAGTGGACAAGTGGGGTGGGAGGGATGATAGAAGGGGTGGCAAATGAGAGAAGGGAGTAATTAGAAGGAAACACTTTTGTCATGCAACATCTTCAAAAGAGAGAATAGAATAAATGGGGGGACAGGATAGGATGGAGGGAAATATAGTTAGTCTTATACAACATGATTATTATGGAAGTCTTTTTGCAAAACTACACATATGTAGCCTATATTGAATTGCTTGCTTTCTCAGTGTGAATGGGTGGGGAGGGAGGAAGGGAGAGAAGCTGGAATTCAAAATATTAGAAACAAATGTTGAGAATTGTTTTTGCATGCGACTGGGAAATAAGAAATACAAGTAATGGGGTATAGAAATCTGTCTTGCTCTACAAGAAAAGAGAGAAGATGGGGTAAGGGAAGGGAGGGTTGTGATAGAAGGGAGGGCATATTGAGGGAAGGGGTAATCAGAATGCAAGGCATTATGGGGTGGGAGAAGAGGAGAGATGGGGAGAAAATTTGGAACTCAAAATTTTGTGGAAATGAATGTTGAGAACTAAAACAAACGAATGAATGAATGAATAAATGAACAAGTAAATGAATGAATAAATAAATAAATAAAAAGAGAAGTCTCAGCAAACTGCTAGGCTAGAACTTGCTGTCAGATAGGTCTACACCAGATTATTAACCCATTTCATATCCCAAAACATGTGTATGCCTATGCAATCAGTGGGGGAGGTTACTGTTTGTGATTGCCTCGGTACAAGTTAACAAGTTAGCCAATATGAAGGATATTTAAATAACATCCCCCAAGTGTCTTTAATGAGGACAAGAAACAAGCCTTTTCTTTTTCTTGTACTTCTCATAGCTCCAGGACAATACTAAATACATAGTACATATCCAATACAGACTTATTTAATTAAATTGAATTAACCTAGCTAACTGTAGCTGGAACAATGGTTCCATTGAGAGTGGGCAGGAAAATAGGATTTAATTCCCTTTAAAATGACTTAGGCTAACAGCTCTTCCTCCAGGCAGCTCAGATCACCAATGGGGGATTTTTCAGCTGACTTTAGCTTACTGACCAACTCTCCAAAATCAGAAGTCAGTTTAATAATGACAGGGCAAAAAGTGTAAGAAAATGCAACTAAGTAATTGTGGGAAAAGAAAAGGGGAGAGAAAAACATTCATTACAAATTGTAAAATTCTTATATAATTGAGTAATCACTCCATATATTTGTAATTCTTTGGAACCAGGAAAATTATTAAAATATCTTATAATATCAACATGAAACTAGAGAACAAGGCCAGAAAGGGGAGAATAGAAGGGAAAGTCATATTTGTTGGTCGTTGTTTTTTTCAAAAAGGCTGGTGTGAAATAAGAAGGCAGGTAGAAAAGAGACACTCTAGAGATAAAATTAGAAACTAAAAACCTTGACTCAAATGATTATAGATCCTGATATGTACATTTGTACATGCAGATAGATAGATACGCATTTGGGCATTTGGATCCCAAAGCCAAAGAAGGAAGAGCAAAAGCCATGTAAATCATAAATCTAGAACTGGAAGATAGTTTAGAGGTCACCTATTACAACCCTTTCATTTTACAAATGAAGAAAGTAATAAGCTTAAGTAAGTAGGAAATTTAAATGACTTGGGCAAGGTAGTATTCAGCTAAAGCAACACTGATTTAAGATACAAACTCATTTGCAAAATATTACAGGAAAAGAAGAGAAAAACCAGAAATTCTATGAACTTACAAAACAAGGGAAGACATTTGACAAGAACACAAGCTTCTAGATAACATGTTCTGAGATCTCACTATTTATATTAACCCAGGAAAATGGAACTGGTATAAAAACAGATAAAAAACAGAATAGATCTCCCCATATTTTTATAGTAATCTATTCTTATCAAAGTGATAAGAGAAAGAGAAATGATTTTCGTTCTCACATCCCGTAGAGCTACAAACTGGAATGGCATGGAAAACCTTGCCCCCTGTATCTTAAATGCCTATGATTTCTATTGAAATAAATCTTGGTTTTTTTCTTTGATTCTCTGACAACCTTTGGCCCAATGTTTTTATGCTAATTCCTCTAACTTTTTATGCAATTTCTCAATAGTTCTTATTGAATTTCTGACTTGGGTAGGTTGGTACTCTCCTTAAATCTTTAGCACATAAGTAATGAATGTCTCCAAACTTTGCCTTTCTTCAAACTCTTCAAAGAGGGCTGCATTATTACCAACAATATCTTCTTTCCAACTCAAGGGAAATGGTTAATTTAGCACTGCAAGGTGTCCTCTGCTGTGCAAACATAGCTGTTTTCCACACAGGAAATGCAAGCAGCCATGAGGGAGCTGTCCACAGCTGAAGCTCATTCAGTAGATCAAGGAGGGGAGATGTCAGATTATGCGGTGCAGTCATACCCAATTCAGTTGAACGAATATTTATTGAGGGTAAGGGGCACTGTGTTAAGCCTGAGGGTGATACACAAATAAATAAAAAATGGTCCTTGCCCTCAAAAATTGTGAGCCTCTGGCAGTAAGGCTTCTTTTAAGTTGTTATAATGACTGGCTCTAATAGGAAACATAGAACACTTGTGTGTAACTGATATGGGGAATTTGGCCTGTCTTCATTCACACTACCTACCTCCAACCCTATAAGCAACAGACACCTCCCTTAAGGCCTCAGTTCTTGGTCCTATTTTTGTGATAGTAACTTCTAGATAGAGATGTTCAGTTCTTGGGGAAATTGAGAGCACTTGTGTCTGGGATTGGGTAGACCTAGCCCCTTTCTGGGTGAATTATGACTTTAAAAAACTCTGACATGAACAGTATGGTAGAACTGTCTGATAAAATTAGATGGATCCCAAGTACTAGGAGCATAATAGGGCTTTATGAATTTTAATAGTTCCTGGAAAATGTCAGCAGAGGTTTGAATATAAAAACAGGTATAAAATAACACCATATGTCTATGTTAGATGATGTAAGGAAAAGAAAGGATATAAACTTGAATTATCAGACAGAAAAAAAACTAAGGTACTATCTGAGATGTCACATAGTACTTAAGGTGCAGTGCTAAAGTGGGGGAAAATCCAAACAGTCTTCTCCCAACACTAACAAACAGGATTTAAAATGTGGTTATATTCCATTTTATCTCTGAAGTTCCATCTTTACCAATGACATAGGAATGTTGCAGGGGGAGGAGAATTATGTGAAATGTGAACATTATATACATATCTATATGTGCATCTATATGACATTATACATTTCACACATTCAAAAACTTTTGGCCATCGCTATCAACCTATGATTTCACCAGTATACAACTGCAAATGTTGAAGTTCTCTCTTAAGTAACCTAGAGAGCTGCCTGGGAACACACAAAGAACTTTCTCAAGATTCTATAGGTAGTACAATTCAGAAATGGAATCTGAACCTAGATGACTTTAAGATTGGCTTATATACTATAGATACATTAGTGTGTATAGTCACATAGACTATATGTACTAAAGATATATGAAAACCCTATTCTGAACAAAAGTATATAGTTGTATATATTATATCCTCTATACATACCACTATATGCTCTGTTATACTACCATGTGAATGTGTGCATGTGTATGTGTGTGTGTGAGTGTGTGTGTGTGTGTGTGTTGTCTAGAACTGTTTTCACTAGCAAAGGAAACTCCTGATGACAAGGCATGAAAACTCTCTCAAAAGAATATGTTTGGAGAAGAATGGGAGAGATAGAATGGGGGTAAATTATCTCACAAAAAAGAGGCAATAAAAAGATTTCACAGTGGAGGGGAGAAGAAGAGGTGAGAGGGAATGAGTAAACTTTCCTCTCCTCAGATTTGGCTTAAAGAGGGAATAACATGCACACTCTATTGGGTATTTTAATCTCCAGGACAGAAGAGTGGGAAGGGGCTAAGGGGGGGATGATAGAAGAGAGGACAGATTAGGGGACGGGGTAGTCAGAAGCAAAAACTGTTGTAAAGGGACAGAGTCAAAGTTGAAAATAGAGTAAGTGGGGGAGGACGCAGGATAAGATGGAGGGAAATATAGTTAATCCTTCACAACATGACTGTTATGGAAGTGTTTTGCATAACTACACATGTATAACCTATACTGAACTGCTTGCCTTCTCAATGAGGGTGGGCGGTGAGCTAAGAAGGAAGAGAATTTGGATCTCAAAGTTTTAAAAACAAATGTTAAAAATTATATTAACATACAATTGGGAAATAAGATGTATAGACAATGGGGTATAGAAATCTTTATTGCCCTAGAAGAAAGTAAGGGGGAAGAGAATAAGAAAGGGAGTAATAAAAGGGGAAAGAGGTAATCAGAATTCATGTTATATGGGTGTTTGGGAGGGGAGAGATGGGGAGAAAATCTGGAGCTCAAAATCTTGTGGAAATGAATGGTGAAAGCAAAAAAATCAATAAAATAATAATTTTTTTTAAGTTAGAAAAAGAAAACTCTCTCTAACAGATTGGCAAATGTTCTACAACTTATAGTTTCTAAAAAATGTAAATGACTTGCTCAAGATCATAGATCTAGTGGTAAAGGGACATCAGCAACCACCTAACCCATATCCTTCATTATTACAGAGTAGTTTCTGATCAGCACAGGGACACATGATCAGCATATGTCAGAGATAGGAGTTGAACCTAGGTCATCCTGATACTGAAGCTTGCTCTCTCTCTCTCCACTATACCACACTGTCTCTATTCTGTGATTATCCATGTATCTTTCCTGACTCTGTCACTTATTTATTATGTGATATTTGTCACTTTACATCTCTAGAACTCAATTTCATTTGCAAAAAGAGGGAGTTAGACCAGATCACCTCTAGGGTCCCCTTTAGCTTTAAGTCTATGATCCTATGACCCACTTCTTCATTTGAGAGGAAAAATACAGAGTCTGATCATTACAAATGAATTCTTTTTCAAAAAAGTAACAACCCAAGTCAATTTTTCCCACTGTGAATTAGTGCTTAACAACACAATACTCACAGCAATTTGGCACCCCTGAGATACTAAAATAATGAAAAGAATAATTTTAGTATAGATTCTTTATGATATCAGTTCTTAAACTTTTTGATCTTAAGATTCTTTTGTAAAAATCATTGAAGACCTTGAAGAACGTTTCCTTATATGAAATATGTGTGTTTGTATAATATATATATGTGTGTGTATCCATATATATGTTATATTAAAAATTAAAATATCAATATTATTATAAAAATAATTTTGACCTCATGAACCTTGGGACCGTTAGAGGTTCCCAGTCCAAACTTTGAGAAATGCTGCTTGAACAAGTATTTCTATGGGAAAACAAAATTCTCATGAACCAGAATTAAAATGGCTGAGAAGGTATAGATGTTTGAGTAGTTATGGGATGGCACACCCACAAATACAACCGAACTACTGAAGGAAGCACCAAAATTCATTTCTACAACTACCTTTGTACCTTACACCCTTATTTTGATCCAGAAAGAGCAAAAAACGAAGACAACCATTGGCCTCATATTGAAAGTTAAATATTACATCCCATTCTTTGTTCTTTCCTTTAGCTCTGCTACTACTTTGGAAGGGTTAGACATTGTTCTAGAAATCTACTCAGTAAAATAAAATATAAATGGCAAGGAAAATGGTATGCTTTTTTTCAGAAGTAAATCCCCATTCACTCTGATTTGTATTCATCTGAGAACTTACATTGACTTTTATTATACAGCTAGATATGAGATGACAAAGTGAATTAGTACAGATTCATAAACCTCATTGATTTAATCAATGGCACACCCATTGAACACACCCTTAAGTGCAGCCTATATTTACATGACTTTTAAAGCAATTGTTTGCATCTCAGATGAACTAGTCAGTTCCAATTAATCAGTTTATATAGTGTCTACCATGTTGACATTCAGATATTTCTGATTCATGTCATAGCCTGTATTTTTTTCCTATTATGTTCCTAAGGAAAGTCCCGCTACCACTATTCCCTAATGGATGAAAATCAAACATAAGGTTGCAGGATTATATATCTAGAGCTAAAGGGGCATCAGCAACCATCTAACCCAAATCCCCTGTTATTACAGATGAAGAAACTAAAGCACATGGAGGTTAAAAGCGATTCACTTGAGGTCAACAGGTGGTAGGTATCAAAGACAGAATTTGAACTCAGGAATTGAATTCTAACCCCAGAATCAGTATCCATTCCACTAGATTATGTTGCCTTAAACACTGTTTAAGCATTTATTAACATGTCCAGGACTGTTTTAGTTGCTGAAATATGAGTTGATTATCATCCTTAAGGCCAATGCATTTGTAATGAGCAGCATTAGTGTGAATGAAGCTGTTCAAGATCTTCATCTTACAGAGCAATATAATAGGAATTTAGAGAAAAGAGAGGGTAACCAGGGTTGGAATCACTAGGAAATTATTTCATGGAAGAGGAAGATATTGGAAAGATAACTGGTTTGTTTATTCAGATACTGATAAAGATCCCTGAATGATATCTAAATTATGACTGGAAATATTACTATTAGCCTAACCCTCCTAAGCCACGTTTAGATGTTGGAATAAGGGATTTCTTTTTTTTTAAAATATAAATTTATTTATTTATTTAACTTTTTACATTCATTTTCACAAAATTTTGGGTTCCAAATTTTCTCCCCTTTTATCCCCTCCCCTCATCCCAAAACACCGAGCATTCTAATTTTCCCTATCACCAATATACCCTCTCTTCTATCATCCCTCCCTCCTCTTGTCCCCATCTTCTCTTTTGTCCTGTAGGGCCAGATGACTTTCTATTCCCCATTACGTGTATTTCTTATTTCCTAGTAGCAACAACAATACTCAACAATTGTTCCTAAAACTTTGAGTTCCAAATTCTCCCCATCCCTCCCTCCCCACCCATTCCCTTTGGGAAGGCAGGCAATTCAATATAGGCCATATCTGTGTAGTTTTGCAAATGACTTCGATAACAGTCGTGTTGTATAAGACTAACTGTATATCCCTCCATCCTATTCTGTCCCCCATTGTTTCTATTCTGTCTTTTGAGCCTGTCCCTCCCCAAGAGTGTTGACTTCAAATTGGTCCCTCCTCCCATTGCCCTCCCTCCCTGCTTATCTCCTTCTCCCCCACTTTCCTGTATTGTAAGATAGGTTTTCATACCAAAATGAGTGTGCATTTTACTCCTTCCTTTAGTCAAATGTGATGAGGGTAAACTTCATGTTTTTTTCTCAGCTCTCCTCTTTTTCCCTCCACTAAAAGGTCTCCTGCTTGCCTCTTGAATGAGAGATCATTTACCCCATTCCATTTCATCTTCTCTCCTCCCACTACATTTCTCTCTCACCACTTACCTTATTTTCTTTTAAGATATGGTCCCCATCCTATTCAATTCACTCTGTGCTCTCTGTCTCTGTGTGTGCGTGCATGTGTGTATGTGAGTGTACATGCACGCATGTACATGTGTGTGTGCGTGTGTATGTGTGTATGTCTGTGTGTAGTCCCACCAACTACCCAGATACCGAAACATTTTAAAAGTTACAAATATTGTCTTTCCATGTAGGAATGTAAACAGTTCACCTTTGGTAAGTCCCTTATGACTTCTCTTTGCTGTTAACTTTTTCATGCTTCTTCTCATTCTTGAAAGTCAAATTTTCTTTTCAGCTCTGCTCTTTTCATCAAGAATGCTTGAAAGTCCTCTGTTTCATTGAAAGACCATATTTTCCCCTGAAGTATTATACTCAGTTTTGCTGGGTAGGTGATTCTTGGTTTGAGTCCTATTTCCTTTGACTTCTGGAATATCCTATTCCACACCCTTCGATCCCTTAATGTAGAAGGTGCTAGATCTTGTGTTATCCAGATTGTATTTCCACAATACTGGAATTGTTTCTTTCTAGCTGCTTGCAAGATTTTCTCCTTGACCTGGGAATTCTGGAATTTGGCCACAATGTTCCTAGGAGTTTCTCTTTTTGGATCTCTTTCAGGTGGTGATTGATGGATTCCTTCAATACTTATTTTGCCCTATGGTTCTAGAATCTCAGGGCAGTTTTCCTTGATAATTTCATGAAAGATGATGTCTAGGCTCTTTTTTTGATCATGGCTTTCAGGTAGTCCCATAATTTTTAAATTGTCTCTCCTGGATCTATTTTCCAGGTCAGTTGTTTTTCCCATGAGATATTTCACATTCTCTTCCATTTTTTCATTCTTTTGGTTTTGTTTTATGATTTCTTGGTTTCTCAGAAAGTCATTAGACTCCATCTGTTCCATTCTAATCTTGAGAGAATTATTTTCTTCAGTGAGCTTTTGAACCTCTTTTTCCATTTGGCTAATTCTGCTTTGAAAGTATTCTTCTCCTCATTGGCTTTTTGAACCTCTTTTGCCAATTGAGTGAGCCTATTTTTCAAGGTGTTATATTCTTCAGCATTTTGGGGGGTCTCCTTTACCAAGGTATTGGCCCATTTTTCATGCTTTTCTTGCATCTCTCTCATTTCTCTTCCCAGTTTTTCCTCCACCTGTCTAACTTGATTTTCAAAATCGTTTTTGAGCTCTTCCATGGCCTGAGCCCACCAGACATCCACCTCGGATGTCTGGGATAGAGAGGCCCCAACCTCCATGTCTTTCCCTGATGGCAAGCATTGTACTTCCTCATCAGAAATGAAAGGAGGAAGGAACATCTCTTCCCCTAGAAAGTAGCTCTCTATGGTCTTATTTTGCTTCCTTTTTCTGGGCATTTTCCCAGCCAGTTACTTGACTTCTGAGATTCCTCTCCACCCCTGCCTAGATCCGCCCAGCTAGTGCTTGGAGTCTGAGATTCAAATGCTGCTTCCCAGCCTCAGGGCTTTCTGTGGAGGAAGCGGCTGCTATTCAATGTGAGCTTAAGTTCTGGTGCTGGGGTTGGGGCAGGGCCACCTCCTAGGCTCAGTTCCCTCGGGGGTTTATGCAGAGACCTTCAGTAATGGCCCTGAGCTCCTGTCTGCTGCTCCGAGAGTTCCGGGACCCCGCTGCCTCTGCTGCTCCCTCTGCCGCTGCCTCCCGATGGGGCCCGAGTCACGGAGACATCCTGCTCCCCTCTCGGCCAGCTCAGACATCTCTCTCACTGGCCTGGAGTGCCTGTGGGTGGAAGGACCTTTGCAGCTGCCAGACGTTCTTTCCCTGAAGCCTCCTAGGATCTACTCCTCTGGGGCCACGCAGCCAGGGCAGTGCAGTGGTGGGCTTTGTGTCCGGAGCATGACGGACCCCTGGGGATGGCTTTCCAGGGCTCTTTGGAATGGAAATCTCTTCCACTATGTTTCTGCATGGCTTGCAGTGCTCTAGAATTTGTGGGGAGTTCTTTTTACAGGAAATTTGTGGGCTGTGGATTTGGAGCTAGCATACGTGAGTCTTTCTACTCCGCCATCTTGGCTCCTCCCTGAATAAGGGATTTCTTAAGAATTTTCGTCTGCTGGATCAAAATAAGGATAGACTTACCTGGTAGATGGTAGACAAATGGATAAGTTGATCTGATGGAAGCTATTTGTCCCTGAAACATCAAGGATTGGGTTAAACCAGATGTTGTGATGAAAAGTAAAAAAATTCAGCTATCACAACCAGGAACTTTATGCCACATGAGCTCTGGCAACTTCTAAACACAGCTCATAAGTGATCCTCTAAAGCAGTAGAAAAACAAGGCTTCTGTGAGAGCTGTCCAAATCTCAGATAATTCATCTAGAGTATATTCGCTAGGTTGGGTCCCTAGGGGAATGGGTTTGGGAAAACAAATGTAAATCAGAAGAATCCCATTACTTCACACTGATAGAAGAACAACATTAGCACCCATCAAGGGAGCAGCCTGACTGAGTGAGCAAGAAAGAATCCATAAACTAGGCCAAACTGAGAAAAGAATTGGAAAAGAGGACTGATTTAAGAGCCCTGCATGTCTTTCTGCTCAGATGGGCCCTCGGCATTTTACCTCTATTCTCTTACTTCCTCACTGCTCAGTTCCCTGTTCACTTGACCTTCACTTCATTTCTTGACTTTGACTTTGTTTACTACCATGCAAGTTCTATCCATAAGCATGCATAGAGAACTATTATAAAATCTGATATGAGATGACACGGTGAATTAGTCTAGATTCATAAACCTCATTGATCTAGTCAATGCCACATGCCATAATATAACAGGTATGTCACTTTTCTATGCATAACTAAGTTTCTGTTAGTATTTCAGACCCTGATTTCATGTGCCTGGTGCTTAATTGTAACGCAGATCCAAATTAATTCTGCTTGAGTAGCTCAGAAGGAAGGGCCAGACCCACTTTCTCCCTGCAAAGAGCCTCCAAAATACTGCAAATACCACATATACAGGTTTTTAGAGATTTCCTCAAGGACCAGCCATAAAAAATTGGCCCAGCTCTAATAAGTACCCTTTAGTCTAGCTGAAACCATTTTATGAAGAACTGACGATAATTTGGCATTTTCTGGTCTTCTGATATACTTTCAAAAGGGATAAAAGCAACTTTGATTTCCCCTTGGGCCTATAAATAATTCAGTTCCATTTGTGTGCCATCGAATCTCTTTTAGCAGAAACCTTACAAAGGTCAGGACCAAGTAAATGTCTCTTTCAGTGTTTGTGCATAATGTCAAAGAGTATTTTTAGGGCAAAGTGGTATTCAATTGAAAGACTGAACAGAACCTAGTGAGGTCATTGTGTGGCGGGGCAGAAATTCCTATGTCAGTTGTCATTGGTTCTGACAAGAGCCCCTAGAACTAGGACAGTCCTCCCTGGCAAACACACAGCTGCTCTTATGAAAAGTAGATTGTTCAAAATATAGTTTGGGTTCATTTCTGCTTTTCCGGAGCCCAGAAGCAATCTGCAACCAACTCTTCTCCAAATATTCTAACCATACTGTTTCTGATTTGAATGAAAGTAACCATTCAATTCAATAAACACATATTAAGTAATCACTCTAGGTGTAATATTCTACTAGACACTAAGGACAAAAATTAAATAGTCCCTGGCCTCTAGGAGCTTACATTTGACTCTATATACATACACATCACAGAATTGCAGGTTGTTAGATAATAGCCCAACCTCACTATGCAGATGAGAAGAGTGAGACCTAGAAAGATGAAGTGATTTAAACAGTCATTGAGTAGTTGACTTTGAACTGGAATTCTTTTCTACTGATTTCCAAATCAGTTCTCTCTACCATACTACATGATGTCACCCCCTAGACTTAAAGTCTATTTCCTGCATATCAGACCAAGCATATCAAGACCAATTCTCCTGAGACAAGGGACCAGAGTTCTCTGTAATCTGGTTCCCTTTAACCTTTCCAAATGTCTTTACAACTATTCCCCAACACAGAACTTTCATCTTAGGTAAAATGGCCTTCTCATCCTTACCTCTGTGGTTCATGACCCCTTCCCTTTTCTACTTATTATTCAAATCTTGATGATTCTTCCAAGCTCAGATCAAGTCATAGGATCACACAATTACATAGGGTCATAGACCTAGAGCTTGAAGGGGCCTATGAGATCATCTAGTTCAGTTCCTTTATTTTTATAGATGAGGAAACCAAAGCCCAGGGAAGTGATTACTTGTCTAAGGTCACACAGATTGTAAATGTCAGAGGCAGGATGTCAGGTCTTCAGAGTTCAGAGTCAGTCCTTTATTCCCTTTCCTGAAGTCCGTCTTTCAAAGCTTTAAGGGAAGTAAAGATTGTAGGATCATAGATTCTGGAGCTAGAATGGATCTTTGAGGGAGCTGGGCTAGATCTATGAGCTACCTATTCTGTCCTGTATTGCTATCTTACTGTTTCACATATTTAATTGAGCTGCCTCTGAAATGAGATTACAAGATCCTGGAGAACAGGAACTATATTTTCTGCTTCCTCTGGATCCCCTAAAGCAACTAGCACATTTCAAATAACATGTACAGGCTAAATAAATACATGTTGACCAAATATGAAATGCTGCTAACAATAAAAGGAAAATTGAAGTTTGACTTTGCTTGGCAAACTCAAAGAATATAAAATAACATCTTTTCATGGAGATGATTTGTCCAAACACACTCTTTATAATTTCTGATCCCTGAACTAATGAATGGATTTCTCCTTTCTGAATTACAAATGCCACCTTGGAAGCAAGTACCCCTGCCACAAGATAGATTAGCAAAGAAGGCTCAGGTGCTGTGTTGCCCAAATGATTTCCTTCCTTCTCCTTGATTAATGTGAATGAGGCTAGCCTGGGCTTTTATCTCCAATAGACAGGTCATGGTGGAAAAATGTTAATGATGGTGCTAGATGATGCATATTTTCTCTTACCTTCACTCACTGAAGCATGAGTGATAAATCAAAACCAATGAAAGATACAGAAGAAAAAAATATATGCATTGACCTCTTCTAACCATGTGATTATCTTCAACTTACCTTCCAAGGGCACAAAGTGCAGTCAATAAAGAGACTTAAGATACTTGCCCTGGACCAAAGGAAAAGATCTGTATTCTCTTGTCCTAAAGATAATAATTTGCATGTTCATGTCCTAAGGGAGATTACATTTTTTTCATCTGGCCATAGATTTAGAGATCATATAGGTAGAGTACCTGGCAAACCTTGACGGAATAGATACACATCAACTACTCGATACTGCTGGAGTCAGGAAGACCAGGGTTCAAATATAGCCTCAGATACTTACAGTATGACCTTGGGAAAGTTGCTTCACCTCTGTCTGCCTCAATTTCATCACTGAAATAATGTTTTAAAGTGTTTTGAAAACCATAAGGTGTACATAAATACTATTATTATTAGGGTAGAAGTATCTTGATGCTCTATAGCAAACATAGCATTTTTTTATTTGCCTAAAACCATTAGAATCAGTTGTCCCGGAGTTCCTTTACAAGAAGCATACCATCAGTTAGAAAATCCCTCAGTCTTTAAGAAAAGGAATAAGTTTTACTTCTCTAGAGCCCTTTTGATTAGCTCTACCTGGGATAGATTGTAAGTAACCAGGAACTGAGAAGAGATTGCAATTATTCCTATGAATAGCTTGTCACTGGTTTACATAGATTCAAAACTGTTTGCAGAGACATTATAAAGAGGGGTTGTAAAAAATATGAGATTTTTTTCTTTACAATTATCCAAGTGTTAACTATCTTTCAAGGCCTAGCCCAAGTCCCATGTTCTATTGAAACTGTAAGAGACCTTAGAAAACATCTCATCTGACTTCCTCCATTTTGCCAATGGGGAAATTGAAGTCCTGCACTCCTGAATATTTTTAGCAATATCTTAGATCAGTGGTTTCCATTTTGTGGTTCCCTGGAAAATTATCTAAGGCAGAGATGTCAAACTAAACTCTGATGCATCTGGATCCCATTAGAATATAATTGGGAAATGTTTTTTAAATATAATAAAAGATAAATAATGTTAACCTGTTGTTCTCTAAGTCAATATGTAACCTGCAGGGATCCATTTCTATTTGATTTTGACCCACTTGGTCTATGGTGTTGGTGCTAAAAATCAGTCAATGGTGTCTTAAATGGTAAATTATTGCAAAGAATATTCTGAGTAGTTTATTAAACCACCCTGGGAGTTCATGACATATTTTTGTTGTTGAAAGGTGCTTGTGGAACCAAAGAAAAAATGGGAACAACTCATTGGCTTAGATAAAGACACAGATGACATGCTTTTTAAATTTCCAGATGTCACAATGGTAGGAGAGGTACCTAACACTTCAGAATGGAAAGCCAGAGTCTAAAAAGATTTTGAGATAGAACATTAGCGGTGGCTCTAATAAAATGGAATCTAATGAGGAACCATGTAAAGTCTTACATTTGATTTCTAAAAATCAACTTCACAAGGACAAGAAGAGGGAGACTCAGCCCAATGACAGTTCATCTGAACAATATCTGGGGACTTGATCATATCACAAAGTACCATATCCAAGCCAAATAATAAAATCTTCTCCCTGTAGAACTGAATCCCTTTCATTTATTTCAACTGAATTCTTTAGCTCCGACTCAGTGTTGCAGGGGAATTTGAGAAAATTGAAGGATGACTGAGTACATGTTGTCAGTAACTGGAAGAATTATTATAAGATGTATGCTAGCCAGTCTTTTACCATCTCCATGTAGTACAGAATGAGAGAAAATGGGGTTGTATTATTGGAGGGGGGAGATGGGAATGTAGGAAAGAAATAAGGGAGTAAATGTGATCCAACACTGAAATAGTTTCCTTAGTAAGGTGAATCTCTATACATAGAGACTTCTGAGTATGATGGGCAATAAGCCGTTCTCATCTTATTCGAAACTTCTGAAGCACTGCACGCTGCTGGCCATCTTCTTCTCTAAGATATTCTGTCCTCTGTGGGTTTTCATGACATTGCCCCCTCCTGCCTCTACTCCTACTTATCTAACTAACCCTTCTTAACCATTTTTGTTGGATCTTACTTGACTATGTCTCACTCCCCAACTGTGGGCATACCCCCTAAGGCTTTATTGTGGGTCATTTACTCATTTCTCTCTATGCTCACTCTTTCAGTGATCTCATCAGCTCCCAGAAATTCAATTATCATCTCTATGCTGATGACTCCCAAATCTATATATCTGTTTGCATCTCTTTCTTGAATCCTGGTTCCAAATCATTGTTGCCTGGACATCTACATCTTAATGTCACAAGTAGAGGTTGGAGAGTCAGGATTTTAACCCAGTTCCTTTGACTCCAGAGTTAGCATTCTTTCTATTCTGCCACACTGAATTTCAATTTGAGGAATAAGAGGCAAGTTTAAAGGAAAAGATTATGTGTTTAGATTTAGACATTTTCATTTTGAAGTGCTTGTAGAATATCCGGGTGGAAAAATGCCCAGCAGTGAAATCTCAAAGTTAACAAGTCCAAAACAGAACATGTTACTCTTTATCTCAGTATCTTCCACTCTGAAAACATATTCCTTTTTCTCATTTTTCTATATCGAACCAGGGAAACATCCTTTCAGACTCTCCCTAACCAGGCTTAAAATCTGATGTCATCCTCAACTTGTCACTTTCTCTTATTGACCATATGCAAACACTTGTCTGTTCTTGTGTATTCTGCCTCTATAAATCTCAGATCAGTCTTGTCTCTCCATTCTGACAGCCACCACCCAGGTTTAGGCTCTCTTCACCTCTCACATTTACAATAGCTTCCCCTGATTGGTCTCCCTACCTCAGTCTGTAACTTCTTCAGTACACCCTCTAAAAAGCTCATTTGCTCAAGAAGTTTCCTGTTTGGCATTGAAAGTCTTTCACAATCTGACCAGCCTACCTCTATCACCCATCTCTCTGACTATACAGCTATCTTCCAATCCTCAAATGCTCCCTAACTTTTCATGTTTTCCCCCCTTAAAATTCCTACTTCTCCTCAAGGTTCATCTCTAGTGTTATTTCCTATGTGAGGTCCCATTCTCTTTATCCCCCTTCTAGTTATTACCATTGTCCTTATCCCCATTCCCAACCCAATCCCTACTCCTGTAATTACTTTGCATAAATAAGTATTTATATCTATTTATCAGTGCATTTGTTGTCTTGCCACCTCCTACCCAAAGAATGTAAGTTCCTTGAAGACAGGGAGAGTCACATTTTTGTCTCTCTAATGCCTAGCAAATAGTGAATATTTATAAATTCTTGATGCATAAGATATTTTGATATATTGCTATCCAGAGACAGGATGATAGATTCAGTGATTTCCTTTGCCTCAGATTTTGTTTTGGAGTTGTTTTCTCTCTTTGTCTCTCTCTTTCCATATTCCATTGTTCCTTAATAGTACAACAGATTTGTCAGAAAAAATTTTCTTTTCTGTTCTATAATTTTTAATTATATTTTCTTTCATTAACTAATCATCTTAAAATACCACTTTCATCTCCAAGAAATACTTAAAGGCTTGCCATTTTCCACAGCAATGTCACACAATGTCACACAAGTTTGCTATAAAGTTTTAGTACCGCAGCATTCTATCCACTGTCCCACCTAGCTGCCTTTCTGGCATAGCGTGGGACTACTTAATAAATACTTGTTCATTGAGTGGGGAAAACTAGGAGTCAGAAGTCTCACAAAAACTAATAGAAAAAGAGCACTAGGAGAAGAGAATGGTGAACAGTATCCAACACTGAAGAGCAATGATGATGGATGAGGACTGAGAAAAAAACCTTTTTGCTCCTGCTCCATAAAATGCATATAAAATATTATTACTTCTAACTGCTGGTCCTCTCTGTCACAGGAACATAGAATTTAGATCTAGAAAGATCTTTAGGGATCATTTTGTCAAACTCTCTTCCTTTACAAGGCAAATAAATAAAGTTCCAAAGAAGGGGGTGACTTAACCAAGGCTATGGAATAAGTAGTACAACCAGAATATGAATGTAAGGTCTATGACTATTTGGTTAAGAGTGCTTCTCACTATGCCCCAGCTGCCTCTCTTCTAAATATGTGTTCAATTATCCAAAGGTTGGAGTAGCTTAAATATAGAACACGTTTAAATATTGTAGAGAATGCAAAAATACGAACACTGTTCATTTGTGAGTCTGAATTCGTGGGATCCTTGTGAATGGCAATTCTACCACTAATAAAGTACTTAGCACAATGTGTAGTACATAGTACACGTTATATAAGTGTCAGCTAAAATAATATTATGTTTATTAATATATTTGATAATATTATCATTATTTTTAGTTAGCTGCTCTTGCCAAGACACTTTAGGTATCTTCATAGGTTTCCATAAAAAGCCAAAGAGCAGCTGGGTGGCACAGTGGATAGAATGCCAGGCTGAGAGTTGGGAAAACTCATACCCCTGAATTCAAATTTTGCCTCAGATATTTACTAGCTGTGTGACCATGAGCAAATCACTTACCCTGGTTTGCCTCAGTTCCACATTTATAAAATGAGCTGGAGAAAGAAGTGGCAAACCACTCCAGTATCTTCGCCAAGAAAATCCCAAATGGGGTCATGAACAGTCAGACATGACTGAATATAACTGAACTACAAGTACAAAGCCAAAATCATGTCTTCTTTGAGATGTTGATATCACCCCTCTGAAATCTCATAGGGTTAGAACTAGAATGGATATCAGAACCTGCCTACTCTAACCCCCTCAGTTTTACATATGAGAAAACTGTACACCAAAGAGATTAAATGATTTGCCCAAGGCCCAATGTGTAGTAAGTGGCAAAGCCAGGATTTGAATTCAGGTCTTCTGATTCTAAAACAAGTTTTTTTTTGTTTTGTTTTTACCATAGCAATTTTCCACTCACCTTCCTTTTAACAATGCATACCTCATAGCATAGAATCTAATTCCCTTTAAAGAAAAAAAAATGGAAATTGGAAGGCATCATAGAGCAGTGGTTAAAGCATTGGCCTTGGAATTGGGAAGACCTCAATTCTTATCCTGATTCAGACACTTATTACCTGTGTGACCCTGTGCGTGCCATTTAAATCTCTCTGAATCTCAGCATTCTTATCTATAAAATGAGTAAGTTAGACTCTGTAGCATTATAAGGGCTCTTTCAGCTCTTAAATTTGTCATCTTGTGAAATCAAAATTATATGTGATGAAATTTAATGTAACATTCATTGGACAAAATGTGAACCTTAAGATGCAGCAACATTTACATAAGGAAAATGCCCAGGTCAGATGTGTCTCTAATCCTCTCCAGACTCCACTCTGACCTCTCTAGACTTCCTACATCTCCCCTTCTTTAGACACTTTTCCTCAATCTTCATCTTCCTTTTGTGTAGTATATTCCTCTCAATTCCCCGAGATCAGGGCCTTTTTTGACCTTTCTTTGCATATGAGTGTCTGGCACATAGTAAATGCTTAATAAAGGCTTGTTGACTTGTTGCTCCCTGAAGGCTTGTCAATCTTCTCCACATCAACAGACTAGCAAATGCCAGAATCAGGATTAGATTTCCTCATTCCAAACCCAGCTTTCTTTCTGACACAGCAACAATGCTGGTGGATGATGGATGGGAGGAGCTAAAGACTCTTTTCAGAACCTAGAATCATATCTCCTCCTCAACTGCTTTTTACCTTCACCAAACCATCCTACCTATCCAAATAAGAATGGAGAAGTACAAGAAAGTTTATCCCTACAAATCTTTTTCCAGGGTCTAAAAATCATGGCTGTATTCTTTCTAAGCTTTTTCAAGTGTATAGACTTCCTCAGTCTTCCAATGAACCTTAAAAAATTAATTCCAAGTAACTCATAACTGGTCAGCTTTCAACCATTTTCAATCTTAGGATCCTATAAAAATAACTAGGTTCTAATGCATATTTCAGGTTAGGTTTGTTTATTTTTACTTGTTTTGTGCCAACAGGATAATTTCCCAAGAGAGAAAAGCAAAGCAAAAAGCTGTTGCCAGAAAAGAGAAAAATACACTTTAGCTTCTCCTTTTATTGCCAACGAGAAGGTGCCTCTAGGGGATCCCTGCCTGGCTTTCTGAAGAAAGGCCAAGAAAAGAGTGACATTTCCCCTGAGTGTGCAAGGTGTTAGCTTCATCCTACAACCAGGCCTACAAAGCTCAGGGCTAGGCAAGAACTTTTATTTCTAGTTGGGAATTTCAATTTCTTAACCTTGCAAACAAAAGAGAGACATGACCATGCACCAATCCTAGCCAATTTTCAGCCATCAAACAGTAAGAAAGGGAGAAGTGTCTTGTCTATGGATGAAATTCTCTAGTGAAAACATACTTATAAGAAAAGAGTCTGGTATAGACCTGGATATAGACCAATATCATGTCATTGTATGCCAAGATAAGTTCCAAATGGCATATGACATATATAAAGTATAATATCAGAAAGAAATCAGAAGGGAAACAAATAAATTACCTGTTAATCTATGGGTAAAGGAAGAATTCATGTTCAAACAAGGGATAAAGAGAATCACAGAAAATAAAAATACAATTTTGATTACTTAAAACTAAAGTGCATTTGCACAAATAAAATCAATAAAGCTAAAATTAAAAGAGAATGAGGGAAATGGGAGAAAAATCTTTTCTCTGATAAAGGTCTAATTTTTAATAGATATAGATATAGATATAGATAGATAGATAGATAGATAGATAGATAGATAGATAGATAGATAGATAGATAGAGGGAACTGATTCAAATTTATAAGAAAGGGAATCATTTCCCAGTTGATAAGTAGTCAAATACTATGAACAGCAATTTTCAAAGGAAGCAATTCAACCTATCAATAGTCACGTGAAAAATTCTCTAAATCACTAACAATCGAAGAAATATGAATTGGAACAACTCTGATGTCTACCTTGAACCCCTCAGAATGGCAAAGTTGAAAAAAAGGTAAGTTCATGAAGGAAAGTGGAAAAATGACTATATTGATGGGAATATTAATGCACTTTTGATAAAGTGAATTCCAGCCATTCTGGAAAGTAATTTGGATCTATGTACCCCAAAATTATGAAACTGAGCATACTCTCTGACTCAGAAATGCCACTACTACTAGCTCTGTACCCCTAAATAAATAAAAGAAATAGGAAAAAAATCCACATGTACAAAAATATTTATGGCAGCTCTTTTTATAAGACAAAGAACTGAAAAATGAGAGGATGACCATAAACTGGGGAATGACTAAACAAGTTATGATATATGAATGTGATGGAATACTATTGTGCTGTTAAAAATTATAAATAGGATGTTTTAAAAGAAACCTGGGAACCAAAAAAAGATGATTTATACAATAATGATAATAACATAAAAACCAACATCTTTGAAAGACCTACTAACTCTGATAAACAAAAGGACTAGCCATAATAATAAAGGACCAGAGGATTCATTTTGAAGCATGCTACCTACCTCTTTAACAGAGAGGTGATGGACACAGAATGCAGGTACACACACATATACACATGTTTGTGTGATAAAATTTGTTTTGCCTGACTATGCATACTTTTTTTAACAAAAGTTTTGTTCTTTCTATCTTTAATAGGGATAGGAGTTGGGAAAGGAGAAAAGTAGGTTGTGGCTAATTGAAAAAATAAAATTTAATTTAAAAAACTTAAATATGGAAATTAAAAATCAACAATAAAAAGAATACACATGCATATATGTATATATGCACATATACATATCCAGTATACATACACCCTGGTTTCTTTCTGGTATGTACATATAAATGTGTGTGTATATACATATATATGTATATATACACACATACACATATACATGTATGTTGTGTAAGTATATATTTATGTATGTTTCCACATATATACATGCACACACATATACATACACACACACACACACACATATATATATATATATATATATATAAATATATATATATATATATATACACATACACATACACGAAAGAAACTAGAGTCTGCCCTGCTGAGGAAAAAGGTGATGCTATTAACTGGTGAACTGGGGATTTCCTCAGCAGTCTGTTGAATGACCTGAGCTAGGTAAGGGACCAAACAAAGGTCATAAGTGTTCATATAGATCATAGATGTTACAGCAGAGCTGAAATGGATCTTAGAGGTCACCTAGTCTAATCTTCTCATTTTACAGATAAGCCAATTGATTCCCAGAGAGATTAAATAAATTTTCCAAGGTCACACAGGAAATAAACAAAAAAGGTAAGAGCTGAACCAAGGTCTTCAGGCTGCAGAACCACTTCTTTTTCCATTGTGCCAGGAACTACTCCTACAATGATGTGAAATTTAATGTGTAATCTCAGAAAGAACTCTTAAAATTCTCAGAGTAGAGAAGGGGTTATATCCCCAAAGAAGACATTTTGCCTTTAGCTAAATGCCTTCTCATGAAGTGGGGTTTCAAAAAATTTGCTTAGTAATTCTGATGATAAGCCTTCTTCCAATTCCAGCTTAAGACATCCACTTTTCTCTCCTTTTCTTGGAAACCTCATTTATCTAAGATCTTAGACAATGCCATTGGCTCAGTTTCTCAGGCCACAGTAGGCCAAGTCCTGTCAACATTTGGAGAGAAACTGGAGTCAACTCTAAGTCTAAATCGTAGGCTCTTATATGAAAGGTTTCCTGCCTCAAGTCTCTCCTTGCTACAATTAATCCTACAAAAAAATTAATCTTCATAAAAAATGATTCTGATGATGTCCCTCTCCACTCTCAAAACCTTCAGGGGTTCTACATTGCCAGCAGAATAAAATCTAAACTCCTTTAGATTGGCGTATTTAGAATGCCTGATCTCAGCCTACATCTTTAGTCATCTCATACTTCTTCCCTTTGCCATCTTCTATGGCCCTGCCAAAAGGGGACAATTTGCCATTTCTTCAACTTTCATACTTTTTCAACATTTCTCCCACATATCATCTATTGTCCCAAGTTCACCTGTAGAAATCCTATCCATTCTCCCAAGCTCAGCTTCAATGATACCTCCTCCACAAAGCTTCCCCTGATTCCTCCAATCAAAAGCAGAAGCAATTTCTCTTCCTGCTCTAAATGCTCACAGAAGCTATTCATAGCCCCTTTTATGCACTTAGATATATTTGCAAAGGATCTGACATTTCTAGTGTGAGAATTTCTTCCAGATATGAAGAATGTAACCAGTCTGTGACTCAGCAAGTCATTAGATCACAGTTGGAAGGGACCTTAGAGGTCTAAGCCAAACTTTCATTTTACATGTGAGGGAAATGAGGCTCAGAGAAGGGAAGCAATTTGCCCATGGTCACATAAGAAGCTGCTGAGCCAAAATTCGAACTTAGGTGCAAGTTTGGTATTCTTTTCATTTTACCAAATGCCATCATACCTCCCACTTAGGTCTTTAAAAGATGCCCAAGACAATGGAAAGATAAGTCACTTGACTGGGGTCATACTGCTAATAAGTTCCAGAGGTGGGATTTAAACCCAAACTGTCTTGATTATGAGTCCAGCACTAACCCACTAACCCATGATATATGTTTATGTACTTATGTTTATGTACATATGTTTATGTTAGCTGTGTATATATGTAACCTTTTTTTTCTATGAACAGCCTGAGTACTCTCTGATATCTATCAAAATTTAAAACTTTGAGCTAAACATTTCCATTAACATTGGACAGATCCCTCATGGACAAATTGTGAGTGGGTGAGTTGCAATCTGCAGCGTTGGAGAATGCAACCATATCAATGGGGTTAGGAATCCATCTGAGATTTCTATACATGTCTTGTCTATCCGATTAGATTTTCGGCCATTGGAAGGCAAGAACTGTCTTATTCGTGTTTTTCTCAGTGCCAAATACACAGCAGTGTTTAACAACTGTTACTTGAATTGAAAGCTTTTCATGATCCCTTTAAATCTGTCCTGCAACTTTCTAGTTCTCCTATCCCTCACAAAAGTATAGGAATTGTCCCATGCTGAAAAGAGTTTCAAAAAGAAAAAGTGTTTCTTGACCTTCCAAGGACACATTCCAGTGCCTGATCAAGATATCCAGGAAAGATTCACTACAACCATAGTTACAGAACAGTCTCCCAAGCAAGACATCCCAAAGCACATTGCTGGAGGAGAGAGGCTAAGCACAGGGATCCTGCCAGCCTGCCCATAATGTTATAGCAATGCCCCAACCCAAATTCTATGGTACCTCATACCCATTTCCATTCAAGTCTGATCTACAGGAACCAGTAGCTCCAACTCTAATACTGATGCCTGGAAATTAGTGGAAGGTGGTATATATGTTTAAGGATTTTTTTCCTTTCACAATTTGTCCTCAAAGCACACACTGCATTTATTTTGGGAAGTCTACTTTTACAGGCATAGAGTTATCCCACAATCCTTCCAGATATAGTTTCTGAACAAACTGAGCTATTGCCCATCCAACTCGGAGAAATGCCAATCAACGAATAGTTCTGGTTCTGATTCTCTACTAAAGACATGGTTAAGTGGAATGACAGTGTTCAGTCTTTTGCATCTGTGACGTTCTATTATCATCTGTGCAATGTCCTCACTACTTGACATCAAGGTTCTCTCTCTCTCTGTCTCTCTCTCTATGTCTCTCTCGGTCTCTCTGTCTCTCTCTCTATGTCTCTCTCTGTCTCTCTCTCTATGTCTCTCTCGGTCTCTCTGTCTCTCTCTCTATGTCTCTCTCTGTCTCTCTGTCTCTGTCTCTCTGTCTTTCTGTCTCTCTCTGTCTTTCTCTCTCTCTCTCTTTCCCCCTCTGTCTCTCTCTCCCCCCTCTTGGAAGAGTTGACTTGATGACTTTTGCCTTAATGATAATGTCTTCCTTCAAAAGGTGGAGGCATCAACAAAGGAAAATTCTATTCTGCACCTGATTCTTACCACAGGGATTAACTAGTTGCTAGGATACAAACGATGGGAAACTTTGGGGTAAGTGGTTTCCTGTAGTTAGTGATAGAGGAGAAGAAAACCAAGCATAGTCTGACATGCACCCAAGATTTTGCAGTAACATATTTGAAAGGGTTCGGAGGAAGGAGAGTTGGATCTCCTGGACTGAAATTCAACAGGGAAATATGGCCCAAGAGAGTGGGAAAGTTAATTAAATTCTGAAGATGCAGTAGAACCAATTCCAATAAGGAAGAAAAACAGGAGTCATTTGAAGAGACCTATGTGGATGCACAGGAAACTTAGAAACTAAGACACTGATTTTTAACATATAAGAATCATCATACTTGTCCCCTAACATCTCAGTCTTAGATATGTTTGGAGAGGAGGTAGAATTGGCATCAAAGAGAACAAAGTCAGAAAAATAACTGTATCAGAATAAGTATCCATGGAGGAAATCCTTGGTAGAGGAAATGTGGTTGTGAGGGCATTGATAGATTATTTCATAAGGCTTCTAAAAGAGGGAAAGATAGTAAAGAGATAGAAAAGTTCTCATAGAAGAAGTCTTATTAACATAAAAAAGAGCAACCAAGAAAATGCCAAATATCAACCCACATTTTTATGTTCCCATCCATATGAAACATTTATGAGAATCATCTGCCTATACACACTGAAGGCATCTTCAAAGAGGCTATCAATAGGAAACAGGCTAACTTTTACAAGCAATATGTCACAGTATACCATATCTTTATGACTGAACTGTGTAGAGAATACAAAATCCTGTTTTGTTTATTATTGATTATAAAAAGCATTTTATTCAATATGGCAAAATGCTACCTCATAGGCATTCTTCCAGCAAGGTACGTATCTTAAAAACACTTTATCTTGGTTTGTGAGTTATCTATGCATCCACATGGCTTTCTTGCAATATCTTCTATTTTCCTCCTTTATTGGAATTATTTATTAGTGCATTTTCAGAATAAAATTCTTAAGAATTTCCTGTTCTTATGACAAGCAGGATAATTCTGGAAAAACCTGGAAAGGCTTACATAAACTGATGCAAGGTGAAGTGAGTAAAACCAGGAGAATGTTGTATATAGTAACAGCAATATTGATCAATGAAGAAATGTAATTGACTTAGCTATTCTCAGCAATGCAATGATCCAAAATAATTCCAAAGGATTAGTGATGACATGTACTATCTGCCTTCAGAGAAAGAACTGATACTGTTTGAATATAGACTGAAGCACTTCCTTTTTTCACTTTCTTTCATTCTTTTTATATTATTTTATTCTTCTTATACAAAATGACTAATACGGAAATTTTTTTACATGCATGCACGTGTATAACCTATATCTGATGCTTACCCTCTCAAGGAGGGGGAGGGGACTGAGGAAATGAGGGATAGAATTTGGAACTTAAAATGTTAAAAAAAAAAAACAATACTAAAAAATTGCTCTAACATGTAATTGGGGAAAAATAAATATATTTTAAAAATATTCTCTTGGGCTGGCTTTCCCTACATAATTCTAGTCCATGGGATTTGCAATCCATGTATCAGAAACATTTATGATTCCAGAAAGATATGATAATGGTAATAATCTTTTTAATTATTTATTAATATAACAAGATAAATCTTATTTGTTATGGTTAGATGACTGATTATAGATTACAGGGAAAGCATAGAATAGGGAGATATGGGTTTACCACTGCAATGGAAGATATCCAGGACAGAGACCATGCTGAAGAAAGATTCTTCCAGTCTCTCCAAATTGCTGATTCCATGCTAATTGCAGCAAGCCTAGGAAAAATGTCTCTTGGAAGACATTTTCAACTCCAAACAATTTCATGGGGCTTTCAACATAGGTAAAAGACATGTGTGTGTTGGTCCTTCGTTGCCGAAGAAGAGCATGCCATCAGAGAAATAATGACATGACTTGTACCTGACTTTGTTTTGAGTGAGGGAGGACTGTGCATGTCACCCAGCCTCACTTCTCCTCCAGAGCCATCTGAATCCAGTGACCAGATATTCATCAAGATGACTGGAGATGACCCAGGATGAGGCAACTGGGGTTAAGTGACTTGCCCAAGGTCACACAGCTAGTGAGTGTCAAGTGTGTGAGGTGAGATTTGAACTCAGGTCCTCCTGACCCCTGCACTGGTACTCTATCCACTACACCACCTAGCTGCCCCTACATAGGTAAAAACCAAGTAGACAAAAGTATATTCTTTCCAGATTAGAGGTAAAAAAAAATTATAGCCCTTGGACTAAATCTGGCCTGACTCCTATTTTTTGTATGGCCAATGAGCTGACAATGGTTTCTATATTCTAAAAAATAAAATTTTAATGTCCAAATCAAACAGTGGGATGGACTTAGCCTTCAGTCAGTAGTTTGTTCATCCCAATCCAGATGATTACATGCAATTGATAGATAACCTATAGAATTTATCTATCAGAGTGTTTATATGCATATATTTATGTGTGTTTATATACATATATTTGTGCACATACATAGATAGCCAGATAAATAGATACATTAGATAGATAGACCTCTCTTGTTACAAGGCACTCTGTCATCATTATTATCCCCTTCTCTTTCCTTATAGTTTAATGCTGTTCTGGTTGCATCATTTGGCAGATATATGACATTGTTTCATGTTTCTCTTAGAAGTGAATCAGTGATAAAGAATGGGACTTATTAACTTATTAAGAGCCATAATTACATAATTCACTTTAATTCACCTGGTCTGATTCTTCCTTAACCTAGGAAAATAGCTTCTTAGCACAGTCTGATTAGGGTTAGCTTTCCTCTTAAAGCAAAACCCTCTCTAAGTTATACAGGAGGCAAGAGGCCTTGGCCCAGCTGCTCCAATTAGCCTAGAGTCTGAGTGAATGACTCGGCAGCCTGCTATTTTTAGAGGAGCCAGTTTTTTAGTATGCAATCAATATTTTTATATGTAAAGAAGGATTACAATTCCTGGCTGCAGTAAGACAAAGAGGACCAAGACTCTTGGTGAATCCTCTATAATTTAGAGATGGATTTGATGAATATATAGAGAGAGGTGATGCAGGACACATACCCACATGACTTTCCTAAAGGTAACAGGGAGGGGTACACTGGCTCCTGGGGCTGTGTTTTCCCCCTTGTGCTGTCAGCATTAAATTTAATAGTCAAGCTGTGCTACCTGGGAATTAGCCTTTGGGGCATTTTATTAGTTTTCTATTTCAGTGCAGGGGCTGCAGGGATACACTGCAATACAGCAACATGGCATAAAATGTAGAGTCAGAGCACCTGGGTTCTAAATACAGCTCTGCCACTTACCATCTTGCGACCTTGGGCAACTCACTTCACATTTCTAGGGCTCAGTTTCCTCATCTATAAAATGATATAGTTAGACTATATGATTGCTAATTTCCCTTTTTTGCTCTGACTCCCATGACTCTAGAGCTGGCATCCTGCTGCCCTATTTGTCTGTATATCTGAACCAAAAGGGTTGCTGCAAGTTTCTACATCACCCTCTAATTTTGATGTAGACAATGGGAGGTGAGCTAACTGTATCCATTTCCTATTTCATGGGGAGACAGGATGTCTAAAACAGGTCACTGGCTTCCAGGTCAACTCTGATCCCTAAAGTAGGAGAAAAAAGAATCAGACTCCAACCCAGAAATAGTTTCTACTTTGAGGAGAGAGAGTGGGACCCAGGATCCCATGGAAAGTAAGTTCTGTGTTACCATGGGAGCAATAAATCTTTTTACTATCTTTTCTCTTGTCCAATTAAATTTCTTAAATGCCATTGGCGTAGACATTAGTCAGCTGAAAAAAAATGTGGAAGTATCTAAGGAAGAGACAGGAACCAAGGAATTTGATTAGGAAATATAGTCCAAATCCCTAGACAGATACTGAACCCAGTACCACCCATGCAGGGATAGTGTTAAAGTGTGGTTTATAACCAGCTACCCTGAGATCCTAGGAAACAGGCAGCTTCATTTGACTGACATTCACAGTACTTCCTGAAATCCTATCTTGTAGAAAAAGGTTTAGTTGGAGTTACAGCCAGGTATTTAAGTCTGTAGACTTCTTCTGAGAACTGGTATTAACCAATCAGTGTGCTCTGGTATCTTGTTTTGTGAGGGGAGACAAAATGAAAACTCTTCAAATAAAAGATATTGTGTACTATTAATTATATATATGCCACTAAGCCATTTAATGCACCAAGTATAAGTAAGATTAAGATTTCTTCATGTTAGAATAGAGATAACTTTTTCCCTTCTAATTCTGTTGTATATTTCTAACTAAATAGATTAAAATAATATTTTAAGGACTCAAGGGTAATTTAATTATACTTCTGACATAAATGATGACATCCTAAGGTATTTGAAAACTACGCTTGAAGTTCATTCCTTTAGTATCCAGGAATGCTGCATAGTAACTGGTATACTGTAAGTGCTTAATAAATGCTTATTTTGATTTAGTACAATAGTTCTCAAACTTTATGATCTTAGGACCCTTGTACATTCTTAAAAATTGAGAACCCAAATAACTTTTCCTTATATGCATTATAGCTATAAATATTTGCCATATTAGAAATTAAAATGTCAGTATGAATGTAAAAATAGGTTTGACTTTGTCCAGATGACACTTTGAGAAACATAATTTAGGAAAAAGAACTCTGGACTTGGGAGTAAAAGGACCTGGACTCAAATTCTGTCTCTAATGTCTACTAGTTGTATGACCAAAGGCAGGTCCCTTATGTTCTCTGCTTTAGTTCCTATTACCTCTAAAATCAGGATACCATATTTCTCACCTACCCTATAGAGTTTCTGAGAAGCTACCCCTTTGCTAGCCAAAAGTACTTCATAAATATGAGCTCCTGTTATGAAGGACAGCTAATTAGTTAAACTAAAAATCGCAGTTGGAACAATTCTGAAAAAGCCATGCAGGGTGCAGTGTCAACGCCCTTGCATTTTATTCTGTAATGCGGCAAATTCCTAAAGTCCCCGAAATCAAAGGCAGCAGCAACTGCATTATTTATAGTTCGTGTTTAACATTTCTCACAGGCAACTCTACCAGTTAAATATGACCTGTGACCACCCTACGTCACAGTGATTTAGAGAAACCAAACTCCAAGATATTTTTAAAAATTAAAAAATAAAAACCAACAACCCTTTTTTCTTTTTAATCAGGTGCCACAGCTTCTGGAGGTTGCTATCCCAGGCTCAGGAGTGATGAAGATTCAAGGCAGAGTCAGGGGAATCCTATCCATAAAGGAATGTGCCAGGAAAATTAACTAGATATGTTCAGTAAATGATTCAAGTGCCTTTTTCTGTGTATTCTGTAAGGAATAAATATTGAGCAAACTACATGCTGATTTATCCACTACTCTCCTTCAAATGTTAATGAGGCACGACAGGTAAACTGTCCTGCTTCACGTTGAGTATATTTAGCTCACCACGTTCAGAATCCAAAAAATCAGTCAGAGGCAGCATTGTAAAACACTTGAAACTTAAGCTTTGGATCAATTGGACAAAGGTAACTTCTCTCTGACTCACTAGATCATAGGTTGGTAGATGGTCAGATCTAGAGGGAAGAAGTATTAAAGATCTGAAGAGTAGCTATCCAACAACCTGGTGCTGATATTAAGTATTGACCTCTGGTTATGATTCAGGCTTCCATCACCACTTACTAAAATATTGAAACAGCCTAATTCCCTGCCTTAATTCTCTTACCACTCCAAGACTACTTTTGCATTATTTTCCTAAAACACAGGTTTGACCAGGTCACTCATCTACTTGATAAAGAGCAGTTGCTCCCTATTGCCTCTAGGAACAAATATAAACTTCTCTTCAGAACTTATGAAGTCCTTCACAACCTGGTCCCTACCTATCATTCCAGTCTCATTATGTACTGAACTCCTTTCCCACATTTTCAGTTGATTAATTACTTATGCCAATGGCATTAAAGAAGTATTTCCCTTCCTACTTTCCACCATCCAGATAAATTGATCTTCCCGCTATTCCTCTGTTCCTCTCATCTCCTTGTCATCCTCCAACACACTCTTTCACCTCTGCCTCATAGAATCTGTCAGCCTTTCCAGATCAGCCCCAAATGCTAATGTCCTCTCACAATAGCTACTTCATATTTATTTGTATTTATTCTCTTTATATGTATCCTGTATGTTCTTGTTGTTGGCTCCCTATTACTTACAGGATCAACTGTAAGATGTTATTGGCTTTCAAAGCCCTTCATAACCCTGCCTCTTCCTTCTTTTTTAGTCTACTTACATCTTATTCACTTCCTCCTCCCCATGTATTCTGGGACCTAATGACACTGGTCTCATTGTTCCTCATATCTCCCAGGTCTATGTATTTTCACTGGATGGCTGCCAGTCCTGGAGTTCTCCCCTTTTTTGTCTTCCTCTACTGGGGACAGCTAGGTTGTGCAGTGGGTAGAGCACCGGTGCAGGAGTCAGGAGGACCTGAGTTCAAATCTCACCTCACACACTTAACACTCACTAGCTGTGTGACATTGGGCAAGTCTTAAACCCCAATTTCCTCATCCTGGGTCATCTCCAGTCATCCTGATGAATATCTGGTCACTGGATTCAGATGGCTCTGGAGGAGAAGTGAGGCTGGTGACCTGCACAGCCCTCCCTCACTCAAAACAAAGTCAAGTACAAATCATGTCATTATTTCTCTGGTGGCATAGGCTTCTTCAGCAACAAAGGACGAACACACTGGGTTCCTTCAGATCCCAGCTAAAATCCCACTTTCTGACAAAAAAAAAAAAAATTTCCCTATTCCACATAACGCCAATGCATTCTCTCTAAGACTATATCCCATTTACCAAATATTTATTATATAAGCATGTATAATAAACCTGCATATGTGTGCATATAGATATGTATGTATGTATATATAATACAACTGTGCATCATATGTATGTATGTATGTATATATGTGGGGAGAGAGATGTATCTATCTGTATGTGTGCATGTAAATATATGTGTATATGTATGTTTAATACAAATATGAAAATATGTGTGTATGTATGTGGGGAGAGAGAGAGAGACAAAGAGACAGAGAGAGAGACAGACAGAGAGAAAGTTGCTGTGTTGTATTCATCCATTAAACTGTGAGCTCCATCAGAGCAAGGACTGTTTTTTACTTTCTATTATATTCCCAGCTTCTAGCACAGTGTCTGACACATAGTAGGTGCTTACTAAATTATTGCTGTGTCAAGTTGCTATCTTTATACTTATACTGCATATGCTCTTTACTCGCTCATTAGACTATTAACTCCTTAAAGTGTGAATTATTTCATTATTTGTATTAGTATCTCTGACACCATATATGGTGCCTGGTACTTAGTAAGTGCTTAATAAATTCGTTCTTGGTTGATTGTTTGATTGATTTCAGGGTCCAGCTTATCTCTTCCCCCTACCTCCAAGCCAAACCAAGAATGTCATATAACTGCCTACCCCAAGTATGAGGTATATTTTGAGAGCTAAGTAACCCAACTAATAGGACTTCTGGACACCAGTGCTCATTTTCATCTCCTCTGATGAAGGAGAGGTTCCATTGTGTGATTCCAAGTGGTTATCTAATACTTGCCACTCCCTCCTGATGGCAAAGAAAATATCTTGCCACCTCAAGATAAGACAAGCAGAGGGTTCATAGAAGTATGAAGCGTGAGATTTAGAGGTAGAAGGAACTTTTGTACATGAAATCTTTTGTGATTCTCCATTCTCCAAACTTGCTCTATGTTTATTTTATATATACTTATTTACATAACTGTTATCTTCTCCCAATAGAATGAAAATCCTCAGGGTCATAGGTATTGCTTATTTATGAACCAACTCTATGTGCCATCTTGTCCAACTTGTCATTTTATAAATGAAGAATCACAGGAACTCAGAGTTGGAAAGGAATTCAGAATCATCCATCATTGATGTATTCAATCATGTATCAGCAACAGCAGTAACAGTAGTAGGAGTAACAATATAGCACTTGAAGGTTTGAAAAGTTATTTTAAAATATCATCTCATTTTATCCTTTCGACAAGCGAGAAGATATTGCCATTTTACAGAGGAGAAAACTGAAGCACAAGAATGTAAGTGACTTGCCCAGGACCACATAGCTGGTAAGTGACTCATCTAGATTTGAATCCAGGTTTTTCTGAATTCAGGCAGGCCCAACACTATCCACGTTGCCACCCTACCTGCTTCATTTATTGTTTATTAAATAAGTATTGATTAAGTGCCTATTGTGTGCCATGATCTGAACTAAGTTCTGGAGATACAAAGAAAGGTAAAAACATGATCCCTGCCCTTAAGGCACTCACATTCTAAAGGGGGAGCCAACATGCAAATAATTATGTGCAATTACATACAAGATACATACACTGTACATGGGAGGTAGTCTCAAAGGGAAAGCACTAGCAATATGGAGGAAGAGGAGGACAGGAAAAAATCTCTTGCACAAGGTAAGATTTGTGCTGAAACTTGAAGAAAACCAGGGATTCCAGGATTTGGAAGTGAGAAGGGAAAGCTTTCTACACATGGTAACAGTCACTGAGAATGGTCATCATTAGGAGATGGAGTGCTTTGCAGGAACAACAGTGTCACCAGGTCATAGAGTAAGTAGAAAGGAATAAAGCATAAGAGGACTGAAAAGTAGGGAGATGACAGGTTATAAAGGGTTTTAAATGCCACAAAGCATTTTTATATTTGATCCTAGAGATGATAGGGAGCCACTGGAGTTTACTGAGTAAGAGGGTGATATGGTCACACTTGCCTTGGACAGTTGAGTGGAGGATGGATTGAAGAAGGAAGACACTCGAGATAAGGAAACTGACTAGAAGGTTAATGCAATTCAGTCCAACCAGAACCTGAACAGGAATCTGTTTATGGCATAATTGACAAGAGGCCAGTCACCTAGTCTCATGTCCAAGACATCTAGCTTTAGGAAACTCACTATCTTTTAAGGGAATGCATTCTACTTTCGGACAATTCTAATTGTTCAGACTTCTTTCCGATTATTGAGCTGAAATCTGCCTTTCTAAGTTTCTACCTCTTACTCCTAATTATGCCTTCTGGGGCCAAGGAGAACACATCTAATTCTTCTTCTGTGTGGCAGCCCATCAAGTATTTGGACAGCTGTTATGCACCAACCCCAGTCTTGTATTTTCCATGTTAAAATACCTCACTGTACTCAACTGACCCTTACGGTTTTTTCCCATCACCATATGAGTTCATTTCATCAATTTCTTTGCTAAATCATAGTACCCAGAACTGAATATGGTATTTGAGATATGTTGTGATCATAGATGAACACAGTAGGATTACTGACTTCTTTGATTTGAAAACTATGCTTCATTAAAGCAGCTTCAGATTGTGTTGATTTGGGGGACTGTTAAATTATATTAAGTTTGCAGAACACTGAGGCCTCCAGAAAGTTTTTCACAAAAAACAGTTGTGTAACAGCACAGCCCACTTCATTCACTTATAAAATTGTTTTTAACACAGTAGTAGGATCTTATATTTATCCCTAATAAGTTTCATCTTACTGGATTGGACCTATCATTTTATTATGTCAATATCATTTTGAATCCTGATCCTGTCATCTACCACATTAGTTGGTCCCCACTCCCAAACTTTGTGTCATCTGAAAATTTGCTAAGCATACTGGGATGGACTGGGAACTGGATTTGATCTTATTTCACACACCGTAAAGTTCAAGTTAATCAGGAACTCTGCACAGGTTAATCAACTGAAAAGTAGGTACAAGCTTTCCAGAGAACAATTATCCAACAGAGAGAGGCCTCCTAAAAAGCACCTAAGATCCACTTGGGCTACCGCTCTGAAGCTTCTCAGACCTGATGGAAATTGAAGCTACACATGAGCCATTTTCACTTGGGAGAGGGGCGTCACTAAGAATATCTTTTCAAGGCTTGATATCAGCATCAATCCTCTATCAATCCTCATGTCCTGTTTGAAAAACTATATCCTTTCTTAATAAAGTAAATAACTCCTTGTATAGTCAGGCTCAAATTATTCTATTATGTCAAATCAGAACTCTGTCTAGAATACACAACTTCTCCACCTTCTTCCAAGTCACTGATTTTTTAAAACTGTCCAAGTTGATATCATTAATAACTATTGCATCAATTACATCAGTTGATGTCATTGATAACTCTTATTTGGTCTAGCCAGTTCCAAATCCATCTAACTATAGTATTTATTGCCCAGCCCACATATCTACAAAAGAATAAGTAAAATGCTTTATTAATGTGGGGGAGGAATTTTTAACCATTTTGTGTCATGATCTCTTTTGATAACCTGGTCAAACCTATGAACTTCTCAGAATGTTCTTAAATCCATATATTCATAAGAGTCAAAAAGAAAGACAATGTTGAAATAGTTAATAAAAATTTAAGAAATTTTTGATATATTGTGTATTCTTTATTAATACATTAAATAACAAGATAATACATTTAAAATATAAGCAAGTTAAAAATTATACTTTATTTTTAAAAGGCATATCACCATGAAAGCAGTTGTTCCTTAGCTTGAAAAAGAACCTTCAACTATGAGATGGTCTTTGAAAAGGCAACACATGTCATGTTAACATCCAATCAATTTTTACCTGTAATGTGATATGAAAATATCTGTTACTTCTATTGATGACAAAGTCACACTATTGCTAATACTATTATGGTCTGTTACCTGCATTCATAATTGAAGGAATTGCTAAATCTCAGTTAGAGGTTAGTGAAAATCAAGGAGTCATTTTTCCCCATCCAAGATTACAGATACCTTTAGATGTATCCATGGAGTCCTTCAAGGTTCATGGATCTTTGGTTATATATTTATGAACTCTTTATGGAGGGAGAATTTGCCCAGAAGAACTCCTCATCTTGAAGATTTCAGGGGTACATACACAAGATAGGAGTTTCTTCTGTATAAAAGGGACTGTGAAGATAGAGATGGAAAAAGAGCAGCATCCCATTGAGCTGGAGGCCACAGAGAGGAGGACACCAAACCACATTAGGAGAGAGGGCTGTGCTCAAAAAAGAAATGAGCTGCAGTCATACAACTAAAGGGGAGACAAAGCCTCAGTAACAAAGACACAAGGGAGACAGATCTTTGATGATAGCAACATAGCAGAAAACTAAATCAGAAGGAGACCTATAGAGAAGGGAATCATGGGTATTGAAAAGCAAGGAAACATTAAGCCTTAAAGTGCAGGAGCAAATACATACACCTTGCCTATACTCATACTATGAGTCACATGGGTTGTATAGCTCCTTGGAGGAAGGTGAAGCCCCTGAGGTAGGGGTTTGGAAGAGGTGAACTATTTACCACTCCTCAAAGAAGACAAGAATTTTCCAAGTTGTTGATGGGAAAGGAGGTAAACCTTTTCTCCCTTTTACATCACATTAAATGAAATATGTTCTCTATTTTATGTATTTTTATCCTGAGTATATACAGAAGTGAAAGTCCTTTTCTAAGAAGAACTAAAAAGGCCAGAGTCTTCCGGAATTTCTTTGAGTGAGAATGCAAGCCTGGAATTTTTTGTGAGGGACCTCCTCTAAGAATCTATACCCTGATTTGTTAAATGGCAAGAGCTGGTACCTGACACAAAAAGCTAGGCTAAATTATATAGCATGACTTTGATAATGGTCTAATGGTCAAAAAAGGAAATAAGGTTCACCTAGCATTATCTAATCTTGATGAAGCTATGCTGGCTCTTTGTGACTATGGCTTTCTTTGCTAGATGTTAACTATCTCTTTAATGATATATCCTAGAATGTTGCCCCAAATTAAAGTTACACTCACTAGAGTCCATTCCTAACTAGGCTGTTAAATTGATCTTCCTAGAGCATAGGTTTGACTATATCAGATCAATGGTCAATAAACTAACCCCATTGGCTCCATATTACTTCTGAGATCAAGTCAAAAGTACTTTGGCCCTTCATAACTTGGCCCTATCCAACTATTCAATGCTCTTGTACCTTGAAATCCCCCATATGGTCTGAAATCTAATGACTCTGGTCTCACTGAAGTTCCTCATAAAAGATACTCCATCTCTGTAGATTTTCACTGGCTACCCCACATACCTGGAATTCTCTCCCTCCTCATTTCCACATCCTGGCTTCCCTCAGCCCCAGCTAAGATTGTACCTTCTACAAGAAGCCTTTCTCAATCCCTCTTAATTCTAGTGTCTCCTCTCTGTCATTGTTTTCCCTGTATCCTATATATATCTTGTTTATACATAGTTGATCATATGTCATCTCCCCCATTAGACTGTCAGCTATTTGAAAGCAATGACTCTTTTTTACCCTTCTTTGCATCTCCATTACTTAACACAGTACCTAGCAAATAGTAGGTCCTTGATAAATGGTTACTGACGGATCCAGTAATACCACTTCTAGATCTGTATTCCAAAGACATCATAAAAACAGGAAAAGGACCCACATGTACAAAAATGTTTATAGCAACTCTTTTTGTGGTGGTCAAGAATTGGAAATAGAGGGGATGCCTATCAATTGAGGAATGACTGAACAAGTTGTGGTAAATGAATGTAATGGAATACTATTGTGCTATAAGAAAAGATGGACAGGTGGACTTCAGAAAATCCTGGAAAAATTTATATGAACTGATGTTGAGTGAAATGAGCAGAAGCAGGAGAATATTATACACAATAACAGCCACAGTGTGCAAGGACAGTTTTTGATACACTTAGCCCTTCACAGCAATGCAAGGATCTAAGGCAACTCCAAAAGACTCATGATGGAAAAGGCTAGCCACATCCAGAAAAAAGCTATAGAGTCTGAATGCAGATCAAAGCAGACTATTTGCTCTCTTCTGTTGTTGTTTTGTTTCATTTCTTCTTTCTCGTGGTTCTTCCCATTGGTCCTAATTCCTCTTTAGAACATAGCTAATATGAAAATATGTTTAATACGAATGTATCTGTAGAACCTATCTCAGATTGCATGCCATTTTGGGGAGAGGGGAGGTGAAGAAGGGGTAGAAGATTTAAAACTCAAAAGCTTATGGAAGTGAATGTTAAAACCTAAATATTAACGAATAATTTAAAAAAGAAATGGCTATTGACTAATTGAAAAGATATTTCCCCTTCTCCAGTGCTACCTCACCTCTCTCATTCTGAATGACCTTTCAACGATCACTGAGAACGACTCAGCAATCAGAGCTACTAAATTTTTTCCATACTCTGAAATCCAGTTCATCTGGACCTGCCGACTTGAAGTTCCCTTGCTGGACAATTAAATGTTATTTTACTTGCTCCTTATTTATCTCTTTTTTCAATGACCTATTTGCCATTTTTATTAAAATTCAAAGATCGTTCTTCTTGGCAGACAAAATAAACCAAATATGAGTTGAGCAGCTCTGCCTTCAGCCATTAATTATCCTCATCCTATTCACCCCCAAGCAAGAGTTCTAGCCCTTCTTTGATCCTCTTCTTTTCCCAAATGTAGCCAAAGAAACTTTTTTGTTGTCCTTATCTTTCCTTACCAGCTGCAGCTTATTCTAAGTTTTAGTACTGCAGACATTATTCTCAGAGGACTGTGTCTCTCTTCTATATTCACCTTCAATTTTCTGCCCTTGCTTCCATCTTCTGACTCAGTGATAGCACTACCAGACCCATAATCCAAAGAGGTCAAAAAAAGAAGAAAATGTCCCATAGGTAGAAAATACTAGGTACATGTCCTTTTAAAATCAAAAACAGTCAATGAGTTCCATGTGCATCCACATCCACTTTTCCTCCTCCCTGAGATAGATTTCAAAAATTCATTCTTAAGATATTTCATTCCCTTCTAGGCTGAGTTCTCCTTTGGAATTTAATTCTATGGGATTCTACTTATCCTTCCACAGAACCCACTGAAATCTGCTCTTCCAAAATTTTGTCTAGGTATCAACCACATCTAACTTTTTTCCTATAAAAGAAAGTTGAAAGTAGAATAGCCATTTTGCCACAATAATACTCTCTCCAAATTTGTTGGTAAGAATCAAATCTGGACTGGAAATTCTTCTTGTTAGTGCTTTCACATTCTGAACAATGAAAATATCATTAAAACAAACAAGGAAATTATTAGCTGCTTTCTTTTTGGCAGAGGGTGACATCCCATTCCCACCACTGCCACCACCACTTTGTATGTGCAAGGATTGTGATCTATTTCCTAAACTTTTCATCTCTTTCCTATTTCTGTTCAGGGTATTTGGAGTGTACTTCTATAACATGAGCACTTTTACTGCTTCCATTGACCTTTGTACATGTTCTCCCTCCCACCACTCCCTTCTGATTTTTTCTGATTTCCTCCCATAATTAGATATTCTTAATTACAGTCATATTTTAGCCATAGATGCCTTCTCACCAACCCTCAGTGTTACCAACGAGGTTGAATATGTTTTGTGGCATTAGAATCCCTGGTTTTCCTATCTCTCTTTCCCCATACTTTGTATATTTATGTATGAACATCTAAGGTTATAGTTTTTATTATCAAATCATTCCTTGGATCTTTTTGCTTCTGATTTTTGTAGTTTTTCTTCTTCCTCTCTCATGGATGCCAAACATATGCCTATACCCAAGCAGTTTTCTCCTTTGTTTTTCAGTTCAAAGTCCATTTGATTAAATTTTCTAGACTCCAAACAATTACATTTTTGCAAGTCCTCAGTGATTTGCATTCCACTTCTGGCCAAGAGTTCATTATTCTTTTATTTTTTGAAGGTGTGGTCCAAAAAATAGAATTCTATTTTCAAACACTGTCTTCTTAACTTAATTCAATTTCCAAAAATGCCTTTCTCTTCTGGTAGCCATGATAAAAAAATTATATGTTATCTATCTATCTATTGTATCTATGCTCTTAGTTTCTTAGCCAAACCTTCATAATCTTGAGAAATATTTCTAGATTCCTTCTGAAAGTATCATTTGTACTCATGTGAGTTACCAAAATTGGATAGTAGTCATTAGGTTTCCTAAAGAGACCACTAGAGATAGCTTGAGCTATGGCAAAATAGATATACATAATATTCATGAGCAAGTAGATATTCTACTCTGTCCCAGGTTGTTTATCATATACATAACAGGTTTAGAAGTAGACATCCACATGCAGCCTACATATGGTATGTTATTATTATATCATAATATATAGATATAGACAATATTAATTCTATGAATGAACTAATGGGAAATGACATAAACCCTCAGTTCTCTCTAACTGCCATTGATTCATTTTAAAATTTGTTTTCTACCTGGGTTATTTTTTTTATTTTGTTTTGTTTTCTTACCATTTTATTTATTTTATTCTGAATTTAATAAACACCTAGTTTCTAAAAAAGTTTGGGGGCATATTCTATTATTTTCATAATAAATCAATAAAAGGACAAATTTTCATTATTTCATCAATTAGCTCTGAATGCCATTCCAGTCTATAAATGAACCATAAAATGCTTTCACCATCTCCCCATAAACTCTGTCTCTGTCTTCCTGTTTCTCCCTTCTCTTTCTTTCATAAGAATCATTGCTATTGACCATATAGTTTAACAGTGGAAAAATAATACAAAGAAATATTTCCAGAGCATGTCAGCTGTGAGAAAGATCACAGCCAGAGTCTTCTCTGTCAAGTAGAATTGTTGACTCCTCCTCAGTACTAGGACCACAGCCCCTCCATTCAGTTCTCTCAGAATGACAATCAGTCTATCAAACATTTTTTTAGGATTTCTTACTTACAGTGTAACTTCTCCAAAAGATAGGGATTGATGTAACTTTGCTCAAAATACTTCATTCTCAAAGGTGATAGCTGATTTATCCAGTTTCTCAAAATAGTTCTCTTAGTTCTTTCTCCCTATGTCTCACACAGTATCTGTCATCATGATAGTGAACTCTGTCCAGAAGATAGTTAAGCTGTATCTCCCTTTTTATTGATTTTCTCTTTAAACTATAGTAAAAACTAGCAAAACCAAACTCTATAACAAAGGTTATTTAATCTAGAGTTGTAGATAGGCATGGCCAGTCTTTCTAAAAACTGATATGTCAAAATAGGAGTATCACATGAAATGTTAAGCAATTTCAGTTGTGCAACTAGAGCATTACAAGCCTGCCATAGTGAGCAAATCCAGTGATTGATACAAACAAAAAGCGTTATCATAACTCTTATTGAGCTACTGGAAGAACTCTTCCACATTTTCCAATAAAAGGGTCTTTGCTATGGGGTAAAAGTTGTGACCCAGTGGACAGACTAACCCACAAGAGAAATACCATAAAGATCGCCTTGACCTGGGAATGAAGTCCTATAAATGTTCATACTAGACCAGGAACTCTGGCAGTTCTTCAGCTCATTTGGTGAAAGAGAGTAGGAAATTTATGGCAGTGCCATTAGAAAGGATGTTGGTTTCATGGACTGTGAGGGTCACCTACTTATTTCTACTTAGGTGACAAATGATAATGGGTTCATAGTTTGTAGAATCTGGTCCCTTTTTTCCTGTAGTCACATGGTCTTTAGGTTCTCCAAGTCAGGGAATGTCAGCTCAGCCATCATTTAAGCCCCACGTTAGAAGAAAGAGTTTGAGTTGTACAATAAATTAATAATGTGGACACCCTCCCCTCACAGAGCTAATGATTATAGGAAATCACCAGAATGAAATGTCACAGATCCATCCAAAATGATACTCTTGGTTTGGGACTTTGAATCTCTTCTGTCTGAGTACTCTTGTGCCATGTGGAAACAGACTGCAGCTAGCTCAGAACTGTGCTGAGCAGCTATCTCACATTTTCAAGGATTCTGTCATTATAGTTTCCCCAAAACTGAAAATACTCTGTAACTATCACAACTGGCACCCCAAACTGTACAACCTCTCTAGCTATACATGCAGGTAACACCTACCTCCGTCTAGCTTTACGACTTGGTCTCCAAATACATGCACAATTCAAAATGCCCTCACTCTACACACAGAAAAAGTCCTTAGAGTTTACAAGATGCCCTTCCTCACTTACATTCACTGTCAAATATTGCACTCTTAATATTACAGTCTATCTTCAGAAGGCCATGCTTGGATACCCATCCTCCTTTTTACTCTCTACGTAGCAATCTATTATCACACTGCAGCTACCCAATTACTGACCCACATTAAATTATCTCTTGTACTTCCTGCTTCCCCTGCCCCTCCATTTCCCTCACTCAGGAGTCACTTCATAACTCTATTACAATCATACCTAAGGCAGATCTCAGACCATCACACAAAATAACTATGACCTTTAGCAAAGAACAGTTTTAGAGTGCTGAGATTAATTACCAATTTTGAGCGAAATTCCTTTGCATTCTGTACACAGTTGTGTATCCACAGAGAAACATCAGAAAAAGAACTCCCCTTGGGGAAAGAGGGCATGGTCCAAGCTGTAATCTAAAAGAAAGAAACCAGAGGTTTTGTCAGATCAAACCAAGGTCCACCAGTAATAATAAATCAAATATACATAGGGGTAGGGGATGGGGAAGCAGAAAAAGGAGTCCAAAGTATGATCTATAGCTGGGGAAACCAGGAAGGGAAGGGGAAGAGAATAAGCATTTACTGTATTTGACATGGTATGCTGAAGTGCTTTTAACAATTATCTTCTTATTTGACTTCCACAGCAACCCTGTGAGTTGGGGTTATTATTATCTCCATTTTACAGTTGAGGAAACTGAGACAAATAGAAGTTAAGTGACTGTTCAATGTCACACATTTAGCGAGTGTTTGAGCCTGGATTTAAACTCATCTTCCTGAGTCCAGGCCTAACACTCTACTCACTTGCCACCAACTACGTCTAAGAAGAATATTCTATAAATAGCAACAGTAACACAACAAAATAATGGTTCATTTTATGTTCAAAATATTCTTTCACGGAAGCCATATATTTACTGAGCAACCCTCTCAAGCAAGTGCTCACTATATCATCTCTTTCTTCTACCACGTTGACATTGACAATCAGCCAAGTAGGCAATTCTCAACAAGATCCAAATTTCCCTTAAAATTGATTTGAATTTTTAAATACAGAAAAACAAACTAATTATTTACTCTATTCAACTCAATTCAATTAATTTTAATTCAATTCATTTAGTTATTAACATCAGCAAATACATTAATGAAAAAATGTATTTAATAAAATTCATATTTTCTGATCTCTTACTATTAGAATATTCTGTAGGACTCAAATCAATGTCTGAAATAAAAGTATAAATTTTGAAAATCTAGGGTTTCAGAATCCAGAAGGTGCTGGTTTTTTCCACGGCAACACTTCTCACCAACATGTATGATACAATAAGATGTCATGAGAGTGAAGCTGGGCACTGCCTAGCCTTTCCTCACTTAAATCCAATTCCCTTGCAAGTCATGCTGTCTCCTTCCTGATGTCATGGTCCTCTTTGAGAATGGAGGACGAACAATAATGAAGTGGAAAATGTAATTTCGACAATGAAGAGGGTAGTTAAATGAAGCTCCCTATGGAAGGAGCCCCTGGGAAGTGGGTACCATAGAGAGTCTTTTCCAGGATAGTAGGGCAACTAGGAATAAAGGCGAAGATGTGTGAGATCTTACATAGACGCTAAAATAGAAGAAATCAAGGGTAATATCAGCAAGCTAAGTCAATGTACACTGAAGAGTTTCAGAATTAAGGTTAAAAAAATCTAATTTAGAGAAGAGTAGTGATGTGTCTAAAACAGAAAGATTGAGACATCCCTTATTCCAGCTCTGGCTTTATATTTTGCCATTCCCAGTTCTTTTACATACATTTAAACACTACTTCCCTGCTTACACCCGTGGCCATAACACAGCCACGTGGAAGAAAAATATTGCATAGTTCCAAAGCAGGGAACTAAGTCCAAAGTGCTCTTTGATATTGATAAATGGAATAAATTCGAAAGAAAGCACTAGAGGAATCAATATACCCACATTTGAGTCTAGAGTAATAATTGCATTCGCTTGCATCAATGGAATCTGAATCTTACTTCAGATTATGGAATAAATGTATTTTAGGGTTACACTAATGGAATCTACATGCATCATAATGAGATGTTTAAGTAGAATTCACCATCCAGCTAATCAATTAATTCCTTTTTTCCTTGGGAACTTTTGACTTACTTAATTTTTTGTCCATATGTATCCATCTAAAAGTCCTAAGTGAGATAATTTTAAGTCCATGTTAGTGGGCAGTTCAATTCAATTCAATATGCATTTATTAGACTCTTATTCTTATACTAGGCTATATGCTAGGTACTGAAAGGGAGATAATTGAAAGACAAAACTGAAAGTAGTGCCTTCCCTAAAGGATTTTATGCTTCCTTGCAGAAGATAGACAGGCAAGTGAATATAAGTTATTTCAAGAGGAAGAGATCACCAAAAACTGGAAGCAATTAGAAAGGGCTTTACATAGGAGTTCTGTAGTTTGTTTGACCTTTGTGATTTGAAGGAAGCTAGGGATCAAAGGTTCCTTCCATTCCTAGAGGGCATCTACAAAGTCATAGAGGCGGGAAATGAATATTATCTATAAACCCAGTAGAGCTGCTTGACAGGAACAAAGAGTATGTGAAGGGGAACAATATGAAATGGAAAGGAATAAGTATATATTAAGCTATTATTTTTGTTGGGAAAGATTGATGGGAGTCTTATTGTGATGGGTTTTAAATGCCAGATTCAGAGTTCTGTATTTTATCTTAAAGGTAATAGAGTTATGAAGATATTTGAATAGAGGAATTTCATAGTCAGAGCTGTGTCTTAGGCATATCAATTTATATGAATAATCTTTTCATTTATAGCACCCCACCAAGAACCTAGCCTTTCCTTTAGCAGTTTTGTATAATGACTAATCCTAATGTAAGTATCTTATGACTGAGTGATGGTGACACAATGATCCCCAAGTAAAAGATCACCCAAAGTCAGACTGACATTTAAAGGTTTCTACAATATAGCTTCAACTACTTTGCCACTCCTATGTCATACACTTATTTCTTTCTTGAACACTGCGATCCAGTAATAATAGACAACAAACAGCTTGATATTCATTATATAAGTGTTTCATTCAAAACGTATTTATTAATAGTAATTGTTTAACTGAAATTGAGTTTGGTGAACACAAACTGGCTAGCCCTTTCTATCCCAGACTCCTATTTGTTTTTTTAAAACCTTCCATCCCTACACAGGATCTGACTTAAGCAAAATTTTGCAATAAATGAATTTTCATCTTCGTGTCCTCCCATCTCCTCAGTCCCTAAACTTGTGTGACTTCAGTGCCCTTGCTCTCTTTAATGCCTTCCTATCAAAATCTTCAGTCATGTAACTGCCAGGCTAGAAATAATGTGTTAAACTCATTCACAATTGCAGTGTTAGTTAGTATATACTAAGTTAATGTGTTGCCCCATCGGAGAGTCACTCATTTTAACGTGGGACATTGCCTAACCAAAGGAATAGACCTCTAAAAATGAAATTTCATGAATCAAAAACAGATCATGGAAGAGCTATCCTTGGGTAAGGGAGAGGCCTTCTTAGCACACCTTGTAACCAAACTATGTAAGCAGCCTCCTACTCTAGCACTGATCATGTCAGTCCTACCCAGTAGGTAATAAGTAGAACCTGGACCTCAATATGTCTAGAAGTTCAATAGTTAATACTTATCCTGAGTCCAAAAAGATGTAGGATAAGTTAAAAATGATAAAGGAGCTAGTACAAATTGCTAATTTAAATAACAATTGCATTTGAGAAACAGAATCCAATTATTGGAAGCTTTTTGAAGTTATTTATTAATTTCTAAAACTTGTAACCCAAAGCAGAATTTGCCTTAATATGATTTGTTCAGAGCATCCTGTAAACCGGCTGCTTTATTTTCTGGGGAATTGAATCCAAATGAGATAATTTGGAAAAGTGGATGAAGAGCTAGCCCTCATGAGACCCCTCCAGACAGAGTCAGTGATTGTTATTGTTGCCAAGTGTTAACATTATGCAGCCAGCTCTGGAGAACAACTAGGTCCCAGGAGCTTTGATTTTATGAAAAAGACCCTGGGAAGCTAGAAGGGAGCTTCAGGAAACAAATGAGATCAGGGCTCTATGGAACTAGAGTTGGAAAGGACTTCAGCAGCCATCTACTATAACCCTCTCATTTTTACAGATAAGGAAATTGAGGTCTTAAGAAAGGGGATTATTCCAAGATCATAAAGGTGGGAAGCATCAGAGATGAGACTTGAACCCAGGTCTTCTGACTCTAGAATAAGGGCAATTTACAGTCTTGTTTTCATGATTTCCCTGTCATCTGACCTGATGGTTTCCATTATCATCTCTATGCAGTTGAGAAAGCTATTAAAGCTTAAAACTGGATTAAGACTTTTGAGTCACCCTGTATAGCCAATATATCTCTCCTGCAAGATTCAGTCCTGCATTTCCAACTGCCTAACGGGAATTCTAGTTGCCATGATGTCAAACTCTACATGTCCAAAATTTGACTCATCTTTTCACCCATAAATCTTGGCCATCCTCCACACTTCTGTGTTTCTACTCATGACAATAACATCTTCCCAGAAATCCAGACTAAGAATCAGTCATATTTTACTCTTTCCTCTCCCTTATCACCACATCCAGTCAGTTGCCATGTCCTATTGTTTCTCTCTCTGTAATATCTTTTCAGATTCATCCACTCCTTTCCACTTACATCATCACCCTGGTTCAGACCCTCAACACTCACCTGGATTGTTCTTATAGCTTACTAATTTATCCAGCACTCAAATAGTTGGCAAAATTATTCTATTGATATTTAGTGACCATGTCACAGACCTGGTCTTAAATCTTCAGCAGCTTCCTATTGCCTCTAAAATAAAACACGAACTCTTTGGACTGGCATTTAAAGTTTTTCAGTCTGTCTTTCACCTATTTTTCCTGCTAGCCAGCTTTTCCAGATGTGTTTGAGTGTTCAAGGAGGACTAGGACCGCTGGTGTGATTGATGGCTTTCTGATCTTAGGTGTCCTCCTGACACTCAACTCTCACCTGTGGCTCCAAGAAGTTGTAGTACCTAGGCAGATTGGTTGAGGGGAACCAAAAGGTCACAAACTCATTGGTGAGTTAGGGGAATGTCTATGCCACGTATGTGAAGACTTCTCTAAGTGGACTGGGCCAAAAAGAATAATTTGTTCCAGCGGCTATGAAGATGGCATTGTTCTTCCTGAAGTCTATGTTATAGTCAAATGGAAATTTTTTTTTATCTGATCCAAAACCCCTCCCCTACCCAAGGATGAGTTAAATTTTGGATATGTAGAGTTTGACATAGTGGCAACTAGAATTTCTGTTAGGCAGTTGGAAATGCAGGCTTGAATCTTACAGGAGAGGTATACTGGCTATACAGGGTGACTCAGCGTAGTCTTTTCTCATCTCCAGCCACAGAAAAAAGAGGATAGTCTGGGGGAGGGGAAGAAGGAGGAAGTACTAGATCTGGAACTAAACTCCATCTCTGATAAGTATTAGCTAAGGGACCATAGACAAGTCATACAACCTATTTGAGCTTTAGCTACCTCATTTGTAAAATTAAAATAATAGTAACGTCATGCTGTGACAATCAAAAGAGATAACAATGTATATAGAAAGCATTTTGCAAACCTTAAAATGCCATATTATATTTTAGATATAATTTATTGCTTTCTATTAAGCTTTCCCTATTTCCCATTCCTCTCTCATCTTTAGCTAAAAGTGATCATTCTCTTCTCATACTTTCTTAGACCATTTATCCAGGTCTCATATTTTCATATGCAATCTTCTATCACCTATATGCATTTGTCTGTGGGGTTCATCACCTCGATGAGACTGAACACTCCTTCAAGACAAGAAATGCATCATTTTTCAACTTTGTATCCCATACACCTAGTCCAATATTTAATAAGTATTAACTTAATTGAATTAACTTGATTAACCTAAAAGCTTGGTTTTACAAGAGGTCTGTTTCTTCCGTTTACACAGCATTCTGAACTTTTCAAAACAAATTTTGCATCTTCTGGCATTGAATCTTCATAGAAAGCACACAAAGTACATAAAGCAAATATTCTCCCATTTTAAAGATGCACACTCTCAAACCCAGTGAGAGAAGATGAAGAGTCTAGAGTCAGGGTAATGGCCTATTCAAAGCACCATAATCTATTTGCTTCGGGGGATTTTTGAGAGAATCAAATCAAACAATGAGAATGAAAGTCCTTCATAAACTGTATTGACTTGGATGAATTTGTTATTGCAATTCAGTTATTTTTAGTCATGTCTCACTCTCCCCATTTTGGGGTTTTCCTTGGCAAATATACTGGAGTGGTTTGTCATTTCCTTCTCCAGATCATTTTACAGATGAAGAATTGAGGCACATAGTATGGTTTTGGCTTGCCCAGACTCACAAAGCTGGTAAGTATCTGAAGCCAGAATTGAACTCAGGGAGATGGGTCTTCCTTTCAGGCTCAGAACTCTATGTACTGTGCCACCTGGCTGCCTCAATTAATTTAGAGTATTATTATTGGGAGAAAGAGAAGAAGCATTTATGAAGTGCTCACTTTGTGGAAGGTGTTGTGCTAAATGTTTTTGACCAATAGTATTTGATCAGATTCTCACAACAACCCTATAAGGTAGGAGCTGTTATTTATCCGCATTTTGCTATTGAGGAAACTGAGACAACCAGTGACTTGTCCAGGGTCAGGCTCATAAAACTAGTGTCTGAGACCAAATCTGAACTCAGGTCTTGCTGATTCAAGGCCTAGCTCTCGATCTACTGTGCTACCAAGTTCCTCTCTTAAACTGTACCTTCCACTAGAAGGGAGTCATACCTTAAACAGTGTGAGAAGGAGAAGGGGGGGAAGAGGAGAATACCAGAAAGAAAGAAGAGGAAAACTTTACCCCTTCCCCATATTGACAGTTTCTGATCATCCCCACCCCTGTCCTGCCCTCCGTTCCTCCCCCAATCTGATTGAAATGACATCTAAGAAACCAAAGTCACTGAAACCATGTGTGGTAATGCCGAAAGAGCCCCATACCTGGAGCTGAGAGAGACCTGAAGACCAATCCCAGCTCTAACAGCTATGTAGTCCTAGAAGCATTCCTTAGCTTACCCAAGCTTCATCAGATGTATCTATAGAATAAGTATCCTTATACCACTTATTTCACAAGAGTGTTGTAAAGAATATACTTTGTAAGTTTCAAAGTGCTCTGTTAATGGAAACTATTACTATTATATATGATTATGTTACAATATTATAATTATCCCTTTCATGTTGCAACTTTTCTTAACATGGTTTCAATATATGCCTAGTCAGTATAATAAATTTTAATAAATAATAATTGGGAATTTAGGGGGAGTTTTGTGGAAACTGCAGAAAATACTTGAAGGCCAGCAGATGACAGTAGAGGCAATGGCCAAATACTTAAGCCAAATTTTACAATAAGTTACTGTAAACATCCCATAAAAGAAAAAGAAAAAATTCAGATTCCTCTGCTACAAAGGGAGGGCAAAAATTTTTAAACAGATTTTCCAGATCAAGAGGGTACTGAGCCCCTAACCCCACCTCCCTGCATTGTGGAAAAGATATATATAATATATATACATATATATGTAGACATATGTAGATGTATGTATATGTATACATAGACATATATGTATGTGTATATATGTACATGCATATATGCATGTATATATGTGGGTATATTATTTGTGTCTATGTGTGTATGTGTATGCACATGTGTGCATGTATACACATGTATATGTATTGTATATGTATATATAGTTTTAAATGAATATATTATAAAATGTTACATAAACATAAATTATTATATGAAGATCCATCCCATGCCCCAGAAGTACTGTCTGGATTACACTGTAACCAGAAGATTCAGCTTGCAAGAATATTTTCTTCAAGATTCATTTAATTTGAGAGCTACTTTAATGCAATTTTACAAGACCCAGTTTCCAGTCCCTACTCTGTCACTCATTTGCTGCATGACCTTAGGCAAATAATTCTCTGGGCTTCAAATTTCTCACTTGTAAAGGGAATGGCCTCTCCAAGCTACTCCAGACTTTCTATACCTGCCCCCAGAAACTCTTCATCTGGACCCCAGGTCCAGAATTCACATAGTGCAAGTAGCCTCTACTCCTAAGGCCTCTCTATATGTTTGCATGGCTCCTCCATTTAAAGAACCACCACTTAAAGAACCTTGCCTCTACTGGCTACATAGTTGACTTTCTCTACAACACCTTTGCCCCATTCCCCTCTTCAAAGCCCTTTTATGTTTTGTCTTCTTCCATTACAAGGTAAACTTCTTGAGGAAACAGACTAGCTTTCCTTCTGCTTTCATTTGGATAGTATTCCCAGAATTTAGCACAGTTTCTGTATCATAGTAAGCACTTAATTAATGTTTTTTGGTGAATGGGGTGAGCTAAATTGTCTTTTCTAGATCCAAAATTCTTTGATTTTAAGATTCTTTTAGTATGCAGTACCAATATAGAGTGACTTAAGGGGCACCATTAATGATAGGGTTGACGGAGCAATGAAACCCCTAAAAATGGTCTTTGAATTGTAGCCCAGATCCCTGGCATTGACTTGAGGAATCCAGCCCATCCCAGTATAATTCTTTTAACTACCTTTTCATTGTATCCCTCATAGTCTGCACCTGGCCCAGTGGCCCAGCGCAGGCTACTTGCTACTCCTTAATCCTATCCAGATCTCCCCACAGTCTTTCTGTATAAAATATCAATCTTATCCCCATTAAATTGCTCAGATTCTTAGAATCTGGCAGGCTTGTGTTGACCTTACAAATACCACATGATGGGAAACAAAAAAGAGGGAATTCTGTTTCCACAGGGTTAAAACTCCCCCAGATTTAAGTGATAGCAGTTAATCAGAGTTATGACCTAGGATGGTCAGGTAAAATGTTAGAAACTTGTGCCTATGCTTGGCAGAGTTGTTTGAGGGGAAGCCTATCAGAGAGGAGAACATGAAGAGAGGTGTTGAGGAGGCTCCTTCTAGCCAATAGATGGCAAGGTGGGAGATTTGAATTTTGGAACAGTATAAAGGGGTTTGCATTGGTCTGAACAAACTGTAGCACTCAATTAGGAGTTAGCCATTCAGGAATGAACATGAAAATTAATGACAGCTTTCCTGATTTCGCAACAAATATTGTTCTTTGTTTGAGGTAAGCACTTCTCTCATAGTAGGGAATGTGTCCTCTTCTTTTAAGGACTGTAACTAAAGAATTTTCTTTCACTCCTGACTTAGTTTCGTTATTGCATTGGCGTGAACCTTACTCTAGATGGGGATGGGGCTGAGAGAGGCACTATTTATAACAACTAATAAACTCTCTACTTGAACTGAAAGAAGGCTTGAGTAGTCTATTTCTTTTGAGGCAGACCCTTGCCCTGTACCCTTGCATTTCAGGGCCCCTAGTGCCCCTAAATCACATCCATAAATGCTATCCTTGTGGCAAAATAACTCCACGCAGATTCTACGCAGCCTAAAATTCCATCATTAGTGATTTGTTCCTTTGGACTAAGCTTTGCCTTTTGTAAGTGTCTTCCTTTTAAAAAAATCTGCACACACTTCTGGAAAGATTTTAGTACCTCAATATAAACTAGTTCCTAAATGCTCTCTTCTCTTAAAAGAGTATGGTCACAAAGTAGTTAGGTATCAGAGAAAGCAAGAGAAAACCAAGAAAAGGGGCACAAAAGGGGGAAGGTAAGGGTATGTAGAAAACAAACTTCTGCAACTATTTAGTTTTGTGGAATGTCACCTCTGTGTTCCTGGGTGCCATCTTTGTAAAGATGGACAACCTTTCAACCTTGCCAGGTGAATATGTTAGAAATTCTCTCTGTACTGTTGCTTTATAACAACTCATTATCTCTTATTGGTAATCTCTTACTTTTGCCATGTGAATAGGCCACCTTTGATCTCTGCCTTTGTTTACAAAGCCCCTCAGCAGAACCCTGATGATATGTACTGTTCCCAAAAAGGGTAGGAAAGACCTGAATGCATAATAAGGAATGAATGAGCCCATCCTTTGTTCAATAATACAATATTTTTCTGAATAATGCATGAGTTGCTTTTCATTTAGGAAATAAGAGAGGATATAATCCCCACTGTGCATCCAGTGAGTATTTTTAAACATTTATAAGCAGGAACCAAGGACAGTGGTAAGAAGCTTAATGACAACAGAAATAAATGTACTTTGGGATCAGAACAGGTGACGGATGAATCTTGCATTGTGCTCATCTTTAAGTGGAGGTGGGAAGTTGGAGGTAGAAGTTGGGTGCTATCCTAATATCCTTCAATAGACCTGTCTGGGTACTTAGACTGCATCACACTTGTCATCTGTACTGCAGCAAAACTCATGGAATGGGTGAAAATGTAATAAAATGTTAGAGGAGGAATAAACGTCAGAACCATCTGGTCCAAATGGGAGTGTGTTGGGAAATAGTTGGGAAATAAAGTTGTATAGGGAAGATATTTGGGGAAAGCTCAGATTTAATCTCCCAACCAAAATTTGATATGGTCTCAAAGACTGTTTCCTGGGATCATATTGGTAAAATCTTGAAACCCTCAGAAACTCACTAAAAGTTCTTTCTAATGGCAAAGGGAAAGGGAAAGGGAATCCCTGGATTCTTGGTGCTAACTTTAAGGCTTTAGAAATTCTCTTATCAGGAAGAAAACGTCTGGAAATGTGGAATAGAAATGTTCTGGCTTCTAGGATTTCCTCAGTCTGTTTCTAGACACTGATGACCATGAAGGATTAATTTCATTCTCTCACATAAAAGTCTCTTCTGCCTGTCTAGGATTTTGTCTTTTCTAACAAACCCTGGGATCTCCTTACCACCTATCTTCTAATTGCCATGAAAAATGCCAGTTCTGATTTTCCTGGTATGCAACCCTACCATGCCCTGTTTATTTACAACTCTTTGTAATATAAATAATAGAGAGTAGTTTGCATAAGGAAACGCCACCTCCAGAGTCCGTGAATAGTTTGAATTGACCCTGAATCAAGCAAACTGGTAAAACTGGGCTTTCTTAACATTCCTGTTTTTACCCTTATAGTTTGCTTATTAAAGGAATCATGTACACTGCTTCCTCGAGGGCCATCATTAAGACACTATCATCATATTTGTTGTGTTAGATAAAGAGAAAAATTTTACTTGTGTTTACTCTGGTTCATAAGGCTAATCATTGGGTGGTTTGCTCATTTGTGTATTAAAATTCTTTGAGTGATCATTGAACATTTCAACAGGTTTGCAAATAGAAGAAATAATCTTCCAGACTTAGCTCTTTAATTGGAGAAAAAGGAGGTCAATCGATATTGCAGATCCACAATTGACTGTAACCTAGACTAATTGCTTTGTTTGTGAAAACATGTTACTTCCATATAATTGCCAAGAGCTACTTTTTATTCAACACCTAAATGAAAAATCAAAACACAAATCCTGAGCCATTGACTCAGAGTACTAGTTGTCAGGACTAGACCTCTGATTTTAGGCTGGCCAAGCCCAAGGGGACCATCCACTAATACCTGTTATTTCGGATTTTAGTTGCCTCACTCTTGTGTCTCTGGGCATCTTCTAAAATATGTTTTAGTGTTTTTATTAATGTTGTTTTATTGTACACACACTCAGGAGCAGGCTGTGGTTGTAGACATCCAAAAGACAAATAGGAAAAAAAAGAAAAAAATCAACAGGGATGATTAATTTTCATTTTAAAGGCAAATCTCATTGCTTAGTCATACACTTCTCGCTTAATTAAACTAAATGGAACACTGCACGTGAAGAAAGAGCTCTCCTCCCTTCCCAAAACAGACCTGCCTTTTCCAGGCTATTGGTCCAAAGTCATCCTCCCTCTGTCTTTCTCTAAGAAAGTGACCTATAAGTGCCACTCTCACAAGCTCTCCAGAGCTCACTGCTATGGTGTGGACAGCAGCTTTTGTATAGACACTTTGGGAACTTTGTGTAAGGGGTAAGGCTGACCCTGAATGAACTTATGAATTTGAGCAAACTATTATCTTCCCTTGCTTCACTTCCTATGTTCTTCCCTCCCTTCATCTTCTGTTTGGTAGCTACTTTTGTCACTTTGGCATCTAGTACCTTTATCTGTACTCCTGTTTAGAGGAAAAAGGGATCTAATAACCTTATTTACTCTAAAATGTTAATTGAGCCCATAGCTAGCTAATGCCCTACCTCCTAAACATCTTGAATTTAAGCATTTTCTACTTATTTGGATCTATTCTCTTCTTAATTTGCTCTCTTTGTACTTATATATGTAAATTTTGTGTCCCTCATTAGAATATAAGCTCCTTGAGGATAGGTATTGTTGCATTGTTTTTGTTTGTATCCCCAGTGCCTACTACAGTACCTGGAACATAGTAGGAACTTAATAAATGCTTGTCTATTGACTATTGGTTCAATGTGTTGATCCACTTTTTTATCCTTCCCAGTGGAATGATCTTCTATTGTTTCCAATAGTCAACAATATTTTATTTCTTGGTGTGTTTTAACCCAAAGAACATGTACCTTTCCTACCCACTGATTTATATAGTCAAGACAAGGAGAAGACTGACCAACCTCCTCATAACAACCAGGAAAAAATAGAGAGCAAAGAACAAGAATACACAGGAAGAGACATAGGATGGAGAGACACACAAATGTTCACATTAATAGACTCAAAGTTGACCCTGTCCTTTGAAAAAATAGGTGGGTTAGTTGCATAGTAGGATTTAAGGAGTATTAAAGGTGTATTAAAAATAGTGAAATATCTCCCTTTCCTCTTTTCTTACCAGGTTTCTTGTGAAACCTGAAATTCCTGCAATTAGTCATTGAAATTCTCACCGTTGCTCACTACTGAAATTAATGAATTGTTTCTAAAAGGCATTGTTAAAATACAAATATTACCATGGAAAGGAAATGGCTCTTCAAGGTAAGTAAGAAAAATTTTGACTATTGCTGGTATGTTTTCTTGGTCTGATACAGGCTTTTTAACAAAAGAACTGAAAATGTAGTCTCTCAGGCACTTTGGCCTGGAGCAGCCTCACAAAAGAATAGTCAATACTCTAAGGAAGAAGAAGCCAGGCCAATGAACAAGTGTTTTTTAAAGTGCTTTTTATACTACAGCCTATTTGTTAGATCAGGAACAAATGATAGTACCAGCATATGCCAGCAATGGGTTGGCAAATAATCAGTAGATGGCAGTTTCTGAGGCAGTAAGCAATATCAGGAGATATAGCGTCAACAGATGACAGATGTAGAGTTTAAGTGGAACAGATGGGGGAAGGGGAATTCTCTGTCCACAGTAAGCATGTTGAGAGGTAGGATCAAAAATCAAGCCTACAAGGAACAGCCACTTTCCAGAAGATAGGGCCATGGAACATGTTTTAAAAATAAGGCAAAATTAACTCATCTCAGAACATGTAATGTCCACAGGATGGTCCTTTATCAACTAGTGAAGGAAACAATGTTCTTTATCGGATTGAGGAATAAAGACTTCTTCTATTGCTTTTGTTCTGTTATTTATTTCACTGTTCTTTTCCAGTGATTGCTTTGCTATTTCAATCAAAAAGTATCCCTGAAATTAATAATAAATTCTCATCTTGATTTTTCACTTGAAGCATTGATGGGGCTAGCCTTGGGCAAAATTCTAAAGCATTCAAAATCAGTTTACCATATCTTTCTACTTCTCTTTAAATGCCCCCTCTACACTTCAGGAGTGGTCCAATGAACTTCCATTCAGTATCCCAAGTTCTCTGTACCTTTTTCTCTCCTTTCCCCATCAAAGCTTTCCTGTTTTGTGATACATTCCCTTAGGAATCTCATTCCTTGATAACACACTGGCCCATCTGAGAAAATAATTACGAAAAAAAGAAAGAAAATAATTATGGACAATGATATCTTAATGTGTCATCCTTCTCGAGAGTCTTTATGCAATTTAACAATATGTCTCAACTACCACAAAAGAAAGAAGTGACTAATGGAAAAATTAATTGGGGGAAGCAGAGGTAGGGAGGAAAAGATACATAATGTTATATAAAGGAAGCTTTGGGGGGGGGGGGCACAAATTATACCTCATATCTAAATACCTGGCTTCACCTACCTTATCTGGGTATTGTAAGGAAAGGTCTTTGCAAACCTTAAAACAGTACATAAATGTGAATATGATAATAGCAACAATGATGATGCTGAAACACAGCACCAGCTTGAATATTAGTATAAAACAATGTTTTCAGAAAGTACTTGTAGGTGGAACAAGTCTTCTCACAGAACATAAGAAGAAGTAGAACTGGTTTGGTATTTGGTTGTCTGTCCAGCATGTAAATTTTTTATAGATGGTCATGCACATCTGGCAAGAAAGACCTCTGGACAGATAGTCTAATTCAGCCTGGCTAAAATGTCTAAAAACAGCTAACCCCCAAGAGACTGAGTTCCCTGGAGCAGCAGCAAGAGAAACAGGTGTGAAAAGTGGAGGTAATGGAAGAACAGAAAACTATCTGAACTTTTGATCCTAGCAAAAATGTGTGCTTGTGTATGTATATATCTGTGTACATATGTGCACATAAGTATTATGTATGTATACATGTGTGTATATCTATATACCTATAAATATCTATAGATATCTTACCACCCATGTCTTCCCATAAATCCTCTATGAAGGGAATACACTAAATAGACTTAAGACTTTGTGGGGTTTTTTAATAAGTTGATTGTTCCAGTAGACCACTCAAGCTAGTCATTGGTTATTTCTCATTCTTACTACATGACTAGTTCATCTTCCTTCCCAGATCATTTCTGTTCTTGAAGGGATATTTCAGATGACTTCCCTCAGTCAAGTCTTTATTATTACTCTGCTAGATTCTACTTACTACCATCTTCCCATGTGTGGATATGTATGTGTACGTGTGTGTCTATAAATAAATTCTGTTATTTTTTTCACTATTCTTTTCCAGCCATTGCTTTGCTATTTCAATATATATATATATATATATATGTGTGTGTGTGTGTGTGTGTGTGTGTGTGTGTGTGTTTGTACAAGGTGTCCCAAAAGTTTTAATAGCTTCAAACTACATTAAGACTTTTGGGAGACACGTATACACACATGCACATACATGTGTGTATATATGTATGCATATTTGTTATTAATAGATGCACGTGTTACATATGTGTATACATGTGTGTGCTTACACACATATGTAGGTATACTTACATATTCATAGATATATTACATTTCTGTGTGTATGGGCACATATGCACATGTGTCAATTTATATGTATAAATGTTCCAAAAGTCTTAGTGTATTTTAAAGCTTTTAAAGTTTTGGGTCACCTTGTCTATATACATACACATAATTATAGATATATTTGAGGAGAAGTGTTTAAGTAGACTCTAGCATAATAGTCATGGCTCCAAGAACAGTGATATGAAATATACCTCAAGAGTAGATATGACCTGGAAAGGAAGATGAGCTAGTCATGTAGCAAGAATGAGAGATAACCAATGACTAGTTTGAGTGGTCTACTGGAGCAATCAACATACTTAAAAAATTAAAAGAAAATCTCTATTCTTCTCATTGTATTTCTTTCAGATAGGATTTATGGAAAAACATAGACAAGTAGTCATGAATGCTTTACCTTAAGATTTACAACTTCCAATCATTTATCATAAAATCAAACTTATAGATCTGGAAGGGACTTTAAAGGTCATTTAGTTCAAACACCTCGTTTTACAGATGAGGAAACTGAGGCCAAGAAAGGTCCAGTGACTCATACAGGACCAAATAGGTTGTAAAGAGCTGATTGAGGATGCAAACTCTGGTTCTTTGACTTCCAACGTAGTGTTCCTTCTAGGAAACCAATTGCCTCATTAAGTTTAAATTCACTTGTTTCACAGGTGAGGAAACTGAGGTCCAGAGATTGTCATTGGCCTGAGGACACAAAGCTAGGAAACAGCAGAGTAAGTATTTAAATCCAGGTCTTCTGTTTCCAAATTTGGAATTCCTTCTATTATATCTTGCTGCAAAGATTGCTACATGCACCAATGCAGCAAGAACCCCCATGGATGAATTCGCAGATCTGGGACAGTTTCCACTGAAGCAGCTAATTGTGTGTGTGTGTGTGTGTGTGTGTGTGTATGTATACACATTCCTGGGCACATATTTGTATGCACATTCGTGTGTTTAGACATAGATCATAATGTGATAGAGATTAGAGATAGAGATGTATGTGTTGTGAATTATTCCTTTTCCTGCCTTAGAATATAAAGGAGAAAATCTGCTGCAGGTGTGCAGCAAAGCTCTCTGGATTTGCTGTACAAACACACAACAGGGACCCCGGTATTTTGGCATTGTTCTCATAGATAGGATTGTCTGCTGGAGGTTGGGGTGGTGGGAACTATACTTGATGAATTATTAGTAACAGTTGACCACAGTGCAACTCAGCAGTCCAGAAAGAGATTTTCAAACCTGAATCCCCAATTGAGGCAATGCCGTCTTTGTATGAGATGCTTGTACAGCAGGCGTTAGCAGCAAGCTGATTTCTGTAGAGTTCGGGGTTTTGGTTTGTTTGGAATTTTTGTGTTTTTTTTTCTTTTTCCTTAACCTGCCCTCTGCTTCCTGCACACAGTTCTCAGTACTATTCATTTATGTCTAATCCATGCCTGATTTGGCAATTTGGCTTCTGGGCAGGGGCTGGAGAATCTGGATGCCGGTTACTGGGAACTGGTTTCGGGGCTGAAGAAGTTGACCCACTACTATGTAAATAGTAGATTTCTGAAGAAGTTGAACTGTGTACCCTCATTATCAATCTGAGGAATGTCGGGATCGAGACCTCTTTTGGCAAAGTGGCCCCTCCTGGGGCCGTGGGGATGTAGGTCCCCTTCAATTGCCCTCAGAGCAGCATCCCTAAGCACCAGTCCAAGTCTTGCTTTGGGAACTGCTCTACCCCTTGACCTTTGACCAGCTGAGGGGTGACATTTGTGGGGGAGGAGGAGCTTTGAAGGGGGTAATAAGACCTTTATCTTATTCCTTTCTAGTAGAATAAAGTGGGGAAAATGACCCCACTGCCTAAATATTAAGGCTTTTCAGCTTATATATTATTATACATTGGATTCTATATATGAATATATGTTGGATTAATAAAAGCAAGTCCCTTGGACTTGGAGTCAAAAGGCCTGGGTTCAAGCTTTGCTTATACTATTCACTAGCTATGAGACCTTGTATAAGTCACTGCCCTTTTCCCAATCTAGTTTCACATCTATAAATTGAGAGAATTGGGCTAGATTATCTCTCCCTAGGCTTTCTTCCTGTTTCAGCTATAATTCTGTAGGGAAAGATGGAGAGGCATACAGGTACTATGGGGAAAAGGGCATTTGGAATCAGAGAACATAGGATCACCTCCTGGTTATGCAATCTACCAGCTGCATAACCTTCTGATATATCATTTTCCTCATTTGTAAAATGAAGGTGTTGGTATAGATGATCTCTAAGACCCCTTTCAGTATTAAAACTGTGATCTTTCTGATTTACAGGTACAGTACCAGCTGGGTGCAAATCCAGATTCTAACATTTAACTACCTGTGTGAACCTGGGCAAATCAATTAACTTCTGCATATATCAAGCAACTCCCTCAAAAGGCTATAGAAAGACCACAAAAAATATCAAAAGATCTTTATATTTTATGAAATAAAAATGACTGTGTCCTCATTGTTCTAGAGTCTACCTTCTGAAATCTTCAATACCCACTGTTACTATGGGAAGGGGAAGGAGTGAATCAACTCCCTAAATCTCTTTGTGACTTTTCAGACCTTAAGGGCAGAGATATCTCTCTCTTCCTCTCTCTCCCCTTTTCCTCCCCCCTCTCTCCCCTCTTCTCTCTGCTTCCCTCCTCTCCCTTTTTTTCCCTCCCTCACTCCTCATTCTCCACCCCTCCTCTCTCTTCCTCCCTCCCCTCTCTCTTTCTGTCTCCTCTCTTCTCCTTCTATAGACAGATAAAGATACAGATATATCATAGGGAGGTGCCCCATCTCCAAGTACTCAATGCCATCTACTCCCATGACCCTCTCCTTCCCCCTGCCTCATGCTCTGTACTCTCCTGATGTTTCATCCAAACTTCCCTGCCCCGTGTCTTATCCTCTCAGAGACCTCCTTTCTACTAGGGACCTGAAGATCAGCTGATAAACCCATCCTTACAAATGGGATGAGAGGAATGAGTTAAGCCACTTGGCATCCTTAACCAAAAAGTTTACCAGAAGAGATGCACAACCCTTTCCTGTACTAACTCCCCAGTCATTGTGAGAGTTGTCATTACTGACATCTTGTCAGATCTTAAATTAGACGAAGGGGGTGGAGCCTAGATGGCGGAGTAGAACGATATACACTAGCTCTTCCCCCACAGCCCATAAAATACCCATAAAGAAGAACTCTCAACAAATTCTAGAGCAGCAGAAGCCATAGAACAATGGAGTGGAGGAGATTTCTAGCCCAGAGTGACCTGAAAGACTGATGGGAAAGATCTGTTGCACACCAGACATGGAGCAGAGCCCAGGTCAGGCTTGGCCATGCAGCACCTAGAGGAACATAAGCCAGCAGTCTTCAGGGACAAGCCCAGAATCTCTAGCAGCAGTGCAGATCCCTCAACCCACAGGTGCCAAAGGTCAGTGAGAAGGTCTTTTTGGCTGGCCAAGAAGGGAGCAGGGTGTCCTCATAACTTGGGCTTTCTCAGGTGGCAGCAGTAGAGGCAGCAGTGGACCAGGCTCCCAAAGCAGGCAGTAGCCCACATCCATTGTTGAAGGTCTCATCATAAACCCCCTGAGGGAACTGAACCCTATGCAGCAGCCCTGCCCCCTCCTGAGCAGATGATCTTAATCTCACACTGAATAGCAGCCCTGCCCCTGCCTAAGCCCCTGGGGGTTTGGAGCAGCTCATCTGAATCTCAGCCCCCAGTGTTGGCTTGGTAGAACTAGAGGCCAGGTGGTTATGGAGAGGAAACTCAGAAGTCAAGTAACTGGCTGGGAAAATGCCCGAAAAAGGGGGAAAAAATAAGACCATAGAAGGTTACTTTCTTGGTGAACAGGTGTCTCCTCTCTTCCTTTCAGATGAGGAAGAACAAGGCACACTGTCAGAGGAAGGCAAGGCTTCTGCCTCCAGGGCCTCCAAAGGGAACTTAAATTGGACTCAGGCAATAGAAGACCTTAAATCAGACCAAAGCAGCTTCACACATATGAACATGTCCTTGGGATGCTGAGGGAGCCAAGCCTGAGAGCTAAGGGACAGAATAATAGAATCTCAGGGAAGAGATTGAAGTGACTATTATGTCCAACCCATACTCGAGCAAGACTCCCTTCTCCCACTTTGTATGTTCACCATTCAACTTTCAGTGAATTCTCATTGTTTGGAAATTTGTCCTAGGATCAAGCTCAAACCTCCTTTTTTATTATTCCACTTATTGTTCCTAATTCTTCCTTCTGGTGCCAAGCAGAATATGAATGAATGAATGAATGAATGAATGAATGAATGAATGAATGAATGAAAATGAAAAATCATTTACTAAATGCTTCCTATATGCCAAGCACTGTGCTGAACATTACAAATACTACAGAGAGCCTACAGATACAAAAACATACAATCTCTGCCCTTAAGTACTTTTTATTCTAGTAGAGGGAGATAACACATGTGGGGCGGGTAGCAGGTAATGGAGTTTTGTTCTAGAAAGTTCCAAAGATTAAGAATAGTTACAGAGAAGAGTTGCTACTTTTCAGAAGCAATAGCAGTATTGATTTGATGGGGATGGGGAGTGGGGACTGGAATAGAATATCAAGTATGATTGGGGCTAGCTACTTATATAGTTACACACTCACCAGTTGGGACAGAAGGGGTCCCAGGGCATGAATTCCAAAGCCGAATGTGCAGATTCAGTTTCTCATGGCATGATCTCTGGGAGTCTGGTAATCTAGAAGCTTTAGCAACACAGTGGAGGACAGGAAGATTTCTGGGGTGGAATAGTCCTAATCTACCTGACAGCTCTCTTTAAATATCTAAATACGGCTAACATCTCTTCTCTTCTCTAAACTAATGATCCCTATTTCCTTCACCTGGTCCTCCTGAACTATGATCTTCAACTCCTTCATTGTCCTGTTTGCCCTCATCTGCTCCCAAATATATTAATCCCCTTCCAAAAGTGTGGCACTTAGGATTGAGCACAGAATTCCAGATGTGGTCTGAACCAAGCATAATTTAACTAATCTTAGATAGTCTAAAATGGCTTTTATCACCATCTATCATGATGTTGGCTCATACTGAGTTTGCAATGCATTAAAACCCTTAGATCTTTTTCGGAAGGATTGTGCAGATCCTTTTCTCAGCCAGTTCTTTTGCTGGGAAGTTGCAGAAGATACAGGGAGAACTTTCTTGCTCTGGGTTAGGAACCCCTCCAACCCGATCCTCACTAAGCAATGTTTCATGCATGTCCAGGTACTTTTTCTCCATTCTACTCAGGCCAGCAAAATTTTTTCTTAACTGGAGATACAGTTGAAGATTATCTGTCCAGCATATTAGAGAGGAAAGAGAACTGGGTAAGAGGCCAACACATGTGACTTCTAGCTTCTGCCTCTTATTAATTGTGTGACTTTGGATAAGTCCCAGTGGAAAACAAACTGGTTGTGGAGTCAGAGGTCCTGGGTTCAAAAATTGCCTCTGATACTTCATATCCAAGTGACCTTAAGCAAGTCACTTAACCTCCCTGGGCATCAGTTTCTTCATCTGTAAAATAAAGAGTTTGGACTAGTTGGCTTCTGAAGTCCTTTCCAGCTCTAAGTTTCTGATTCTATAATATCTGGGCCTCCGTTTCCTTATCTGTAAAAGTTCATTCCACAGATGTTTTATGAGGGTCTACAATGAACCTATGTTAATACTAAGGTAGATATAAAGATGAATAAGATATGATTCATGCCCTCAAGGAACTAGCAGTTCCTTGACCTTGACCAAAGGACCATAGACAAATAATAAATAGAACTCCAAACAGAGTATTATAAAATTTCAGAAGAGGGAGGCAAGGATTAAAAGGCTACAAAAAAAGAAAGAATTTGAGTTGAACCTTGAAGGATGGATAAGATTTCAAGTTAGTCAGCAAGCATTTATCAAGTACATTAAGTGTCTACAATTTTCCAGGCATTGTGCTAAGCATTTTACGAATATTATCTCATCTATTCTTCGCAATAACCCTGGAAAGTGGGGGCTATTATTATCCCCATTTTATAGTTGAAGAAACTGAGACAGATGGAGGTTAAGTGACTTGCTCAGGGTCACCAAGGTAGTAAGTCTCTGAGGCTGGAATGGATTTCATGTCCTTGCTGACCCCAGGTCCAGTGCTATGTACCACCTAGCTGTCAGAAGACTGGGAAGATATGAAGGAGCCAGGTGGTAAAGAATGTGAAAAACTAAGCAGAGAAATTTCTGTTTGATCGTAGAGATAATAAGAAGCCACTATGTGCAGATGCTTAGAGGTGGCCATATCACACAGAGAGAATGGTATGAGCCCATTGTAGCAGTGGAAGGATATGTTCAAAAAATAGTGACTATCTAGTTATTTTTTAAGTAAATTTGATTGATATCTTTTGAAGGCTTTTTATCTTATAAGGTATGATGGGCAGAAATATGAACAAAGATTTTAAAAGTAGGTTGGAGCCAGATTATGTAGAACCTTGAATGGATCCTATATTCCAGGCTGTAAAATGCCAAGCTGGGAAATTTTGACTTCATTAGGTAGCAATAGGACTCTTATTTTTAACTGAATTGAATTTGAACAGGCAACAATGCCTTTAACCTAAAGGAATATATCTCTAAGGGTATTTCAGTTATCATTGACAGGCCAGCAGGGAAGATATTTGAGGCTAGAATTGAAAGGCTCATAGTGTTTAGGCAGCTGCTGGTGCCACCCATTCTTTGAGACTGGCCTTTACAAAGCAACCCTGTGAAGGTCCTATTCCAGGTCTGTAAATGTACCTACTTTGCCCTTGACGACCTGTTTCTTCTCTTTCAGACAAATATAACTGACTTCAGCAGAGAGAATTCAGAACGTATGGGGATAGGAGATTTCCCCGTCAATAACCATCTCCTCTTGTGCCTGAAGGATATAAACCATCAACTCCTGGTGGGGAAAATGATAAGAATATTTACATAATTCTGCAATGTCCAGCATACAGTTATCCTTTCAACAGTAATACTTGGTATTTGTAAACTACCTTTTATGCTTCAAAGCACTTTTGATTCATGGTTTAGGGGGAAGAGCACTGCCCCGGGACAGGGACAGATTTGGCCCAGCTATTAATTAGTTGTGTAATCTTGATCAAGTCAATAAACATTCATTAAGTACCTACTATGTGCCAGGCACTGTGCCAAGAGTAAGGCAGTAAATACAGTGTTGGACTTGGAATTAGTAAGATCTGGAATTAGAAAGAAAGGCTTAAATACAGCCTCAGACACTTATTGACTGTGTGATACTAATTAGATCACTTAACCTCTGTTTGCCTCAGTTTCTTCATCTGTTAAATGAAAATAATAATCTCACCTACCTTTCAAGGTTGTTGTGAGGATAAAATAAAATAACATGTACAAAGGGCTTCGTGAATATTAAAGTGCTTTATTAATGCAATTATTATTACAGAGAAAAGTACAATATGTATACAAAAATATCTATAGAAGTTCTTTTCATGGTGTTAAAAAAATGGAACTCGAGGGGATGCCCATCAATTGGGGACTGACTGAACAAACTGTGGTATATGAATGTAATGGAATCTCTAAGAAGTAATGAGCAGGTGTATTTCAGAAAAACCTGGAAAGACTTATTTGAACTGATGCTGAGTGATGTGAGCAGAACCAATTTATTGTATGATGATCAACTATGATGGACTTAGCTCTTCTCAGCAATGCAATGATCAAAGACAATTCCAAAAGACTCATGATGAAAAATGCTATCCACATCCAGGGAAAGAACTAAGGAGTCTGAATGCAGATAAAAGCAAGCTATTTTCTCCTTTTTGTTTTTTTCTTTCTCATGGTTTTTCCGTTTTGTTCTGATTGTTCTTTCGTAACATGACCAATGTGGAAATACACTTAATATGAGTGCATATGTAAAGCCTACATCAGATCGTATGCCATCTTGGGGAGGTGGAAAAATTTAGAACCCAAAATCTTTTAAAAGTGAATGGTGAAAACCAAAAATAAGTATTTAAAAAAAAAAGGCACACATCACCCTTATCCTGAAGGAGCTCACAATCCAGTGGTAGGAGACACCATGCAAATAGCTATGTACAAACAAGATATACACAGCATAAAATAGAGGTAATCTCAGATAGAAGGCACTAACATTAATAAGGTCTGAGAAAGACTTCTTGGAGAAAGTTAGATTTTTGCTGAATCTTAAAAGGAAACCAAGAGAGGGATTGAGAGGGAGAACATTTGAGGTATAGCAGACAGCCAGTGAAAATGATACCACTTCTCTAGGCCTATGTCTTCATCTATAAAAAGGGAGGGTTAGGCTAGATCATTAGTCTGAAATTTAAGTTAAATTATATTTAATTTTAGAATTGAGGTGAGAAAAAACATCCTAACAATTAGAGCAAGGTAGAAATGAAATAGGCTGCCTCAGTGGTAGTGGATTCTATCTCATTAGATGTCTCCAATCAGGGGGCAGTGAGGTGGCACCGTGAATACGGCACCAACCCTGGAGTCAGGAGGACCTGAGTTCAAATTCAACTTCAAATACTTGACACTTACCAGCTGTGTGACACTGGGCAAGTCACTTAACCCTGATTGCCTTGCCTTCTTTCCCCCACTCCAAAAAAAAGTCTGTAAGCAAAGGCTGGATGACCACCTGTCTGGTGCATTAGAGGTGCATGGATTCCTGATAGATCATCAGACCAAGTTTGGTCTAGATGACTCTTTTGGTTCTCTCAACCAATAAGCAACCAAACAATACACATTTTTATTAAGTACCTACTCTGAGCCAGGCACTGGGCTAAATGCTGCGGATACAAATGGAAGCAAAAGCCACTCCCTGCTTTAGAGGAACTTACAGTCCAATGAGGAGACAACATGCAAAAAAATACATATAAATCAAGTTATCTACAGGACAAACAGGAAATAATTAACAGTGAAAAGGCACTTCACACAAGACCAGGAGACAGGTAGAGAAGGTATTTGTGCACTTATTTTACAGATAGGAAATTGAGATGCAAAAAAAAAAAAAGTGACCTTTCTAAGGTAAACACATGGTTGAGGTTGGAGAGCTTGATTTCAGCGGTGCTTCAACACCTGGGGTTCTCTACCGAAAAGAAATCAATTGGTGCAACAATCAATTAATTACATCATCCTTTAAAAAAATAAAACAAACTATGGTGCTTGGATGTAGATGGCAACCACAGATCTCCTTTAATACAGTCAGTGAACTGGGTAATTAAAATCGTGCCTCAATAATTCAGGACCTAATTGCAAAGAATGTTTAAGTATTGTGGCAATATGCAGAATGCTGTATCATCACTTCTGGTCAGGAAACTATTCTTTCAAGAGTGTATAATAAATGCATCAAGTGGGGGGAATAAAATAAATCTGCCAGGGCCATGATGAGGTGTTCCTGGGATGAACTTCAATAACTTAGAGCTAGAAATGCCGTTAGTCATCATTGAGTGCCATTCCCTCGTGTATTGCAAATAATAGACCCAGAGAGATGATATTGCCCAAGGTCACCTAGATAGTGGAAGAGCCAGAATTCAAATCAAAGTCCATTGACTACAAAACCAGGTATGGATTTTCAAAGCACCGTAGAGCAATTTGGATAATTTTCCATTTAAATAAAACAACACAGGGAAACATGAAAACATGATTTATAGATGACCCTGTGTGTTAGTATAAGTTGAAAATTATAACCAAAGAATATTCAATAATTTAAGCATTTGTAAGTTATAAAAATCACAATGGCATGCATCTATATGACATTTTTCCCTATTATAAAACATTTTCATATATTTTATCTCACCCCACCTCATCTCCTACCCAAATCAGGACACCCTTCTACAAAATCCCCAGTGAAAGGTCAGGTGGTCTCTGCCTTGAAATTTCCAGTAATTCACTATCTCACTAGGAAGCTCATCCCATTTTTGAGGTGATTTGGTAGAGTGGGATGGGTTTAAATCTGACTTCACTACTCTAGGGCTGTACATCCATAGGCACTGTATTTAGCTTCTCTAATTCTCAGTCTTCTAATTTATAACATGAGGAAAAGGTTTGCTAAACCTAACTACTTCAAAAGATGGTTGTGAGGGGAAGTGCTTTGTAAACTCTAAAACTTTGAAATGTGAATGGTTCATTACTGGATAGCTCAAATTTTGAGAAAGTTGATCCTTTATGGACAGCTAGGTGGATAGAGTACTGGACTTGGGATCAGGAAGACTCTTCTTCCTATGTTCAAATCTGGCCTCAGACACTTACTAGCTGTGTGACCCTGGGCAAGGCATTTAACCCTGTTTGCCTCAGTTTTATCATCTGTAAAATGAACTAGAGAAGAAAATGGCAAATTGCTCCAGTATCTTTGCCAAGAAAACCCCAAATCGGGTCATCACGAGTCATACAAGACTGAAAAACTGAACAACAGAAATGATCCTTTATGTGGAATAGAGTTTTGTCACCTTTCAGTAACTTCTAGCTATAGTTCTAGATTCTGCGTTCCAAAGATGTACAGAAATGCTTTTTCCCTATGACACATCTTTAATTATTTGGCATTGCCATCATGCTAGTCAGTCAACAGACATTTATAATACACATACTATGTGCCTCCCACTCTATGTCTTCTCTTCCCCAGGTTGTATCACCAGTTCCCTTATTCCTTCAATTGGCAGATTTTGATTTTGAAGATACTTAAAAATTTTAGATTATAGTTATCCATACAGATATAAACTATGAGCCCAAGTTTGAGAAGCACTGGAGGCAAAAAAAAGAAGAATGGTTTTTGGACAGTGAATATAAGGAATATATTAGAACTGAGACCTAGAAATTAGCTTGGATGTTTTAGTCAATTATAAGTGGACGAAGCTTTAAGTGTCCTTGAGAAAGTTGTGTTCAATTATTTTCTCCATAGTTACAGAAGCTAGAGTTCTAGGAACTTTTCTCACCATTATCAAATAAGATGATCCCATATTAGCCTAAACCCTTTAATATTCCCTGGACACAGCTGAGTGAACTAAACACACATTGGAAACCATAACAGGATTTTCTCATTCAAAGCAGAATTTATGTTGAGCTCTGAAGTTTGCTTTTCCTTTGAATTTTTATTCAGAGCTTAAGTTACTGCTGAGGGCTGCATAGGATCAAAGATCTATAGAAAGAGGGGTCCTCCCTTCTCACTTTATAGTTGAGAAAAATTAGACACAGGTAGGTTAAACAACTATATGGCACTATAGGAAAACACCCATTTGGAGTCAGCCAATATGAATTCAAAACTTGACTTTACTACTATGCATTGTGTACCTTTAAACTCATTACTTATCCTCTCTGGCCCTTGGAGTCTTCATTTGTAAAGGGTGGAGGTTGGATTAAATGACCTCAGTTAAAGAACAAGGCAAATAGAGACAAAAAATATGAATGAATGAATGAATGAATATGAAAAAATAATTGTGTTAAATATATGTGAGGCAATGACAGGTTGGATGGCAAGATAACTTGGGTAAGTGACTCTACAGGATGTATAGTGGGTTGGGTAAGGTTTTAATCTTTCAGTCACCAATGATGACAGTTAAGTCCCAGTTCAGAAGTTCAAAAGTTCTAGTAGCAGGAAAAGTATAAACTATTAAGCACAAAAGCTTCTCTGAGAAGTTTCACATGGAGATCAATACCCCTGGAGGTAAACCTTGCTTAAATAAAGGGTTTGCAGCAAGAAGTCAGTGGTAATTCATAGAATAAACCCTGGCATCCTGCAACCAAAGGATGAGAGGGATAATAGTGAGTCAATGTGTCATAAAGACATTGTACAGTTGAGTACATGATAATGTAAGGCCCATAGCCCAGATGGAGTATAAAGAGTGTCCTAGATATGTTCATCTGGGCTGGTCTTGTCTATTTGTGGCCTGGGAGAGAATTTGGGCAAAGCAAGATCTATTAAATTATTAATTAATTAACCATTAAAAATATGAGTGCCTGCAAGCTGAGGTAACTATTGCCTAACACTTTCTACCAAAATTATTCCCCTCTCCCTAAGGGCATTTGGAATTGTTATCCAAGCGAACCCTAACTTGAGCTACAATGTCTTGTTGCCTTCTATTTTATTATCATATTTTGGCTCACATCAAGAGCTATAACTAAGATGATGTGACTAGGGTTTTGTCCTAGGGTGCTGGAATTTAGAGTAGTCAGTACCTGTTTCTCTTCATCCAATAGAAATAGAAGCGATTAGCACCTAGTTAACAAGAATAATTAGTTTAAGTAATTACTAGATGGGCTTCTCCATCATTTCTTCTCCTCATACCCTAAGTGAATCCCAGACCAGCTCCTCCCTAGGTCTGCTTCACATATACTTTTCTTCATTGGTGGCCTCTGATTCACTTGACTATATTTAGTGTTTTTCTTGGGAAGTCATGTTTTGCTGTATTCTCCCTGATGCAAAAATTAATAGTTTCAATTCTAACCAAACCATCTTTTCTCCTTTCTTGATCAGAACTTCAAATTTTGGGTTGTTTTTGTGTGTTGTTGTTGTCATTAACAGTGGTTTCATGCTAGTCTTTCTCCCTCTCCCATTCTGTGGCCAAGAAGTTAAACGGGATCACACAGCAGATTCATCTTTCCTAAGTCTTGAAGCTGGAGGACTAGGGCCTAAACTAGAGAGTTTAAGAAAGGAATGGTGAGAGAGAACAAGAAAAAAAAGAAGGAAGAAAGGAAGGATGGAGGGAAGGAAGGAAGGAAGGAAGGAAGGAAGGAAGGAAGGAAGGAAGGAAGGAAGGAAGGAAGGAGGGAAGGAAGGAAGGAAGGAAGGAAGGAAGGAAGGAAGGAAGGAAGGAAGGAAGGAAGGAAGGAAGGAAGGAGGGAAGGAGGGAAGGAAGGAAGGAAGGAAGGAAGGAAGGAAGGAAGGAAGGAAGGAAGGAAGGAAGGGAAAGAAGGAAGGAAGGAAGGAAGGAAGGAAGGAAGGAAGGAAGGAAGGAAGGAAGGAAGGAAGGAAGGAAGGAAGGAAGGAAAGAAGGAAGGAAGGATAGAGGGAAGGAAGGAAGGAAGGAAGGAAGGAAGGAAGGAAGGAAGGAAGGAAGGAAGGAAGGAGGGAGAAAGGGAAGGAAGAAAGAAAGGAAAGGAAAATGAGAAAAAGAGAGAAAGAAAGATCATTGACTATTCTTTTCTCCTCTAGCTCTCACTTTTGATTGGTTTATGTGAAAGAACTTATATTGAACTTTGGTCTATATTCACTTCTGGTAAATGCAACTCTCAATTAGTTGCTCCTGTTTTTTCCCAGCTACTCTTGTACAAAGTCCCTGAGCCAAGAAACAAGTCACGACAACAGTCCACAACACTGCAGGCTGTGACTTGCTTTTGGGCTCTGTCTATAGAACTTGTTAAGGTTAAGCAAAATAGCTCAGCTAGGCCTGGAAGGACCTTAGAGATCACTTGGTCCAATCCCCTCATTTTAAGAGCTGAGGGAACCAAGGTCCAGGCAGGGAAACAACTTGGCCATAGTAGACAGATAGTAAGCACCACAACCAGCACTAGGATGAAAGTCTTGATGAAATTCCTGAGCTAGTACCCTTTCCACCACAGCACAACACCCTGATATTCATATAAAACCATTGATGGGTAAATAGCATAGTATATAACAAAGTGTTAAATTTTGTAGGATTAAGAATTACAGAACAAAGCAGTGTACAATAAGGTGCAATACTGTTCTGTACAGGAGCCAGTTCAAAAAGAATTAAAAGACCAAAAAAAAAAAAAAAAATAGAATGAGCTGCAGCCCTCCTGGAGAGCTTCTCAAATGGAGTTAAGAAATAGTCTCATTTTCTTTCCATTCCTACCATCAGGCAGAAATCTCAGATCCACGTTTACTAACATTACTGCAGTTGAGGGAAATTGCTCAAGGTCAGAATCATCAACTATCAGATTTGGAAAGGACCTTGAAAACCATCTAGTAAATCTAACCTTTACATGAGCAAGAAGACCCTCTATAATATCCCCCGGAGTTAAATCTGAGTTGTATTTTACTGGCAATTGATTCCCATCTTGAACTGTGTTACTGGAGGGGCTGTACCCAGGGATGTGGTAGAGTAGCTGGAGAGCAGATTGTTAAGCTTTCAAAGATCAGCAATTGTTATAAAATCAAGGTTTGATTTATTGGTCTGCTTATTGTCTAGATAAAGAAAGTAATGGAGAAAATGTTAATAATGCCGATAAAACTTGAAGTGTGCTGTGCATACTTTTTTTTGAGAGCCAGTTATTAAACATTTGCTGGCATGCCCCTGGTTATCTCTAGATGAGCAAAAAGAGTGCAAAGGGGGTAGAATATTAGGTAGATGCAGCTAGATCTCCCAGTGAATAGAATGTGCTGCTGGATCTGAAGTTAGGAAAGTTTCAGTTCAAATTCATCCTCAGTCACTTACTAGTTGTATGACCCTGGAAAAGTCACATAACCTCTGTCTACCTCACTCTCCTCATCAGAAAAATTAGGGTAATAATAAGACTTCCTTCTCAGGGTTGTAAAGATAAAATGAAGTAGTATTGGTAAAACATTTCGAAAACCTTAATGTGCTAGATAAAGTTAACTCTTATTAATATAATTAAAACTTGTGCCACATTGGAGAAACCCAAGAAATCATCATGGCATAAAGATGATGAAAACATAACTCCCAAGTAGAAATGCTGAGCACCTCTTGTTTCTTATCATGGTGCCATGGAAGGGTATTAGACTGGGAAATAAGAACTGAATTTGAATCTCTACTCTCTCCTGCTGACCTTGGGTAAATCATTTCACTTCCCTTGGTCTCTGTTTCCTCCTCTGTAAAATGATAGGATTAGTTGGACTAGATAGAAAGGGAGGAAATAAGCGTTGATTTAATGTTCCAGGCATTGTGCTAAGCAGTGATACGAATGAGATACAAATATCTCATTTAATCTTTACAGAAACCTGACAAGATTAGCCCTGTTGTTGTTCCCATCATTTGACAGTTGAGTAAACTGAGGCTTGCCCAGGGTCACACAGTTAGTAAGTCTCAGGTCATATTTAAACTCTGATCTTTACTCTAGGTCCTGCACTCCATCCACTCTACCACTGTCCTCTTTCCGCTCTAAATCTATAGCCCTGTCCTCCCACACTATCTATTTCCCTAATCCATTGGACTGTGGAGTCTGTCTATTTCAGCCCCAAGAGCAAAGATCCAGCCTATAAACTTAAGGGCCACATTTCAAGAGGTGCCCTGTGGAGAAGAATGTTTAAAAGCAAAGTGCCAAGTAGCAGGGCTTTTTAGAATACATGCTATCTCACTTTCTATCCTGGCTTGTTTTTCCACTCTCTCCAAATATATTTGCTGAATCCCTGACCACAGTTATCCTTTCCACATCTCTGGGTGTTAGGGACATAAAGCCCCCATAATCTGGAAAATCTGTATAAATTTTTTTTGGCCCTCCCTTTGTACCAGAGAAGTCTGATTTTTTTCTTTTATGAGGTGTTTACAGTACCTTATTGCAAAATTTGGTCACAGGCTCTGTGTCATCTGTTAGCCTTCACATGTCATCTGTGGCTTCTGCAAAACTACCACCAAAATTCCTATTCGGTAATATATTAGGAAGAAGCCTAGCCGAGTGAGAGAAGAGATTGTCCCAGAGTCAAAGGACCTGAGCTCAAATCCCAGCTTTGGTTTTTTTATCTACATGACTTTGAGACAGTCACTTAAACCTGTTTGTGAACCTCCAGTTCCTCATCTGTAAAACAAGAAGGTTGGATTAGATAGTCTCAGACATCCCTTCCATTGCTGGATCTATAGTGCTATAATGCTTTCTACTTCTAAATTTATAATCAATCATCCTATGATTACTTAAGCTTAAAGCACTGATTGAAAACCTTAGTTTGCTACTGTCTGCCTGTGGAGTTAATTCTTAGATAAGACCGTTCCACAACATAGTCCCTAGGTAATAAAGACTGGGCTCCAGTGATTAGGATACCGGGTCATCTGCCTATGCTAACAGGATCCACAGACAGAGAAGTTGCTTCAGCCCCATGGCATTTCTTTTTCCCTATGGAGAACTATTGTCAAAGCACTAGCAGAAAAAACATTGACTTTGGAGGTAGGGAACTTGGCTCCAAATGTGACTTTGTCACTGTTGCCTTATGGGACTTTGGGTAAGTCCCAACAGACTACAGACCCAGAGACTCTAAAATGAGAAAGTGGAACTAGATGAGCGGTATGGTCCCTTCCTATTCTATATCTATGATCCTCTAAACACCCAAAAATCAAGCTAGGAAGGTAGCTGTCACCTAAACTGGCATTCAGATGTAGCAGTAATAGGTAGCTCAGATGAAACAATTTTTCAAGGTCAATACCTGAGAATCAAGAGAGAAGAACTTGCATTTCATTAATGACATTTTATAAATATAGCACCAGTCCAGAAGGGAATGGGCAGGCTTTGATATCAACCACTATGGATAATCTCATTGCTTTAAATCACCGGCCCAGCTACTGAATTATAATGGATAGAGACACACACAGCAATCTAAATTTGATGAAACACCTAGAATATTATCTAAAGATTCCCAAAGCTCACATTTTCCACCCTTGTAAGATTCAATTAGATATCCCAAAATGTGTAAATCTTGGCATTCTTATTGCTCCATAAAAAGAAAGTGTTAAACACTGATAAATTTCCCTAAATGATCTAGGTTGTATTTCACTTGGTAATGGAGAAGACACATATTTTACTCTCATAATCATCACTTTCCTGATAGTAAGCAACTGTCTAAAGTAATTTCAATAAGACCATTCTATTGAATGCAGGACTGTGGAAGAGGGGTTGTACACTTGGTCCAAAGGTCCCATGATCATCTCTTGGAAACAGACAGTGGAAGACAGCAACAGCTCTCTAGCTAACTTCCTCTCTTCTTTGTTTTCTTCCCCTTTTCTTACCTCTCCTATATAATGTTATATCAAACTATATGTCCAAAAGAGGGTAACCAGGACAATGAAGCAACTGAACATAGAACATAGATGTCCTAGGAGGATCACTTTAAGGCACTGGGTATATTTAGCCTCAGGGATAAAAGACTTAGGGAGAATGTGACAAATGTCTGTACAAATTGTAAGGGCCATCATGTGAAAAAGGAATAAACTGGTTCTGTTTGGTCCCAGAAGACCAATGGCCAGGAGATAGAATCACTGAGGAATGACTTCTGGGAGTCAAGATAGCAGAGTAAGCAGCAAATCACTGTAATTCTCCTATATTCATATCCAAACAACCATAAACTATCACCGCAAAACAAACCCTGGAACAGTAGAACCAGCCAAAAAATGGGGTGAAACAATGTTATAGCTCAAGAAACTTGGAAGATTAGTCATCTCACTTGAGTAAAAGGGAAATGCAACCCAAGACAGGAAGCATCGTAGCAAGCCAGAAGCAAGCCTCATCTCACCAAACCAGGGGGAGATCCTGAGTGCCAGTGTTGTGGAGCAGGCAAACCCCAACACCAGGACTCCCCACAAGCCTGAACATAGCCAAGACAGACTCAGGCACCAAGAATTTGCACTTGTTTTAGCATAGCCCCAGGCAAACAGGCATCCCCCAGAGACCAGACTTTCACAGAATTCAACACAGCCACAGACAAATAGGTAGACACCAATCCAAACAAGTAATGGCCAGCTTCAGAGCTGCCCCAGGTAAATAGGCTGCATCCAGAGGCCAGACCTTCATATGCTTCAGTGTAGCCCCAGGGAAATGTAAAAGTACCTCACCAACCTCAGCATATACCAGACACTACCACCAGAACACCCCCAGCTTAGCACCAGGTAGACCCCTTTGGCCTCCAGCAACACCAACCAACACACCCTCAGCCCCCCAGCATAGCACCAGACACAAGGTTCCCCCTTGGGCCTCAGGACAACAGCACTGAAGCACCAGGTGAGCAGTCAGGGTCTACAGTCACTGACTCAAGAAGCCTGAGACAGAGCCTCCTCTACCCTGGGAGTAGAGCTCAAATTTAAAGGAAAGAAAAAAGTCAAAAAAAAAAAAAAAAGAGAGAGAGAGATCAGCAAAAATCAAAAAAAAAAAAAAAAAAAAAGAATCTGACCATAGGAAGTTATTATGGTGACAGGGAGAGAAACTCAGAAGAAGACAACAATGTCAAAACCCCTATGGGCAATATGTCAAGGAAAAATAGGAAGTAGTCTCAAGCCCAGAAAGAACTCATGGAAAAGCTCAAAAAGGAGTGCTTAAATCATATAAGAGTGCTAGAAGAAAAGTTGGAGAAAATGACACTGGTGTAACATAATTGAGAAAAAAAGAGTCAATATCTTAGAAAAAGAAAACAACTGTTTAAAAAATAGAATTCGACAAATGGAAAAAGAGATAAAAAAATATATACCCACTGAAGGAGGGGCTGAATCAAAATGGCAGAGTAAAACCAGGGACTTGCTTGAACTCTCCCCCAAACTCTTCTAAATATCTGTAAAAAAATGACTAAACAAATTCTAAAGCAGCAGAACCCACAAAGTGACAGAGTGAAACAAATTTCGAACCCAAGACAACCTGGAAGGTCAACAGGAAAGGTCCATTGTACCGGGCCGGGAGAGGAAGGCAGATCAGTGTGGGTCTCGGTGGCACAGATGGGGCCTCAGAAAACTGCCAGCAGGCCTCAGGGGACTGTATCACTGGAAGTTGTGACAGTTTTCAGACTGCTCAATTTCCCAAAGCCAAAGACAACTTAGAAAGTCAGTAGGAAAGGTCTGTCAGACCTGGGTGAGAAAGGAGCATGGTCTGGCCCAACCCCAGGTTGGAGGAGGTAGTGGTGGCTGCAGAAGATGCTTTTTCTAAAGATTGTAGGCACAGATGGTGGGGGGATCAAAGAGCTGATCAGAGGGGGATTGCAGAGATCTTTTTGCTGTCCCTGAGGCACGATTCTCTTGCTTTATCCTGCTTGGATCTAGGTCAAAGTTCTAAGTGATAGAATTGGAGTGAGGAGGAGTCTTGATGTGGTGGAGTTTGTGGCTGCAGTGGAGAAGAAATCCTCTTCACAGTTCCAAGTTAGAAAAGAGTGGTTGTGGTCATTGACAGGCACAGGCCAGGAGAAGAGGGAGGAAGGGACAGAATGTGGAACTCAAAGTCTTGAAAACAAATGCTAAAAACTGTTTTTACATGCAAGTGGGAAATAAGATATATACAGGCAATGGGGTATATCTTGCACTACAGGAAAATAAAAAATAAGGGGATAAGAGAAGTGAAGTGGGTGATAGAAGGGAGGGCAGATTAGAGAAAAGGATAATCAGAATGCACACTGTCTTGGGGTCATGTAGAAGAGAGATGGGGACTTCATTTGGAACTCAAAATCTTGTAGAAGTGAATGTTGAAAACTAAAAATTAATTAAGTCAAAAAGAAAGAAGAAGAAATAATATACACTAAAGGAAACAACTCCCTAAAAAGTGCAGTTGGTCAAATGGAAAGGGAAGTACAAAAGCTTGCTGAGGAAAACAACTCCTTAAAAGTTAGAATTGAGCAAGGAGAAGTTAATGACTCTGTGAGACATCAAGAATCAATCAAACAAATTCAAAAGAATAAAAAAATAGAAGAAAATGTAAAATATCTCATTGGAAAAACAGCTGACTTGAAAAATAGAGCCAGCAGAGATAAACTCAGAACACTCAGATTACCTGAAAGCCATAATCAAAAGGAGGACTTGTATAGCATCTTTTAAGAAATTATCAAGGAAAACTACCCTGATATCTCAGAATCAAAGAGCAAAATAAGCATTGAAAGAATCCACCAATCACCTCAGGAAAGAAATCCCAAAAAAAAAATTCCAAGAAACAGTATAACCAAATTATGGAACTATAAGGTCAAGTTAAAAATACTGCAAGTGAACAAGAAAGAAACAATTCAAATATCAAGGAGCCACAATCAGGATTACACAGGATTTAGCAACTGCAACATTAAAGTATCTGAGGTCAAGGAATATGATATTCTAAAAGGCAAAGGAGCTAGAATTATAATCAGGAATCACCTACTCAATAAAATTAAGCATAATACTTGAAGGAAAAAATGAAATAGAAGGATTTCAAGCTTTCATAAGAACATCAGAATTAAAAAAAAAATTGATCTCCAATATCAAGACCCAAGAGAAGTCTAAAAAGGAAAAAGAAAACATAAGGAATTCAATGAAGTTGCACTGTTTGCACCTCTATAGGGGACAATGTTGTAATTCTTTAATTATTATGCCATTCATAGTATAAGCAGAAGGAATATACATAGAGGGTATGAGTATAAGGTGAATTTGAGGGAATGAAGTAAAAATAAATAATTAAGGATGAGAAAGAGGAATACATTGGTTGCAGAAGAAAGGGAGCAGTAGAATGGGATAAACTATTTCACATGATGAGGCACAAAAGACCTGGTACAGTAGAGGGGAAGATGAAATGATGGGTAATGAACAATGCTTGAACCTTACTCTAATCAGTATTAGCAGATACGCAATCAACTGAATATAGAAATCTATCTTACCATACAGGAAAGTTGGAAGGGAGGAAATTACGTACAGATAGTACAGATATGGATAGCACGGAAAAGAGGGCAGATGAGGAGAGGTGGCAGATAGAAGTAAGACACTCTCAAGGAGGTAAAGGGTGAAAGGAGAGATAGGACAAAGAGGAGGAAAAATAGGATGCAGGGAATGGGATGAAATCTCCCATAAAAAAAGAAATGGATAGCAGAATGGATCAAAAATCAGAACCTTACAATATGTTCTTTACGAGAAGCTCACTTAAAGCAGAAACACTCCCAGAATAATGGTAATGAGATGAAGGAGAGTATATTATGTCTCAGTTAAAGTTAAAAGTTCAAAAGAAGTTTAATAAAAGCAAGGGTAGCAATCCTCATCTCAGACAAAACAAAAGCAAAAATAGATCTAATTAAAAGAGATAAGGAAGGAGACTACATCTTTCTAAAGGGTACAATAGACAGTGAAGCAATATCAATGCTGAACATATGCATCAAGGAGAATTTAAGTGAGTTCCAGGTTCATGAACAAACAAGAGATAAAGAGCATTATATAGGGTGAAATAGATAATTTTGATTATATTAAATTAAAAAGCTTTCACACAAACAAAATCAACGCAACCAAGATTAGAAGGAAAACGGAAAGCTGGGAAACAATCTTTGGAGCAAGTATCTCGGATAAAGGCCTTATTTCTCAACAACAGAAAATTGAGTCAAATTTATAAGAATGAAACAAATTTCCCAATTGAATTATAATGAAAGGATATGAACAGGGAGTTTTCAGATGAAGAAATCCAAACTGTCTATAGGCATATGAAGAAATGCTCCAAATCACTGTTGATTAGAGAAATACAAATAAAAATAACTCTGAGGGGCCATCTTACACCTATTAGATTAGCTAATATAACCAAAACAAAAAGGAAAATAATAAATGTTGGAGAGGATGTGAGAAAATTGAGACACTAATGTATTGTTGGTGGAGTTGTGAACTGATCCAACAATTCTGGAGAGCAATTTGGAGCTATGTCCAAAGGGCAACCAAACTGTACATATGCTTTGATCCAGCAATACCACTACCAGGTCTGTATGCAAAAAAGAGAGGGAGGGAAGACCTACATGTGCAAAAATACTAATAGCAACCCTTTTCATTGTGGCAAAATATTGGAACTTGAAGTGTTACCCATCAGTTGGGGAATGGCTAAACAAGCTGCAGTACATCAATGTAATAGAATACTTTTGTGAAATAAGAAACTAGAAATCAATTCCAGAAAAACCTGGAAAGACTTATACAAACTGATGCAAAGTAAAATGAGCAGAAATAGGAAAACATTGTACAGTGAACATCTATGAATGACTCACCTCTTTTAAGCAGCACAATGATTATGAAGGAAAATACTATCTACACCCAGATAAAGAACTGATGGACTCTGAATACAGATCAAAGCACACTTTTTTCACTTACATAATTCTTTTTTGTTTTTTTCTTTTGATCTTTTTCTTCTTTCACAACTGTGACAAATATGGAAATATGCTGTACATGATAGCACATGTATAACCTATATCAAATTAGGAGCCATTTTAGGAATAAGGGACGGGAGGGAGAAAAATTTAGAACTCAAAATCTTTTCAAAATTAATGCTAAAAATTGTCTTTACATGTGTTTGGGAAAATATAAAATACTATTAAAATTCAAAAAAAGAAGAAGATAGAATCACTGAGGCTCTAAATCACCAGGGAGGTTCAAACTATTGAATCCAAAGCAAACCTGAACAGAAAGAAATCCCCTCAACCACATCCCTCACAAGTGGTCACTCAGTTTCTACTTGAAGACCTCTTAAAATAGCACTTTTGGAAAGACTTAAATGTTAAAAAAAAAAAAATTTGCTATCATCAAGCTGAGATCTGCTTTATTCAACCTCCATCCATTGCTCCTAGGCCTGCTCTTTAGAATCAAGCAGAGCACATTTAATCCTGTTTCTACAATGACAAAAATTTGAAGACTGTTATCATAACCTTAGTTAAACCTTCTCTCTACTAGGGTAAATGTCCTTGATTCCTTCAAATGATTCACTATGGCATGACTCAGTCCTTTCATTCTACTGGTCATTCTTTGGCTACAGGGATTTAGCCTTATATTTTCTAAAACCTGGCATTCAGAATTGAACACAGTAATCTAGATATTGTTTCAGAAAGAATTATCATATCTTTTTCTGGACACTGACTTTATTAATATAGTTTATAGCATTTCTGTAGTATTTCAAAGTGCTTTGCAAATATTATTTTATTTTATCATCATAACCAAGAGAGGTAGATGCTGTTGTTACTCCTATTTTGCAAATAAGCAAAACTTGGCAAGTAGAGGTTAAGTCATTGGCCCAGAGTCACACAGCTTTGAAAAGTCTGAGACTGTATTTGAACTCAGAACTTCCTGCCTGTAGATCCATCTTTCTATCCACTGTGCCATTCAGATGCTGCTAAGTGATGACAGAGTCACAGTGGTGACTAAAGAACTAACTTAAAATCAAGAAAACCTGGGTTCAAATGCTGCCTATAATACATAGTAACTTTGTGACTATGGCTAAATCACAAAGCTTTTCGGTGCCATAGACAATCCTTTAACACTACAAGATAGAGACAACTTTTCCATCATCAGTGAAAGAAATTCTTTAATGGGGGTGCAGAGCCAAGATAGTGGAGCAACAGCAGGGACTTGCTGGGGATCTCCCCTCAAACTTAGTCAAATACCTATTAAATAATGACCCTAAACAAATTCTGGAGCTGCAGAACCCACAGAATGACAGAATGAAGCAAATCTCTAGCCCAAGACAGCCTGGAAGGTCTCTGGGAAGTGTCTGTCACATAGCAATGAGAGCAGACTGTAGTGCCGCTTGGGCTGCAGCAACACAGACAGAACCTGAACAGGCATTAGGGGACTGAATCTCAGGAAAGTGCAGTGATTTCCAGACTTCATGACCCCAAAACAACAAGGATAAATTGGAAGGTAATTGGAAAAAACCTGTGGGACCTGTGTGAGAGAGTAGAATGGCCTGATCCCAGCCCCAGGGCGGCAGAGGGAGTGGAGGAACTTTTTGGAGGAGGACCCTGCAGCAGCAGCACCAGGGACAGTGGCAGCAGAAGCATCAATGACTGTTTCTGGAGCTCTAGGCCCACAGATTGGGGGCAGATCAAGTGACCGACAGTACTTCCACCCCCACTGGAAGCAGAGAACTACCTTGACAAAAAGCTCAAAAGTCAAGTAAATGGATGAAGAAATGAGCAAAAATAGAAAAAAGAATCAGATTATAGGATCTTACTTTGGTGACAAAGAAGACCAATAAAAATGGAAGATAACAAAGTCAACACTTCTACATCCACAAACTCCAAAAAAAATGTTAATTGGTCTCAGGCCATGGAAGAGCTCAAAAAGGATTTTGAAAATCAAGTAAGAGGAGTCGAGCAAAAATTGGGAAGAGAAATGAGTGATGCAAGAAAATCATGAAAAATGAGTGAAGTGCTTGCTAAAGGAGACTAAAAAATGCTGAAGAAGATAACACTTTAAGAAATAGACTAACCCAAATGGCAAAAGAGATACAAAAAGCCAGTGAAGAGAAGAATGCCCTAAAAAGCAGAATTGGCCAGATGGAAAAGGAGTTCCAAAAGTTCACTGAAGAAAATAATTCCTTAAAGATTAGAATGGAGCATATGGAAGCTAATGACTTTTTGCAAAATCAAGAAATTATAAAACAAAGCCAAAGGAATGAAAATATAGCAGACAATGTAAAATATCTCATTGGAAAAACAAGTGACCTAAAAAATAGATCCAGGAGAAACAATTTAAAAATTATTGGACTACCTGAAAGCCATGATCAGAAAAAGAGCCTAGACATAATCTTTCAAGAAATTATCAAGGAAAAGAACACAGAGTGAGTTGAATAGGTAGGGATGATGTCTGAAAAAATAAAATTAAGGGGTAAGAGAGGAAAACATTGAGTGGAGAAAGGGAGAAACAGAATGGGACAAATTATCTCCCATAATAGAGGCAAGAAAAAGTTTTCTCAATGGAAGAAAAGAGGAGGGAAATGAGAAGTAACGAGTGAATCTGATTATCATCACATCTGGCTTAAGGAGGGAATAACATCACACACAGTTTGGTATGAATCTATCTTATACTGCAAGGAAGAAGGAGGGAAGGGGATAAGTGGAGGGAGGAATAATAGAAGGGAGAACAAGTGGGAGGAGAGGGTAATTAGAAATAAACACTTTTGAGGAGGAATAGGATCAAAAGAAAGAATAGAATAAAGGGGGGAGCAGGATGGGATGGAGGAAAATCTAATTAGTCTTTCACAATATGACTGTTATGGAAGTGCTTTGCATAGTTACACATGTATAACTTATATCGAATTGCTCGCCTTCTCAGTGGGGATGGGTGGGGAAGGAGGAAGGGAAAGGAACTGGAACTCAAAGTTTTAAAAACAAATGTTAAAAATTGTTTTTACGTGCAACTGGGAAATAAGATACACAGGTAATGGGGTATAGAAATCTAGTTCTATAAGAAAATAGAGGGGATGGGGATAAGAGGAGGTAGGGGTGTGATAGAAGGGAGGGTAGACTGCCGGTAGAAGTAATTAAAATTAATACTGTCTTGGGGTGGGCAGAAGAGAAAGATGGGGAAAAAATTTGAAACTCCAAATCTTGTGGAAGTGTCTGTTGAAAACTAAAACTAAATAAATTTTGAAAAAATTCTTCAATAAAATGTAGTTTTAAAAAACTAAATCAGACTTTTGACCATTATAACAACATATTGAATTGCCCTGAGCTTACAGCCAGTTAAAATTGCCTGGTCTTTTTTTCACATAAGCTGTTATTTTATTATTATACCTCCTTTGACCTATACTTATATGGTTGATTTTTTAAATCTAATTTGTAGGACTATGAGACAGTTATCTAGATGTAGTCAAGCCATCAACACACAGAGATAAAATTCCAGAATTATTTTTTTCAAAGAAATAAAAAATAATAATGAGGAAAATATATGGTATACAACTAAAAAGACTCAATCCTGAATAATTTATACAAGGAATTGAAATGTAAAATAGGAAATGGACAATAGAAATGACATTAGTACTACTATAATAATTTCATCCAGAAATTTAACTAATATAAGTTAATTTCCACAATGAGAGAATTTAAAAAGCTCAGAAAGTCTTTTAGTGTATATCTTACTTTTTTTCCAGTAAGAAATGTCTGCCAAAAACATCAGATTAAAATGTGAATTTGCTTATAAAATCTTATGAAGAAATATTATGGCAAATGAACAGTATAATTTCATGAGACAGGGAGGACAGGAAGAGAGGGACAGAGTGAGACAGAGAGACAGAGAGAGGCAGGGGAGTGAGTGGAAAGAGGCAGATAAAACTAGTTTAAAGTAAGCTTGGAGAAATATCCAAGTAAGCAGGATCATCCCAAGGCATTTGAAGATGAGAATGGAAAGACATATACAAACATAAGAAAAAGATTTGTGAAAACCATTTCAACAAACTTTTCTCATAAAAAAATGATTGTCTATTATGAGAAACAGCATCTCAAAATAGAAAAAATCTATGGTGGGGTTAAACCAGCTTAAAGAAAGCTTGACTATTCAAATAAGTAGAGTCATCCCAAGGGTATTCAAGGACAAAAATGGAAAGAGAAATACGAAGAGAAGCAAAATGGAAATGATGTATGAAAACCATTAAGCAAAGGTTACTACATCAAGACAGTGGAAGCATTTGTTTTGAATACTAACATCATAGACCCAGACACGCTTCTAAATAAAGTAGACATGGCACCAAAAAGAACAAAGATAGGAAAAAAGACTTGAAATGGATTGAGACTACAGAGATAGTGAAAGATAGAGATAAAGATAGAGATAGATATGCATACATATATGCACACCCAGTATATATGTGTATATATATATATATATATATATATATATATATATATATATATATATATATATATATATATATAGTGTGTGTGTGTGTGTGTGTGTGTGTGTGTGTAAAGAGAGAAAGAATAAGGAGGGAGAAAGACAGACAGATTGTGTAAGAGATGGGGAGGGAGAGCCATGCCAGAGGTGATACAATTGTAAAGGTATTGAAGAACCAAGGTTTCTGAATGAAATCAAAGGTGTGGGGGAAGTGGGGAAAATCTTAGACCATATTAATCAATCAATCACCAAATATTTAAGTGCTCATTGTATCTGAGGGTACAAAGCAAAATCAAAAATTTTTTTAAAAATTTCAAAAATAGATCCTGTCCCCCAGGGAGCTCACATTCTAAATGGGAAAGAACATATAACAATTAGAACTGATAAGATAAATATATAGCATATGGCAAATAACCTTGGAAGGAATGGCACCAGAAGCTAGGGGCACAAGAAAAGGCATCTTGGGTAAAGTGGCATTTGAGCTCAATCTTTAAGGAAGTCAAATACTTGAAGAGTCATAAAATGGAAAAGACAGCATTCCATACATGGAGAACAGACAGTGGAAAGACACATGCACAGGAGATGGAACATTATGCTTATGAACCAAAAAAAAAAAAAGGCATTGTAGCTGAATATGCAAGGAGAACAGTAGATTATAAGAAGATGGAAAAGATAGGAAGAGACCAGATTGCTAAGAACCAAAGAACTTTGTGTTTCTTCCTGGAGATAATAGAGAGGCATTAGGGTTTATTGAGCAGGGAAATAATGTAACCAGACCTATAATTTAAGGAGATCACTTTAGCAGCCAAGTGGAAGTTGGGTTAAAGTGGGGAAAGACTTGAACAGAGGAAGACCAAATAGAAGGCTAAACAAGCCCAGTAAAGAAGTGAGGAGTGAATGGACTTGGATGCCAGTTATGTGAATACAGAGAAGGGAACATGTGTGAGAGATTTTGTATAAAAAGAAATTACAAGATTTAGCAGCTGAGTCTGTATGTGAAATAAGCAAGAGAGAGGAATCAAGGATGATACCAAGGTTGCATCAATTGAGGAATGGTTGAACAAGTTGTTGTATATGAATGTAATGGAATACTATTGTGCTAGAAGAAATGACAAACAGGTGGACTTCAGAAAAACCTGAACTTAAATGAATTGATACTCAGTGAAATGAGCAGAACCAGGAGAACATTATACACAGTAAGTCACGTTGTGCAAGGACTGTTTCTGATCGACTTAGCCCTCCACAGAAATGCAAGAATCTAAAACATTTCCAAAGAACTCGATGCAAAATGCATTCCACATCCAGAGAAAGAACTATAGAATAGGTACCTAGAATGAAGCCGATGATTTTCTCTTTTGTTCTGTTTTGCTTTTTCTCCTGGTTTCTCCCATTCATTTAAATGACCATGTTGCATTTTAAACCATGCAACATGACTAATGTGAAAATGTGTTTAATAAGAAGATATGTGTAGAGCCTATACAAGATGGCATGCTGTCTTGAGGAGGGAGGGTGGAAGGGGAAGAAAACTGAAAATATATGGAAGTGATTGTTGAAAAATGAAAACAAATAAATGAATACAAAAAATACTGGTTTTTATCTCTACGAGTCTTAAAATGCAGGGGCTATGTATAGATACTTTGATCTGCTATTTTCCAACCTGGGCTAGTTCATTCCTCCTTAAGCTACGTTAAGGCCCCCATTCCCTGGGCTCACCCAGGGATTTAGTGAAGACACCCAATCACCTTAGCCCACTGCAGCTCATAATTCCAGAGTTCAAGAGATCTGCAAGAGACCTCCTCCCCAGCAGCAGGCATTGCATGTATGTACCACCACACCAGGCCATTTCTAGATTTAATTTCATAATTCTTACATTATATTGACCTATTTGCTGCTCTTCAAACCTAACATTCAATCCTACTTCTATGCTTATACACAGCTTGTATCCTCCACCTTTAATGTACTTCCTTCGTACCTCTGTCTTCCTAAACTCCTTACCTTCCTACTTAAGTAAGCGACTTAGTTACCACCAAATACAGGAGTACTTTCTTGGTGCCCCTAAATGTTAGTGTTCTTGCTTTTCTCAAATGTCTTTACATACATTCCTTGTACCCCTAAAATGTAAGCTTCAGGGGAGCAGGGACTATATTTCATTTTTTCTTTATATCCTCAGGACCTAGTACAGTACCTTGAATGTCACCAGTACTTGATAAATGTTTATTTTTTGAATGTGTTGAAGGATCCTTCCCAGTTTTCTGACATCTGTAAATTTAATAAAACCAATAGTATATACCTCAGTGGTTATTTTTGTTGTTTTCCCATGGTTAATCTCATCTACTGAACCAATTATAGATAGCTAGAGAATCATAATGATTCTCTATGATTTTTAATGATTTTTAATCATTATGATTAAATGTCCTATGATTTTTAATGTCCCATGATGCACCCAGAACAGTGATAGGCACACAAAAGGCATTAAAAAAATACTCAGTGGTTAGTTGAATGTTGTCATATGATTTTCCACAAGAGAGTTGAATTCTTGATGCTACTAAGACGATGTAAGATGTCTAATTAATCTCCATAGGTAAGGAGTCACCCTCTTCTGGCAAGCAATCAACATTCATTTCATATCCTGCCTGCAAAGCAAATTAGTCAACCAGTGCAGACAAGGTCAGCAAAGATTTACTTGAGGTGTTTATCCCCAGGAAATGATGATCCAAACACAGCAAGTTCCTCTGTGCTTCCATTTGGCAGGTTTACATTTCCTGTAATGATGGACCCATCAAAGTTAAACATTCTGAATCCAGAAACAACAAGGTAGGAAAAAAGCCACACTATTTGAGTACCTCAATGACTGTCTTCATCTGTGCCTTGGTGATATCAGGAATATAAGCAATAATAATGATGCTTCACATTTCCACAGTACCCAGACCTTTCTTGAAGGACTTTCACATAGGTGCTTTCGTTTTACTCAGTCATTCATCAAAACTTTAAGACATTTATTTATGAAGTACAAGGCAGAGTAGAAGACAATCTACAAGGCATGGTTCCTGCTCTCAAGGACAGTTATCCCTTCCACATCGTAAGGGTTAGGAGAACATGCCCCTGCAATCTGGAAAATCTGTATAAAACTTTGGGGCCTTTCCATCATACCAAAGAAGTCTGAATTATTGTGGTATTAAAAGATAGAATTATGTTTATATTATACAATGCTATACATATATTTTATGCATTTCTGAGTTTCTAAAGTTTTTCTGTGCCATCTTCTAGCCTTCATTTGCTCTCTATGGCTTCTTCAAAACATCCAAAAAGAGAGTTTATGATTTCCTCAGATAGTGATCTCAAAGTTCAAGGTATCATAGGTATCAAGGTGAAACTCCGTGCCTAGGGCAGGTGTGGGAACCTGCAGTCTCGAGGTCAAATTGGTGCTCTAGGTCCTCAACTGCAGCCCTTTGACTTAATGCTCTGGTCACCTGTGACCTCAAGGCTGCAGGTTCCCCACCTTTCCCTAGGGCATTGACCCTTCTGATCGTTTTTCCTCATTCTATCAATAACTAGGACCTCTAATTCTGTCCTATGAGGGATTTCCATGCCATGTATTTGTCAACTTGGCAATCTACAACTCCACTTGCTCCACGTTGCTTATTCTCTACTAATAAAGCAATAGGGAAAAAAATGAAGGGTGGAAATCAGCAAGAAGAAAGTCCTCTTTTTTGACACTCCTCTTGTCCTTGAACCACCTCTCCTTCACTGTCCACCTAGCCTTATTCTGTGTCTTTTCCAGTGCATTTGGCACTTTTATTTCCTAGCTAACCAAAGTTTGGTTAGTCCACTGACCATCAATGCCAGACAGTGGCAGCTATGTGGAATAGAATGTCACACTTGAAGTCAAGAAGATCTGAGTTCAAATTCAGCCTCAGATACATACTAGCTATGGGTATGACCCTGGATAAGAAACTTAACCTCTGTTTGCCTTAACTTCTTCATCTGCAAAGTGGGGATCATAATATCACCTACCTTGTTGCAAGGATCAAATGAGAAACTTGTAAAACATTTAGCACAGCATTATACAAATGTTAGTTTTTATCATCATTATTTTATTATTGTTAAGAGATTTAAAGGAAAAGGACTTGGTTATGCTGAGGGGTGCTCTTACCGTATATATCTAACCTTATCTTCTATATGAAACATTTGCCTAAACCATCTAAATTCACTGTCCCTATAAACATGCTTTGGACATTCTACATCCACACCATCTCCCTGAACCTTCACCTATAGTACATTCTCCTCACTTATCTGAATCCTGCCTTTCCTCTAAGGTCCAGGTTAGACCCCCACCTCTTTTGTGAAGTTTTACCTGAATGATACACACACACACACACACACACACACACACACACACACATATTCCGGTTTACACAGATCTCTTTCTCCATCTGGTTCATGCTTCCTTGGGTTATCTTTCCCATATATTGGTTTTGAGGGATGAGGAGGTTCTTTGATTTTACTTTGTTTTGTTCTGCCAGGAAGATTGCAGGAAGGACCTTGAATATAAAGTTAATTTCTATTCTCTCTGGAACCACATAGAACCAATTGACTTCCTCATGACAGCACTTCAAATATCTGAAAACAGTTATCCTTTCCCCAAGTATCTACAAAAGTTTTTGATGGCAGCTGAAGGATTGCTTATATGTGATTTATCTGCAGTTCTACTGGTAGACAAGATTGTGGAGTTCAGTGTTATTGACTTTCTCCTTCTGGAATGATTCCAAGGTCCTTGGTCAAAGGTCTTTGTTCCAAGGTCCTTGATCAAAATTAAATAGTAGTGAGGTCTAAGAGTTTCTTTCTCTTCTTGATTTCTTTGATGTTTAGTTCAACTTCTTTCTAGCTCAGAACCATGCTGCATGTTTCATCTTGATTCAGACCAACTTGCATTCTTTAGTTAAGAGACTGATAAGAGTTCTATACACAGAGGAAGAAATGGATAAAACTGTTATAAGAAAGATATTATGATGGTGAACATTACCATCAAAATTTTTAGCAGATGCATAGAATGGCAAAATCAAAGAACCATAGAAACTAAAAGCTAAAAAATATAGACTTTAGAACTTTTATCCAATTGTCACATTTTAAAAATTAGGAAACTGGTTCCTCTTTAAAGAGGTGACATGACTTGCCTTAGGTTGCACCATTTTTTGCTAGAGAAAAATAACTTTGACAGCTTTAAACCTATCAGAGAATAGATTGAAATATGCTTATTTGGACATAAAACAATGTTGCAGCAAATCCAGTTTACAAGGAATTACAGTTAGTCGTTGATAGCGTGGTACTTCAATTTTTTCATCTTTATAAGGAAGGTTTCAGAATTTTTAGAAAAATGTGAAGCCATCAAGACTATATACTAAAACAATCAATTCCTTGATTAAAATCTGACAGTTTAATTAATTAGTACTTAATCACTCAACCTTAATTGCAATCTACATGGTTATTTGATAATATTCTTAGATTTTCCACTTTGTTGTACACACGTATTTTCTCAGCTGATTACAAAGAGATGAACTTGACCTCAATACAATGAAAAGTGCCAAGAACATGAAAAACTTAATTAACACTCAATTTCTCCCCTGCTGGGGTTTTCTCATACTTAATAGTTTTGTGATTTAAAAGTTCTTTGAGATCCTCAAGTGAAAAAGGCTATTCACCACCTCCCACCTCAGTGATTTTGGCAACTTTCTAAAATGTTAAATGAACAGTCCTGTAATTCACTGACTCCTTAAGGAATTCAAGTTTTGACTTGGTATTTTCAAGACTTCTTTTATTGGAAAGTTAGGAGTAAGAGAAAAGGGAGAAGTTTGCATAATTGCATGCATTATTACTAGATTCCAGAAATGTCCTGAAGAACATAAGGGATAAGACTGAAGAACTTCCAAGAGAGAAAGAAAAGATTCTTTGGATTCTAAGATGAGAAATAGATTCAAATATCACTAGGTTCATCCCTTTACCTTCAAGACAGACCTTCCATCTTATCCTTGCAAAACAGACCAGAGAGTCACTTCAACACAATACAATTCAACAGTTATTCATTAAATGTCTCCTCTGCACAAGGTATTATGGTATATAAAAATTAAACAACATTTGCTCTCAAAGAGCTTATGTTCTACTAGGTGGTGGAGTGGAATATGACATGTATACCAGTAAGTAAACACAAATATTTACAAAACTATATTAAGTAATTTTAAGAGGGAAGATCCTTCATTTTTTATCACATCATAATCCTGCTCAAAACCTTTCCAAGGCTCCCTTTTGTCTAGAAATTCAAAACCAAATTGCTAAGCCAGACATTCAAAGCCCTCAACTGGCTATGACCTAAAAGACATTGTTCTGAGCTGGGCTTGACTCAGGCTAGTCCTCTGGTATTTTAAGTTCAATATTACAACAAAATGAGACACTCTTACATCATTCATCAGTTAGTAGAATGAGATTTACTTAGACATGAAAGGAGAGGAGTATTTAACAAGGATAGGCAATGACAATTCCTTGAATTGATTCAGCTAAACAATGTTACCAAAGGGATTCACCAGCAAAACATCTGAGAGTCCCTCAGATGCTGCTTTGTACTTAGAAGATGAAGTTATGTCAACAGTCTAAACACTTAGTTCCTTGAACCACTCACATCTTGAAGAACGTCTTAATACCTTCCAAGGAAAACCTAGCCTAATTTGTATGGGGAGGGGTGGGGTGAAGGGAAGATCCTACCATAAACATCTCTACTACAATAAAACATCCACCTAAATATGGCTGATCCCTACTCCCTGTCCCTGAAAAATACTTCACACCTTTACTTTTACTTCATACTAATTCATGTGACAATTACTTGAATAAAGAAGTGAATAGACTACCAGTGGCTCTAACTCTCCATTATTTCTATGGCTTTATCTTGACTGTCCCTTCTATAATGACTGTAATGCTCTCCTCCTCACCTCTGCTTAATAGTTCCACTGGATTCCTTCTAAACAAAATTCAAATCCCACCTTCTACAGAAGATCTTTCCTGACCCTTTCAGCAACTAATGCTTTCCTTTCTCAAATTACTTTCTACCTACTCTATATACATCTTATAGGTACCTAGTTATTTTCCATTAGACTGTGATCACCTAGAGGTCAGGAACTGTTTTTACTTTTCTTTGTGCCCCCAGTACAGTACCTATCACATAGTAGGTGTTCAATATATGTATGTTGACTAACTGACCAGGAGGTTGGATTTCATGATGATACTTCCCAGAAACTTCCTTCTTTATCCAAGATTTTGGGGTTCGGAAGAACGCCTGCCACTCACATCGCATGGTTCCAGTCTCCATAGTTGCTGAATGGTTCAGAGTTTATACCACTGCTTCTCCAAGCCTGGAGTCAAGAACTCTGGGCCCAGAAATTCCTCTCCCCAATAAAGAATTCATGTGATTCACTCTCAAGCCATTAATGGCTCAGACTCAATGATTCTATATTGTTTCAATTATAAGAACCCTAGACAGCCTTAAATAGATTCTGTGATTTGGAAATATCCCATTTAATAAGCACTGGCCAAAATTTAGCCAAGTGACAGTCATCACTAAAATTTCATTTTTTATAAAACACAGTGATTGCCCTTCTTAAAGAGTTTACATTCATATCTTGCTGACATAATATACCAGGAGTCCTCAAATGTCTTTACTGTAAACAGATAATTTAATTTAATTCATCTGCTGCTCACTGATATGCACTGTGGGCTGCTTCACAGATTATAGAAGACATTAATCTGAGGAGTAATAAGGACTATATGAAAGTCACTGTCTAAAAGAAAACTGTTTTTGTGAAGGAGAGTCATCAGTTTAGAACAGATGATGGAAAAAAGGAAAGAAAGAAGGAAGGAAGGAAGGAAGGAAGGAAGGAAGGAAGGAAGGAAGGAAGGAAGGAAGGAAGGAAGGAAGGAAGGAAGGAAGGAAGGAAGGAAGGATAATGATGATAGATTGATAGAATTTAAGTGTTTTCTATATGTTGGGTACTATGCAAAGCATTAGAAACAAAAGAAAAAAAACAGTCCCTGTCCTCAAGGAGCTTACATTCAAATGGTGACTGCAGTTGGGGGGAGACTGTACATAAAAGAAAAGTGGAAAGCTGAAGGGAGGTGTACTGGTTTAAATAGCCTAGTCACTTCCCTTTTTAAAGGTATCCCTAGGCAGGAAACCACCATCTGGAGGAGGGGGCCACAGGGGCAGAGGCATCTTCATGGTGACAAGACTGTTAAGAGTAGAGGTAGAAAAATCCAGAAAGTTAGGAATGATACAGTCTCTGAAAGACTTGTTGCTTTTAAAATCAAAGTTTTATGGAGAAACTAATATCATCCAACTAATTCTCTGGTTCCACACTTTCAAAAGGAAAGAGCAGCTGGCAACTCCTAGATGAGGCAAAGTTCCTCAAGGCCAAGACTCTTTCTTTCATTCCTCCACTGAACTCCTGGGACAGCTAGGTGGTGCAATGGATAGAGCAGTAGCACAGGAGTCAGGAGGACCTGAGTTCAAATCTCACCTCAGACACTTGACACTCACTAGCTGTGTGACCTTGGGCAAGTCACTTAACCCCAATTGCCTCATCCTGAGTCATCTCCAGTCATCCTGATGAATATCTGCTCACTGGATTCTGATGGCTCTGGAGGTGAAGTGAGGTTGGTGACCTGCACAGCCCTCCGTCACTCAAAACAAACTCAAGTGCAAGTCATGTCATTATCTCTCTGATGGCATGGTCTTCTTTGGGGATGAAGGACGAATACACCACTGGACTCATATCTGTAACCAACCATTTCAGGCTATGCCAACACATTACTAAAGTACCTACTTAGAAAACAAAAACTCCAATCTGTCCTCCAGATTTGAGTCTCCTAGATGTATTTCTAACTCACCAAATATCTGCTATCCTGTAAACATATGATGAGTAGAGGACTGAGTGAGTTTTCGCTTTGAACATAAGTACTTAGGGCAGGCAATATGGGACTTCTGTCCCTGTCCTCTCAACTTCGCTGCAACTTTTTCACTTTCCCTAAGTCCACTGGGAGAAGACAATGTTTTATTCATACAAGTTATCCTCAGACTTCCCATTGGGCACAAATGCAGATCTTAGCACCAGGGGAATATTTCTTTCCAAGTTCTAATTGGCAAAAAAGCCAGGTTGAATCCTTACTGACCATTTTTGAAATGAAAGAGTTGATCTAGATCAGGCCTGCACAGCTTGTGGTCTATGGGACCACTTGCAGTACACCAAAAGATTTATGGTTGCCTGTGAAAAATGCATCCTCCATATTATTTGCAGACTGCCCAAAATCCTTTAGCGTGTCATAAGTAGCCCTCAGACCTGAACTAAATGACATCTAAATTGCATTTTGGTTCTAAACACATTATCCCCTAACCCTATAATTTAGCATTGCTAGCATCTGTGGTTAGTTTGATCGTTTTAAAACCCAGGCAAATCAAATCAGCACCTATGTAATCCCCATTCTCTTCCCTTCAGCTCATGAAAAGAGTCTAAAGTCATGTCTAAAGGCAAGATGTCAAATAAGGTGGACATGTGGCCCACGAATGCAACCCAAACCAGATAAAAATGTAATCAGGAAATAGGTAACAGAATAAATTAAACACGAAGAACATAGATATTGTTCACTTGCAGTTTTTCTAAGTCAATACGTTCTCAGAAGGATCCCTATATACAGTTTAACCATCCCATTTCTATTTAACACCACCAGTCTATACCTGCTACAACAAACCAACATGTAAATGTATATATTCCATATACATTAAGGGCCTGGAGTGAGGAAGACCTGAATTCAAATGTAATCTCAAATTACATTCAAATGTAAAAGACATTTAATAGCTGTGTGACCCTTCCTTGACAAGTCACTCAACCTTTGTCTGCCTCAGTTTTCTCATCTGTAAAATGAGTATAACGATAGCACCCACTTCTCATTGTTGCTGTGAATATCAAATGAAATAATGTACTTGTAAAGCATTTAGTCCATTGCCTTGTAGGCAGTTAATCAATATTTGTTTCCTTCCTTCTCTTCTTCCTTCATTCCTTTCCTATAGGTTTACCTGTGCTTTTACTTGTTGCTAAAAAAAACCATGTGACTAAATTCCCTGAATATAAGTTTGATCCTTTACCTACATCCCTGATTTTGTTCATCCCCTTGCTAAATCTCAGGCCTGCTGCTTTTGTGTCAGTAAAGCTCCCTTTGGCTAAAGAGAAGGTCTAAGTGAATTCTTTCAACTCAACAAACAGTCAGATTGTGTGAACTCTCCATTTTACTATCAACACCAAGTCATATTAATTACCCAGAATATGGAAATTAGACAAATACAATGGACACTTACAATAGAAAGAATTTGAGCATTTCTTTACTGGAAAACTTCTCTCCAATATTATTTTCCATTAATTTTGAGATACATTTTTACAGGATTTTTCATTATTTTCCCAGCATGGATCTAATAGGAACTAAGAAATACTTTTTTAAAACCCTATTAACATTATCTAATAAAACTTCTCCCAATATCACAATTGCTATGGGTTTTTACTCTAGAGTTAACCTTTGGGAGCATTTAGATACTCTTTGGGACATATCCAGACAAATAAGGAAATCTTTCATTTCTACTTCATCAGAGAGCTTTACACGCTTGGCTGGACTTAGAACCGCTTATTCTTAATTTGTTTCCCTGCTTGGATATTGATTTAACTCACATCATATATCACAAATGCACATTAATATCAAGCTGTGGAAACATGGGGAGAATTAATAGTTAATATTTAACCCCTGAAGTTCATATACATTTTTCCTTTGGTCACTCAACTTGTTGCTGCCATTTCTATTTGAATTTTGTGATTCGTACAGAAAGAAATTGCTAACCAATAGAGAAAGTTTTCTTTTCATATATGTATAAAATTTAATATTTCATTTTTCCCCAATTACATGTAAAAACAATTTTCAATATTCATTTTTAAAACTGAGTTCCAAATTCTCTCCCTTCTTCCTAACTCCCTCATTGAACAGAGATTTTTCAGAAGAAACACAGTTGGCTAGTAGTGATCATTTGAAAAAAATGCAGTCAACTTCATCAAAAATCAGACAAGCAAATTAAAACAAATTTGAGGTATCACCACGTATTCATCAATTAAAAGCATTGAAATTAAATGCTGGCTATTCTGTGGAAAACAGATATACTTATTCATTGCTATTAGAATTACAAATTAATAGAAAACCATATGGAAATATTCAGCAAAATGTACAAAGATAAGCACATCCTTTGAATGGAAAAATCCCTACACATTCCAGTCATTCTAGAATTCCCACAGGTTATGGGGGTCAGTCCCTATTCTACTAGTTAATCAGAAAGGTGCCATAGAATGAATACCATGGTATTTCATCTAAACAGAATAGAAAATTAAGTAACAGGGATAAGGGGGAAGAGGGGCAGCGAAAATCAGCAGTAAAACCAGTCACCCTCTCCTCCAGACACAATTGAGTGCAGACTTATGTGCCAATAGGAAGGATATGTAGCCTCTTTGCTGAGGAAATCCCTGGAAAAACTCACATTCTAAGGTGAAAGGGAGTTTAGACATAAATGTCTACTCTTAGAAGATTTCCCTTGCCTGAGTCCTACTTGCTAATTGATATGATCCAAGAAAACTTTTACTTCTCACCACATTCTTTCCCTTTGAGACTTGAAAGATTGCCACTCTGATGCCACTCTCTCTAATTCTATAGATACTATTTGGTTCTGATAAAATTTCCTGGTGCTTTCCTTCAAGGATGCCACAACCCTCTGCTTTTTTAGGAAATTATTTAGAATAAAACAAATACTTGAGTTAGTTTGATCATTTTAAAGCCTAAAATTTACCAACCCGTGTAAGTGATATTCACTTCCCCTCAAAACATGATGTTAGTCACATTTGAAAGGAATTAAGTTCTATCCAAACTGCTACAGAACCTGTTACCAGATTTTTACCCCTGTTAACTAGTCTCACAACCACACGGGCTGACAAACAAAAGAACTTGGGAAGACTTCAATGTCTTACCCTTCTCAATAGAAAATCCCCAGTTCTTATTCCCAGCTGAGTTAGGGTAAATGAATCTCATTTACTTCTTTTCTTTCTGCAGCATTATACAGTGTGCCTCCTACATGGCCAGCACCTCCCACTCATCTTTTTTTTTTTCTTTTGAGTCTGAGGAGACATACTCACATCCCTTTCCATTTGCTTTTCAAATTTCTATTATATCTCTCACCCCCAATTTCTTTACCCTGAAGCTTTGATAAGTCTAAAAAAGGCAAGAAAAGAATTGATGCAGTGACAAAGATAGTAGTTTCTGCCAGTATTCCTGTCTTCAAGGTCAACCCCATGTGATACCTATTCAAAAATATTTATAGTAGTACTATTTGTAAGTATCAAAAACTGACCAAACAACTAAAAAGAAAAACTTTAAAGTCTAAATCTAAACATCTAACACTACTAGGCTAGTCAAATAAAGTGTGGTACATTAATTAATCGAATAGTATATTGCAATTAACATTGAAAAGTATGAAGAATATAAAGAAATCTGAAAAGACCTTTAGGAAATAATGCAATAGAAATTTTAAAAAGCAGACCTTTAGGAAATAATGCAATAAAAATTTCAAAAAGCAGTACACCCTGACCATGACCTCATGAAAAAAAAAGAGAATGAAGAAAAGGGTTTGAATAGTCACATAATAAATACTTGTGAAAATTTAGAGGGATTCACTAAAAGGTTAAGACTTGTAAGCCAATGATCTAAAAGCATATCATTGTAAATAAAGTTTAATTGGTAATCTTGACATATAATTCTAAATTTACAATGAAATATTTTTAAATGAAAACTTCTTGAAAATAGAGGCTCTGATCAAAATCTTCAAATAAACCTCTATGGTTAAAATTCCTTCCTCTGTTTTTGATGCCTGAAAGGTCAGAAATTGACATTATCCAAAAGTATGGAGGCATGGAAGAAAAATGAGCACTAGGGAACAGAGAAGACTAGCAAAGTTGAGCAGGCTTAGGAAAACCCCAAAGGAACTCTTCCTATATGGAAAGGAGATAGAAAACAATTTTGAGAATTATGCATAACAGAAAACTCTAACTCTAGCCTTTATTGTAGCTTAGTAAATAGGAAGTACATCTCCCTATGCTTGAATATAAATGATGTAAATCCAGGCTAGAGGGAGGATATGGAAGGGGGGGAAAAAGCAATGAAAAATGAAAGATCCCGGAGTAGCAAAGTTAGGATATTGATAGAGTGTTTTCCCACATTTTCAATAGAAGATGCCTTCTTCTAGGCTCTGACTTCTGGAATATGATTTGGTATAGAATCATAGGTACAGAACAATAGATATCAACAGGTCTACTCCCTTATCTTACTAATGATGAAATTGAGACTCAGAGATTATGTGACTTTTCCAACTGGGATCTGAACTGTGAATTCAAGCTCGATATTTTTTTCCACTATAATACACTGCTTTCTTTAAGGCTCTGTAAAAAGGCTTTGAGGTCACACCACCCCCAAAAAATTATCTCCCACTACTACTCTCAGATTTCTACCTGAAATTCCTTTCAGAACTTCACCCCTTCATCACTATGAAAAAAGGTAATTCCCCTACAAAGGATGATATTGTAAACTATTCTCAATGTGAATGAAAGTTCTGAGATTAGACTTTGTGTTCAGGGGTTAAGAGAATACCTAGCCAGGTAAAGGGACAAGAAACACTGAAGAAACACTTAGGGTAATAGTGTTGAAAGACTTCAAAATAAATTTCATCTACTGATGAGGTTTGGAAGGGGGGAACTCCAAGACTAGGATTCCCTGCCTGGGCCATCTGGAGAAGAATTCATGGACTCAAGTATTGTTAGGGTCAAGGTAAAGGTTTATCACACTTTTCAGAGGGCAAGGGTTCTTAAAGAATCTGCAACTTTAGAGGGGTACAGGTAAAGTTTATATAGGATATTCTATAATGAGATGTGCCAAATATGCAAATTAGGTCATTCAGGGTGGGATTAAGAAGTGATTAAGGCATGGTTAGTTCTTAAAGGAACATACACTTTTGGTATCTACTGTGAGGCATTTTACCCAAAATTCATCAGGAAATAGCTCAAGGTGGGGCTACATGGAGATGTGGTTTTAGATCTGAATTGTCACTAAGTCAACCAAAAGTCAGGGCTGACCAGGGAAAATCAGGCTTCCCTCATCAATGCCTTGTTAGACAAGATAAAGTAAGGGAATATATGTATGTCTAAGTCTAGGATACATATGATTGGTCAGAGAGTAGTAAATGTTATGGCTCAGTGCACAGCCAGTTCGGTCAGTACACAGATGGTTCAGACTAATACGTTCTACAGGTGCAGCTGAAAGGGCCATAACAGCTGTTGCTGGGGCAGGCTGTGTCCTTGGGCAGGGGAGAAACTGTCTGGGATAGCGTTTTGAGGCCAGGGAGAAATGTGATGTTTTAAAGAGAAATATGATTTTAGAATTGAGGCCCAAGCACATGCACCCAGGCACACCATCACTACCACACCAATATTCTGGAGGCAGGATTTGTTTCTTTCCTTTTTTTCTCCTTCCTCTGCACTCTCTTTCCCATTCTTCCTTCCTAGACAATAGTTGCTCCCTCGTATTCCCTAGCTAACCAAGATCCTCCAGATATACCTTTCTCTTGGGATTACCTTGCTCTCCATCATGCCCCAGATCCCATTTAAAACTTACCTGAGAAAGGTCTTGTTCATTCAAGACAGTACTTGGCAAGAAAAAAATATATTAATTCAAGAAAACTTATTAATGACTGATGATGTTTTGGTGACTTGTAGCTCCTAAATTTCCACAAATGTTAGCAGAAGTCTACTAAAAATACAATAAAAGAATCTAAAAGAATGAAGACTTGTGAATCTCTCTCAATTCTTTTACTCATTTTTTGTGGATTATTAGGAGAATAAAATCAGATAATATTTGTAAAAAAAAAAAGTGTTTAGCACAGTGCCTGGCATATAGTAGGAACTATATAAATGTTTATCCCTTTCCCTGTCATTTCTGTCCTCTACTCTCCTCTCCTGTAGCCACCATCCTACTTTTTAGGCCATTACCTCTTCCTCTAAATTTTTGCAATAGCAATCTAATCAGCTTTCCAATTCAACACCCTCCCTAACCAACCAGTCTTAAATATTGTTGCCAGACTAATGTTCCAAACACATAGCTGTAATCTTGATGCTCCCCACTGACTAAAGAATGAATTCCAAATTCTTTAGTCTGGCATTTGAAGTCCTCCACAATCTGCCTCAATTTATTATTTTCTGCCTTACCTCACACAACTCTTCTTCATACTCCCTAGATTCCAAGGAGGCTGGATTACATTCATTATTCCCACAAAACACCCAGAAACTTCTTTTACCTAGAATGCAACCCAGACCCTTTATCTCTGTCTCTCTATATTCACAAGGAATTCCTTCTATCATTCCAAATCCATACCTTCTCTGGTGAGCAATTGCTTATTTTGGAGAGTTACCTCAGATGATCTTGAGTGGTTCGGTGACTTACCCAGGGTCCCACAGTCACCAGGTATGAGAGGCAGGGTTCATCTGAAAATCCTTACACTGATAACATAGGTCTTGTTTTTTAAAAAAATGTGTAACACACATACATGCATAATTGCATACTTACACATATGTGTATGCATGTATGTGTGTACAGACATCTATATATACATTGTGTATGAGGAGAGAGACAAAGACAAACATACAGAGAGACAGAGATGGAGAATCAGAAACCAAAGAGTGATGGCAGACTAATTTGGAGGTAAGGTATGGTTCCTCCCCTATACCCCTTAAATCATAGTTATAGATATGAAACCACCCCACATATATAATTTGAATTCAGGAGCAGCTGAGTGGGTGTTTTTTTTTCATTTTTGTGAATAATTTGATTAAATGGTGAAGCCCTGACCTGAACTCTTAAGACATTCAGCTTTCAGTTACCTTACCAAGCTTGGACTTGTGAAAGCATCCTTTAGTTAATATTATGTAAAATAAAGTTATGCACTCTGCCAGGAAATTATCAGTCCTGGAAGAGTGTAGAGAAAAGTTAAGTCTCATAAAAGGAGGAAACAGTATTGAAAACAAAGCAAGATGTGGAAATAAGCAAAGCTGGAGCTGCTGAAAGAGAGATTCATGGAAGATAAACAAAGCATATTTGATAAAATGGAAAATGAAATTGCAGGAGCCTGGTGGAGTGGTACCAATAATAGGTAAATAGACTCTCCCTCAAAGGCTGCTAAATTGCTTGGCAGAGTTTCAAGAACCTCTGAATGTGCATTTTCTATTGTATTCACTTACTCTACATGCAAATAATTGGTTAGGTAAGGGAGTTAAATCTTCTCATTGGTAATGTGGCATTTTCTTTAAAATAAATCTCTAAAACCACAGCATTTCACACTCCAGCTCAAAAAAAAAAAGGCTCTTTAGAGCTCCTGAGACTGCTCTTCAGCTGAGACCCCAACTTGGGACTTGGGGCTTTGGAGTGGGGGGATGGGGACAGAGGGATGTGCTAGACCAACATCTATAGTGAGTGAGATCAGGTTAAGTGAAGAACCCTCAAGCATGAATTCCCCCAAACTCCCACCCATCTTGCCGAAGCTAAAATAACTAAGCATCCACCTAATGCAAATAAAATGTTCCATGGGGGAGAATCACCAAAGTTCCAGCCACATGACCTGGTTTACCCACACACACACTTCTCCTTCACCATCCTCTTATGCCACCTCAGCACTTTTTCCTTAAATTCCATATTTGGTAACAACTTATTGGTGAGTAACAATCCTTTCCATGTTCCTTGTGTTCTTTGTCTCTGGAGTAGATTTCCGCTCTTAGATTGTATGTCTGGATTCCCAGTCAATAGGAAGAGAGGCTAGTGGGCTTCTTTGTTAGGGACTATATGTTACACATCACTCTACGCAGGTGCACTCTCTTACTGACACTGCCCATGGTCACACGGGAAGTGCCCCTGTTTATGAGGCTGTAAAAAAATTCCTTTTTGCCTTCTGCCTTGAGAAGCCTCTGAGTTTAATTTGAGTAAGGGTTGTTGTACCCCACACAGGTTTGGGTAGTCATCACCAGAATTGTTCCCCTTTGTGAGAGGTCATTAACAGGGACCAGGCACCAACCAAGGTTTTCTTGGAGGTCCTTGAAATTGGTTTGCAAGATCTGACTTCAATCAGATAACCCCCCAAAGAGAAAAACTTGGAGGAAGCAAAAATGAAAATAAAGAGACTCCAGAATGAAGAGAGGGATGACTAATTCGGCCAGGAAGACCAACAAGAATATCAGTCATATAAGTTGACCCAGGTAACCCAGATCTTGTGAGATTGAGCAGATAACAAAGGCAAGATCAAGTGAGCACCCCTGGGTGACTGATGGAGAAGGGGTTGGTTGTCAATTTCACCATCTTCTCTGGACTTCTCATAGCAAGATAGAGTGAACTTTTTTGGAGACAAGATCTTGTGAGCCATGGGAAAGGGACAATCAAACGTGGCGGTTCCCAAAAATTCATTTCCGGATATTCCAGAGGATAGCCCCTTGATGAATAGACTTAGAAATTGGGATGAAACACCAAAACATAAAGGGAAAGATAAGAAGAAAATGATTAAGTATAGTTGTTTTGTTTGGGCAGGGATCCTGCTTGGAGGAGATGCAAATTGACCAAGGTACAGTCCTCTGAGGACTGGGTATGCCAGCAGTTAAATCTGATGGTGAATGCCAAAAAGCCTCTTAACAAGAAAGAAAGATCTTATGCAGCCCTATGGCTGCCAGAGGCAAGCCAATTTGTGGTAAACTGTTTGGCTTGATCTGTTACATGAATGGTGTTAATAGAGAGTTTGAAAACTTTTTGAAAGTTGTTAAAAAAAAAAATCTTTCTTTCTGTATTCTAGACCCTGGCCACGTTTTTGAATGTGAAATGAAAGGTAAGGGAAAGCGAGCCTCATGCAGTCTGCAGGGAAAAGTTGAGTTCTGATTTGATGAGATCTCAAAGCTAAAGTCTGTACTTTAGGTTTGAATTGGATCAATGTGCTTGGTACCAGATAGGGTGTTTAAAACTGCAAGTTCACTTTGGAATTTCAGTGATTATTTTTGGAGGTATAAACTCTCTCCAGATTCTGAAGCATGAAGACAAGGAGGGTGAGTATAGAGGTTCCTCGGGTATCTGCCTGGATTTTCTGCTAACCTAAGGAGAGCAGGTGGAATTTCAACTCTTTCTAGAGGCCAAAATTCCCAAGGCAGAAGGATATGGATGAGACAGTAGTATCCTTATGCCTAGACCATGTGCTCAGGGGAGGTTACCGCCCCTCCTCCTCCCAGTCTGAGTTAATTGGGAAAGTTCTTGGTCTGATGGACCTTGCAGGGGGGAGGAGAAATTGAAAATAGCTTTTGAGTTCTTTAAGGGAGTAAAAAAAAAGGAGATTATGGGAAGTTATAAATAAAGTTTTCTTTCAGTAACAAAAGTATTTGGGGGAAAAAGGAGGGCTAAAATGTTTATCATTAGTGATGACAAATCCAGTTTTGATATGATTTCAAGTTAAAATCTGTCCTGAAGGAATAACAAACAATATCTGGGAATGCTCTTCCTATCAGGATTAAGAAGAAAAGATATTGTTATTTGGCATTTATGATTCTATACATAAGGATGGGTATATGTTAGATGCAACATTACACAATTTTTAAATTTGGAGTTTTTTTATATATAGATTGGGATTTTAAAAGGATGTAATAGAAATTTGATAATTTGAAACTTATATTTGGTTATAAATAAGCAGTGAACATGCTGATGTTTGCTATATAATGGTAGAGTTAACCTTTTTGCTTTGTTTTGGCTAAAAAGGGATTCCAATGCAGACAGTTATAGTTAAGATGTGGAAGAACTGTATAGTCTGAGTAATGAGATTGAAAGACTTGGAAAAATGAATAAGGTTTGAATAGTTCTGAATGGGTTAATTTCAGGTGGTTTCAGTTAAGTAGTGAGGGTGTGAGGAAGTATTTTAAGAAGACAGAAAAATCTTGTAACTTGATTTGATAATTAATAGCTCAACCAAACTTGAGATGACTCTATCTGAAAGGATATCAGGTGATAGAGTGTGTCTACGTGGTGGTAAGGAGATGAATTACTCTGTGCAAGGTGATGTGGCAATGTATTCAGCTGAATAAGTAATGGCTTATTTTAAGTTTTAAGTAAACCTAAATAGTTTCAACTTTTTAAGTAACAGGAATTGCATTGTAACATTAATGATGAATTGGTTAAAAAAAAATGCTGTAATGAATTCTATATAAGATTTTCTGTGTTGTAGAATTCCTATTGAGAAAATGAGAATCCTTTAAAAAAATGCATATAGATTTTTATATATGGGTATGATTTTCCAAGCCTGTTCCATCTAAGGGTGAATTAACTATGTTAAAAAGGTTATTTCTGCTGTTAAGAAGGAAGTTTTAACTAAAATTGTTTTTCCTATGAATCAAGCATTTACAAAAGTATGTTTGTAAATGAAAGCTTATGGGCAAATGTGAAAAGGCTTTCGTTTTAGATCTTGTAATTTTTGTCAATTAGGTTCATGAGAATTTTGTGATAAGTTGTAAACTGTTCTTAAAAGAGGAAGATATTTGTTGCATGAAAAAATGTTTTGCAAAATCTTTTGTATTATTTTTGAAAGGCCTACCTAACCAAAATTATATTTGTAAGCTAATTTGTTATAACTTCAGGTTTTATGGGGGTTGGAAGATAAGGGACAAGAAAAGGGAGACCAGGAATTTTATGGCTCCAGGAAACTCTGTGATAATGCTAAGACAAAAAACCTTCTGGCCCCATCCCCCTTTTCTTTTGAAGTCCAGTCATTACAAAAGGACTTCTTAATATCTAGTCTGAACTAGAGATGCTCAAAGAAGAGATGTTAACTATTTCCTGTTGTTGAAGGAAAGGAGTGGCACTAGCCCCATCCAGGAGCCAGTAAGACTTGAAGAGTCTAAAATGATCACCCAAGTGGTGTGGCCTCTCACTTTGTTAAAGTTGTAATCTCTTATGTTTGTATATGGAGTTCCTAAACAAGGAATTAGTTTTGGTGATAAATAATCTCTAATGATTGGTTTTTAGGACAAATTTAAGATAAGAATTCTGGTAAACTGTTTGATTTGTGAAAACTGCCATTTGGTAAAAGCTTCTGGGACCACAACTTATTGTGTCCTACTCAGAGAGGAATGTGACTGTTAGAGTAAATTTGTCTCAGGACACAGCCCTGTCCTCAGCTTGGGATGGGATACTTCTGGCTCAGTTTCCCCATTGTGTTCCTTTGAAAAGGAATGTTTTCCCACTTGACTATTTCTGAGTCTGACTATAAAGTGGAGATGATAGCTAATTAGGGCCTTGCTTTTCATCTTCATGGCATGTTTCTATAATCAAAGTAGATAACAGAGGCAGGGCCAAGATTGCTGAGTAGAAAGATGCATCTATCCTAGCTCTTTCCCCACAGTCCATAAAATACCTGTACAAAATGACTCTAAACAAATTCTAGAACAGCAGAAGCCACAAAATAACAGAGTGAAAGAGATTTCCAGGGTAGTCTGGAAGGCCAACAAGAAAGTTTTATGACACGGGGCTTTTGTGTTCTTTGTCTCTGGGGTAGATTCCCATGCTTAGACTGTATATCTGGATTCCAAGCCAATGGAAAGAGATGCTGGTGGGCGTCCTCATTAGGGACTATATAATGTTGTACACCACTCCTCTCAGGCGCACTCCCTTGCTGACATCACTCATGGTCATGTGGGAAGTGTCCCTTCGCATGAGATTGTAAAAAATTCCTTTTTACCTTCTGTCTTGAGAAGTCTCTGAGTTTAATTTGAGTAAGAGTTGCTGTACCCCACACATATAGGACATAGATTTAGTGCATTATCCCACATAATGGCAGATAGGGCTGTCCTCATATGTATACTCAACAGTCTGCCTTTGCAGGTTACTATACATTTATGGCCATGAGAAATGAACAAGATAACTAGTTGCCTGACCCACACAGATCAGTAAACTTAGCTCTAATCTTAGCCACTGAGACATAGATTTAAAGCTAGCAGGACCTTAAGGGCTACCTGGAATGAGAATTTTTAACCTTTTCCTGTCATGAGCCACTTTGGCAGCCTTAGAATAATATGCTTATATAATTGAAGAAAATACTAAATGTTGCTTAAGAAGTTAGTGAAAATAAAGATGCAACTTCTCCACATCCAAATTCATGGAACTCCTAAAATCTATCCATGAATCCCAAGTTAAGAATCACTGATACAATGAAAAACTTAGCAAATGAAGATACTGAGAGACTGAGTCAAGTGTCTTGTGGAAAGACTCACTGGTTAATGTCGGAAACAGGAGCTGAATGCAACTCTTTATTCTATACCCAATAACACAATGCCACTAAGCAACTCAGTCAGTTCAATAAATAAATAGACAGAAGGAAATAAAAAGGTGAGTTCGATATGGGCCCTACCCTCAAAGAGCTGAAAGTCTATTAGACAAGGTAAAATACATGGTTTTCCAGATAATTCTAATACAAAGTAGAGAAGGGTGAAAATACAAAAGAAAAACACTTGTGAGAATTTCAAAAGTGGGTCCTAATCCCCTTTGGATGGCAGGATTAGGAAGTCGGCAAGAAAGTGTCCCAGGAGCTCAATCACAAAGAATAGTTAGAATTTCAAAGGGCAAAGTGGGAGGAAATGTTTTATAGGTAGGGTAAAATATGAATAAAGACAATGAGGTAGAAAAACACTACGTATATTTGGGGAATGACCAGTATTCCAATTTGAATAAAGTCTAAGGTATACATAACCTATGTTGTTCCACTGTCTCTATTGGCGATGTTAAGGAAATCAGTGCCGGAGGTCTAGTATCTTCAGGGGAATTTATATAAGGCACTTGGGAAGTAGCAAGAACTTCACAACAGAGTGTAGGTCAAGGAAGCAAGTTTATTTAGCACATACTCACAATCAAAAACAGCTTGGATGGAGAAAGGGACACGACTAGATTATGTCTCCCTCAGGTGGAAAGTACCATCAGAGATTGGGCCATATAAGGGGACTTAAATAGGGGACAGAATGGGGTTCAAGTGGTCACCTCTTTCCCCCACTCTTAATCAAGGGAGTTAGATATGTCCAGAGTCTGATACCAAATTAGCCCCACAAGGCAAAGGTAATTCCACAGAGATGTGTAGGAACAAACTCAAAGAACTTGAGTGTAAGCCTTAGAAATTGACAAAAGCTATAGATCAAAGTCTGGTTTATTGTTTTGGTGATTATCTAAACTGCAGGAAGTAATGAAGAAAATGTTAATAATACAAAGCAAACTTAAAAGTGTGCTATGGGTATATTTTTTTCCAGAGTTCATTGGTAAACATTTACCAAAATACCACTGAAGAGATAATTTCTGAGACTAGGGTTCTGATATGCTAACTAGGCAACTCTAAGGTGACCAAGAGAGATCCAATTAGTGAAGGAGATGGACCCTGATGACCATCTTTACAAACCTGGATACAGGGAACCCCAGAGTAGATGTACCCAAGGTCCGTAAGACCATGACAAAGACTCCCTCTTCTCATTCTGACTTGCCTTCAGAACCCTGCAGTTTTTCACTAAGCATAGCTCAGTATTCAGAGAAGCTACAGCAATTCTTGTCATTTCCAATAACCTCTGCCGAGGTTCCTGACCTTTTGAAGGTCCTAGATGAGGCAAAGAAGAGGGAGGGATGTAGCTACTGCCCTCCCACACTGATAAATAACACTCAAAGGGTAAACTAAGAATTCTAGTGGTTAGGACAAACTTAGGTAAGGTGGGATGCAGAAAATAGTCCTATCACTAAACACCCTCTCCTCCTCTTTCTCCCCTGCCCCTAGATGAAGATTGACAAGGATGACGTACAAAGGAAAGTCCTTTCTAATCTTGCAGACTTGTCAAACAAAACCAAGGAGGAGAAACTGGTGATGGGAGGGTATGGATAGGGGAAAGAAGACAGTTGCAAAAGACAAATGTAGAAAACCATTGTTCCCTGGGCAATCCTACTCCTAGGAGGAGACCATAAGTTGAAAGGAATAGATAGTGGTTTGATAAAAGAGAGATAGAACTCTTTCTGGAATAATCGCACTAGACAAAAAAGGATAGAAGATGGGCAGACCCTTGTATAATATTAGTGACAGACATTTTCCCCATAAGCCTTAGGGGAGGGGAGGGGCATGGATGAGAGAGCTACTGAGATGAGATACGAGGAAGGAAAGTGAAAAGTAGGGATGGAAATGTACTGAGGATTCTCCCTTCTAGTCTACACTGCACAAAGGTGAAAATGAAGATGAAGCAGAAGTCTGGGACCTCAAAATGGTTGAGATACAACCTCCTGACACAACTGACCAACTCTAGGTTGAGGAGAGAGAAGGGAAAGAAAAAAGAGTAGGGGAGATGAAGAAGTGAGCCACAGAAAACAGACATTCCCTATAGGAGATGGGGGGGATACGAGGAGAAGACTTGAGAGGAATGGGTCCCTCACAGCAAAGGAATACCTGCAGGCAAGGCGTGAAAATTTCCTCCTTCTTCCTAGTTCAAGGTCAGCAAACAGTCAAACTCAATGAGTTGGGGATGGAGGGTGGGAGAGTCTGGTATATAGAAGCAAAGCTCCAGTTGCCCATCCCTAGTTGCAGGTCTGATACCTCCCATGTGCCAGCTGAGTAAATCACAAGTTGGGCTTGAAAGGTATTGGTTTCACTCAGGCAAGATTTATGCCTGTTCTACTCCCACTGTTGTGTTCCAGACTTTCTCAGCTCTTATTTGTACCTCATTCCCAGGAAAGCTTCTCCCATTCTGTCTCTTTCTCTCTCTTTCTTTTTCTCCCTCTCTCCTCCTTCCCTCCCTCCCTACTTTCATAAGACTGTAAGTTACAAAGAGTTGCCCATCTATATTTACTGAAAAAGCTTCCACATCAGAATTTACCCATACAGGTGAAATCACAAGTCTATATTGTAAGAAACAATTGTCTTACTAAGAATTCCACATGGTCATTAGTGAATTCAGGAAGAATTTAACTTTTATTTAATGTTCTTAGAATAAGCAATCCATAAGAAAAGGCACACCCTTGCAATGCAACAACAAAATCTTTAATTCCCTTTACCAAATGCATATCCCTCCCCTGGTTCACCATTTGTTGGGTACTGTAGAGTTTACAGCCTATCGGACATGCCTAAAACACCCCCCATCGCATGAGTCCATGTCCCTGTTTATATTTTCCATTCCCCTTATAACCACAGAATATTTTTCTTTATATTTTTAAGAACAATCCTAACTCAGGATATCTGTATCACTCAGATTTGTGATCTCCATAAGCGTTTAACCATTGAATAAGAAAGGAATTTTCTCAATCTAAATACAATGGGATATCTGCGTTTTCCTACTATTAACATAAGAAAAGTCTCATTATTCAAGAGGTAATAAGAGGTTAATGAACCTTATCCTTAATGGAGATTCACCTGGCCTTGCAGTTGTTGACACAGCAAAAAGGCATTCTCAGAGAACAGAGAAGGGAGTATCTGCTCTCAACCTTCGCAACTGTTCTTTCTACAATCAGTTTATTCCCCACCCCCTAACCCCACCACCCCTCCCCCAACCCCATCCATATTAGCCATAAGTAATTAATAAGTGAGAGATTTTCTGACAAGTATGACTCCTTAGGTTCTGCAAACATGTACCACAAGATTTCTGTGGAAACAAAAGTTCAATCATTCCTTACATAAACCAAATAAATTTTACTACGATAGCTCACTTTGATATGGAGGTAACCTCGAACTCCCAAAGGCATTCTTATAGGATAAAAAGCCTATACAGTAGAAACTTGGTTTATGAATTTAATTCATTCTGAGATTCTGTTTTTTGTGAGATTTGTTCATATTGCAAAGTGAATTTTCCCATAGAAAATAATGTAGAGTTGGATGATGGATACCATATCCCCAAAAATATTTATATAAAAATAACTATTTATAATTTTAATTTTGTTGCCCTTAATGCTCCTGAAATACAATAGCATTTATTAGTACACAATATAAATCAAAAATAAAATTAATTAAACTGCACTTTACCTTTGAGAAGAGTCATGGTTTGTGTGAGGGTGATAAGAGGGAGGAGGAGGAGGAAGGGTTATTACTTGGAAGAAGAATTTCCTATGAGAACATCACGGATTTCAATGTCAGAAGTGTGCTCTCTTATACTACGTTCACTAAAAGTAAGACTAACACTACTGTCTTCACTTATTTTTTATTTTTTAGAATCACTTTCATGTTTCAACTCACTGATTTTTTTCTTTACTTTTGCTTCTAATTAAGAATCTTAACAATGCTTTTTTAATGTTTTTTCTAATGTATTTGTTTTCAGTTTTCAGCAATTAATTTCATAAGTTTTAAATTGTCTCCCCTCTCCCTCCTACCTTTCCCCCCAAGACAATCTTATATGGGTTCAAAAACAAAATCATTGCCCCAGTTGAGGGTGATGCCTTCACAAGTCATTCAAGTGTAAACATGACATTCATACTGTGAATTGTTATTTGTCCTGCAAGACAAATTCTGGGAAAAATTTCTTCTCATCTAGCCAAGCACATGTACATCAGGTTACTCATAAACTGAGGTTCTACCGTAGCTGTTTTTGTAAGGGACAGCTAATCACTACTTGACTAATCAGTAGGGTAAGAAATTCTTTGGCCATGACCTGGCCTTTAATCAAAGCAAAATACAAAATAGTCATCAGCTCTGTACAAGCCTCACCTGATTTCACGATGAGAATCCAAGTGGTGACAAAGAAAACAGAGGGTGCTAAAAAAATATTTAAACATTAACAGTCTGGGCTTAATGTAAGATTTTTGTCCATTAACTGACAAAGGAATTGAACCCCATTAATACTAACATTCTCACTATAAATTAAACCAAAAAATATAAGGGGAGAGGGAGCCTACCTTTCTTATCACCACCAGCGTCAATTGTTGCCCAACTGCCATCAATGGATACAAGAACCTTGAGAGTGGTAGCACCTCCCAGATCTGTTTCACAGCCATCATCCATGGCAACTCCTGTGGAGAAGGGGACAGCCATCCCTATCAAGTACCAATCAACTGCTATACAAAGGGAAGGAGCAGCAATCTACCTGAAACAGTAAGGCACACTGGGAGAGAAACAGGAAACAACATGTGCTAATCAAATCAAACCAAACCAGTACCTTAACGAACATCTCTCCTCATATCCTCATGAAAACAGCCCAGGATCCTGAACTCTCAAGACTTGGAAATGGCAATGTTTCTATCCCAGTGTCCAAAGCTATCATCCAAGAAGCAACTTTTATGGAAATGAAGTCTGGCAACTGCTCCTCCAAGTGCTAACACAGGTACTGAAGATGCAGAAAGGAAAGCTCTTGCTGCCAAAGTCTTTAGCATTGTCGACTGGTTCAACCTCAGAAGAGGAATTGATTTTGTCATTGAAAATGATATTGAATAAGAAGACAACATCTGCATTGTCATTTCACCTTAAGGACCATAAAGCCTATTCATCTGACTTGCAGCTGGAACCTTCCATATGTGTTATTTTCCCAAGTAGAATATAAGTTTTCTGACAACAGGAACTGCCTTACTTTTTCTATCTACATACCCCACCACTCAACACATGTACTGTGCATAAAATAAGAACTTCACAAATGCATTATTCATTCATTCATAGGGAAATCATGGTTAATGAAAAGACAGCACAAGGCTTCTCTTACAAGACACAAATAAAGAATTTTTCAGAGTTGATCTTGAGCCCAAAGGCAACCAGAATTATGACAAATGTAAACAAAAAACCTCCATGAAGATGATTTAAGACTCTGTATAAAATTATACGGTAGCAATTGAGGAAGTAGAGAATTTCTTCAAAGGACCCAATAAAAACCCTCCAAACTGACTCAGTACATACCATAATACTCAGTGACTTTAATGCAAAGATTGGTATGGGAAAAAATTACTAAAAATGTCAGAAATTACAGCTCATAATTAAGAAGCAAAAGATTATCAGCAGTTAGCACCTCATTAAAAAAGTAGTGGAAGAAAAAAGTATGTTTTCATAAAGCTTAACATGAAACACAATTAAATCAGATCACCCCAAGACCATTTAAAGATTAAATTAGAAAGACAACAGAGAGGAAAATAGAATAGGAGCAGCCACCCATAGGATTCCCTGTATAACCTTGAAAGTAATGGTCATCCATCATCTAGGAAATCAAACTCTTAGTAAAGAGTCTGATGAGAGGGGAAGAGATATAAGGCAATATGTCCATGTTGTCTCCCCTGGCAAGATTACAAACTCCTTGAGGGCATGGACCATTTCACTTTAGCGTTTTCATTACTAGGTCCTAGAATGGTGCTTAGAAATAGTAAATGCTTATTGATTGCCTCTTTCCTTAAATTTTCACATTTCTAAAAAGACAATAATTCCCACTCTTGGAAACAGAAATTGAATCACAAAAGGGAATTTTATTCATTCATTTGTCATAGAATACTCACAGAAAACAGAAGAGATTTTTTTTCAGATTAGCATCCTAAAGTCATCAATTTTTTTTTGTCTTGGGGTGTATTTTGTAGCTTTTCAAATATTATGATAGACACAGGAGCTAAAAGTAAGGCATACTGTGGTTCAGTGCTTAGAGAATTGTATTTGCAGTCAGAAGACTTGAGTTCTAATTCTGCATTAGACATGTTTTTACTGGGAGACCCTGGATTGTTACTTCCCCTCTCAGTCTAAGCTTCTCCATTTGTAAAATGAGAAAAATATACTTGTACCGTCTATCATATGGAGTTGTTATAGGGAAAATACCTTGCAATCTTTACAATACTATATAAATATACAATCATTATCCATAATTTATTATCTAATTTTGTATGTTGTTATCATCATCATTTCATCTAATAATCCACTTTTTCTTTAAATGTACATTTAAAAGACTTTGCCACATTTACAAATGTTTTTATGATAGCACTTTTTAAAGAAAAATATATCCAATTATTAAATGAAAGTCATTGCGGGGGAAAGGAATTCATGTACCAAAATTTACAAGAAACTTTTCAATAATGTATTTCTCCTCTGAAATAATATAAATCTGTATACTCTTTCACTTCATGGTCTAGGACCTCACATTCAAGAAGGCTGTGCATTTGAGTGCACAGAAAATGCTCCATTAGATGGCATATTTTTTCATGAAACAGTTGCCAAATAAATATTTATTGTTTTCTTTTATGTGATATTTGAACAGTAACAGAATATGAGATGTTATTCCCAAGAAACATTCTAATGGAATCAAGGGCAAGGGGAGGGGGAAGAGTAGATAGGAACACTTTTCCAATATGAAGTTTCTCTACAAAAATGAAAAGGACAAAGATCAAAGCACAAAATACACATGATTTTACATATAATAGTTTCTAGACTGGAACCAGTTGTCAAAGAATTGGAAACTGGGGGGATACTTATCAATTGAAGAATTTCTGAACAAGTTATGGTATACAATTCTGTTGTAATCCTATTCCTCTGTTAAAAAATGATGAAGAGGATGGTTTTGAAAAAAATCTTGGAAGACTTATCTGAACTGATGCAAAATGAAGTGAGCAGAACCAGTAGAACATCGTACATAGCAACAAGAGTACTGTAATGCTAATCAACTGTAAAAAGAATTAGCAACTCCATCAATAAAATCATTCAACATAACCTCAAAGGACTCATGATGAAAAATGCTATCCACCTCCAGATAAAGAACTGGTAGATTCTATGTGTAGATTGAAGCCGAATTTTTCTCTTTATTTTTCTTGCTTCTTTTTTTCACAACGTGGTTAATATGGAAATGTTTTGCATGACTTCATATTTATAATAGGTATTGCATTTCTTACCTTCCCAAGGAGTGGGAGAAGGAGTAGGGGAAAGGAGAGCATTTGGAACTGAAAATATAAATTAAAAAGAAAATGCTAAATGAATGAATGAATGAGTGAAAATAAACTGGGGCCACTGACTTTAAACAACAAACAATTGAGACCATAAAGATTTGTTGGCTCAAGGAAGGAAGGTACAAATGAGGCTCTTCTTTGCTCTTCTGCTCTTACCTGCAATCATACTTGTTTGAATTGAGGTCTCCTAAGCTTATTATAGTCATTAGTGCTTGTTAATAAGAGGTACTTATTATATTTCATAAGTAGGTGTGAATGAAAGTATGAATAATGAGGGTCCTGTTTACACTCATTACCCATAATCACAGCTAATATTTCTAGCACGGGGCAGACTTTGTCAATATTTTCCCAAAATTACATCACTAAGCAAAGTCCTGGGCTTAATAGAAGCTAAAGAATGGCTATAATACCTGATGGAAGAAGTATTAATGAGATTTCATGATGAGGATTAAGTTGAGTAACTATTTCTGTGTTATTATTTGAGGAGTGTTAGAAAGGCAACATGTCCCAAGATATCCACCCCCTCCCATGGTGCCTGAAATTGTATTCAACATATAAAGTTGCTATTTCTAAATTGTGATCTAGGGATGAATTTCAGAGTTTTCATGAACTTGGCTGGGGAAAAAAAATTAAGTCTTTCTTCTCACTAATCTCTAAATGAAATTTAGCAATTTCTTCAATTATTTAAAAACACTACTCTGAGAAGGGATCCATGACACACAAAAAATTAATTCCTCACGTACAGGTTATACCCAGAAATACCCTTGTATTTCTTAGTATCTCTTGACCTAACCCAGTCCCTGTGAGATTCCCTCATCAAAGTTAACTCCTCAGTAACATGCATGAATGGGGCCTTTGTTCTGTCTTTGAAAGCTCCTTGACAAGGTATCAATTCTGGGAATTACCGAAATAATATCACCTTGATGATTAATTTCATGGCCTGTTAATACCACATTGCTGATGAATTTCATACTTGAGCTATACCCTTAGACCTGACCTTTAAAAAAAAGAGCTAGAGAGCTGGAAATACTCACTGAGAACTAGAGCTAAAAATGGAAAGAGAAAAACCTATCAGATTTATACAGACTCTGGCTCCTTGGAGGGAAGTCTACACAGCCACATGACCCTTTGGCCACTATGGAATAATACACATCAGAGAATTTGGTACTGCAGAATATGGTCCCAGATATGCCAGCAGAAGTAGTCAACAGTGGAATAATGAAGAATTCCTTGACTACCTTGAAAACTACAGAAGTGCAAAGTAGAAGAAATGGAATTGTGGGATCAGAGTAACAGAGGGACTCCTAGTTAAATAGATGCATTCCTGAATTAAGACTCCTAGTTAGGAAATAGTTCCTTAAAAATTTTCCTGTTCCTGGAGCAAGTGAAATTAATTGCAGGATTCCAGTTCATAAATAGAGGTGACCTCAGAGGTCATCCAATCCAATACCCTCATTGTACAAAGGAGGAAAGTGAGACCACAGGAGGTTAAGTAATGTCCAAAGTCACAGAGAAAATAAACATCAGAGGTGTGATTTGAACCCAGATCCTCTGAGTCCAAACACAAAGTTCTTTCTACTGTACCATTCTGCTAAGCAGGAGCAACAAGGAATAAAGTGCAGTGTAGAAAAACAAATTCACACCTTGCCTTTCCCTACTGCTGAGAGTCGTATGGACCATGAAATGAGGTGTGTGCTATCACAAACCTGAGTGTCTTGCCTTTATTGGGGAAAGATGAGGCTCAGCTTTAAGGTAAGTATCAATGACTAAATGGGTAGAAGTAGGCTTCATTGGAAGAGTGAGTTTCTTGACTTTACCATCTTCTCCTTGTGAAGAAGCATGGATAGGGTGATGAAGTAGAAAGAGCTGCCAGACTTCCAGCCGAAACTGCTGTTCAAACAGAGGTAGACAGCACAGTTTTCATATACTCTATCTAGCAAAAACTTGAAATTCAGATAAGACTCAATGACAATCCAAAATTCAACGAAAAGCTACAGCAAGTGACGTCATTCACTCCAGAACTGACAGGAAGTCAGTCAGAAGACACTGGGGAATAGGAAGAGACAGCTGCTACAGTACAGGCAACCAAACCTTCCACCTCTCGCCAGAGACAGCTCAAAGGCTTAAGGAGTCTATTCATATTTTATACAAGGCTTTGAGACTGGAGGCTCTAAGATGTAAGGGCTCCCTCCCAGTGAGACCAAAAAGTCTCAGAGTAGTCAGAAAGTTTCAGAATTGCCAACTTAGAAGTCCCCAGAGGGGGATGCAACATGGCAATGCTCAGACCAGGATATCCCAGTTCCTGGAGTTCTCTTCTGAGGTGTTAAAAGGAGCCCTGAAGATTTGGTACTCTGAACCTCAGACATACAGAGGAAATAACTCCAGGGGATAGAAGTTAGTAAATGAACACCCGTGACCCAGAACAACATCAAAGAGGGCTACCTCCTCCCCTGCAAAGTAGAAAGAGCAACACAAAGCCCCAATTCAGAAACAAAAGGAGAGAAATAAGGAAAAAGAAGACATAAACAAGTGAACAATAAGTTGTTGCAGATCTGTTGATTCCCAAAATAAGGAAACTTCTGAAATGATTGTAAGCAGAGACTGAAAGGAGAAAAATGATTTTTCCTCAAAGGTTACATGAATATCTAAAAGAAGTAAAGCAAGAGATTAAAAAAATTAAAAGCTATGACAAAAAAAATTAGAATAAATAACAGAACAGAAAATGGTGAAATTTACCCTAGAAAAACAGACTCCCTGAAAACAAGCATATCATCAAAAGAAATCACTTACTCTATGAAATCACAAAAAGATTTAAAAAATAGAAGAAAACATGAAATATCTGATGTTAATTGACTTAGAAAATATCTCAAGGAGAGATTAATTTAAGTATCATCAAGTTCATTAAAAATGATGATTTAAAAGATAAGCCCAGATACTGTATGTTAAAAAATCATAAAAGAAAAACTGCCCAGATGTACTAGAATCAGAGAGTAAAATGAAGATAGGAAAAAATCTGTTTTCTGAAAGAAATACCAAAAGAAAAAATCCCAGGAATGTCATCACCTAAATTCTGAGCTCCTATAACTTGAGGAAAAAATACTCCAAGCATCCAGAAAGAAGCAGTTCAAGTACCAAGTAAACATACTATGCTTTCTCAAGTCCTAACACCTTCTCCTATACAGGAGATCTTTGAATACAATCAATATTCCAAAAAATAAAATATATAGGCTTAAAATTAAGAATACCTTTTAAACTAAAGCTGAATATCATGGTGGGGGGGGTGGGGGGGTGTAGATCAACCTTTAATAGAACAGAGGATTTTCAAACATTTTAACTAAAAAAAAAAAAAAGAGTTGAGTAGGAACTTTGAAATGCAAACACAAGCAGGAGAAACCTGAGAGGATAAATTTATCTGAGTACCTGGAAAGAGCTGTATGATGAGGTAGTATTAACATTCTAATAGGAGAAGAAAAGTAATTATCAGTATAAAATAGTTTAGTAACTTTCTTGTGTCCTTGACCACTTTCAGCAGCCTGCTGAATTCTATGAATCCCTTCTTAGAATGATGCTTTTAAATACATAAAATTAAATAATAGCATTGCAAAGGAAGTCGTTACATTGACATACAGTTATTGGATTTTTTTTTAAGTCTATGAATTCAGATTAAGATCATATGCTTTACGAAACAATGTCACCAAAGGATATTAAAGGAGTTAAATGAGAAAAACAGAGGTTCTGAGGTTGGATTGCTTCTGCTCTAAAGATGTGTAGAGGGAGAAGAGAAGGGATGGTAAAAAGAGTATGCTCCTCTAGAAAATGGGGGAAAAAGGACAGATTTTGCTATTTTTCATAATTGAGATGTGGGAGACCAATGTTGAAGAAAGGAAGGGAGAAAAGCACACTCATATGAAAAGAGTAAAAAGAACACATCCCAACATCAAAATCAACAGGAAAATAATCAAAGATTGGTCGAGGTGGGAGATGGGGGATGTTAAAATAAAGGACAATATGGAGTGAATGGTCGCAAACAAAACAAAGTTCTTGATGCTTAAGAGAAGCTTAAAAGGAGGAAGGGGAAGATGTGATCTAAAATCTAAATGGGGTTCCCATCAGCTAGGGAATATCTGAACAAACTGTGCTACATTCATGTAAAGGAGTTTCATTGTGCCAAAAGAAATGGTGATCATTTCAGAGAATTCTGGAAAGTATAAGCTGATGTAGAGTATAGTAAATAAAACCAGAAGAGCAATTTGTACAATGACACTACTGTAAAGAAAAATAACTCTGACTGATCAATTCAATGGCCAACTTTGTATCTAAGGGACTTGTGATGAAATACATTACCCACCTCCTGACAGAGGAGTGATGAACTCAAAGCACAGAAAGACAAACATATTTTGGACATGGACACTATATGGAGAATCTTAGTTTAAAATAGTGATCAAAAAACAAAGTCAAGAGCAAACAAATTGCGATCCAACAATATCAAGGTCCCAAAGAGATCATAAAAAAGGGAAAAGGACCCACATATACAAAAATATTTTAGCAGCCCTTTTTGTAGTGGCAAAATACTACAAATTGAGGCAATGACCATCAATTGGAGAATGACTGAATAAGTTATGGCATATGAATGCAATGGAATACTACAACAAGAAAGGATGAGCAGGTAGATTTCAGAAAAACCTGGGAAGACTTGTATGAACTGATGCAAAGTGAAATGGGCAGAACCCAGAAAACACTGACACAGTATCAGTAATCTTGCATGGTGATCAACTATGAAGGACTTAGCTCTTCTCAGGAACATAATAATGCAAGACAAGGACTAATGATCCATGATAGAAAATGCTTTCAACACCCAGATAGAGAACTGATGGACTCTGAAGGCAGATCAAAGCATACTTTTTTCACTTAATTTTTTCGTGTTTTTTTTTCTTTTTGATCTGTTTCTTATTTCACAAGTGTGACTAATATGGAAATATCTTTTACATAATTGTACATATATAACCTATATCAAATTGTCTGCCATTTTAGGAAGAGGGGAGGGAGGGAGAAAAATCTGGAACTCAAAATCTTGTAAAAATGAATGCTAAAAATTGTCTTAACATGCAATTGGGAAAAAATAAAATACTATTTTAAAAAGAGGAAAAAATAGAGAGAGACATTGGGGAAGAAAACTAAACTCACAGAAGAGAACAGAAGGAAATTCAGAAGGAAGCACAGATAAGCAGGATAGCTGTGAAAGTAATATATTAAGGAGGGGGAGGAATCTATGAGGAAAGCAAAGGTAAGTAGGGAGTGCCTTGCTTGGCAGCTCAGAGCCAAACTGCCCTTCTCTGTCTTGGATATCTTCAAGCAGAGCCCTGGAATTGGCAGCTGATTCAGTAACCTCTACTGAATGAGTTGCCCCATAATATAGATGTTATTTTTACCCCTATTTTATACACGGGATACAGGGTCCCTGGTTACAGTTTTGGGATAGAGAAGAGTGCTTGGGGTCACTTATAGATCAGAGCACAGGTCCGGAAAGTTGTAACCACACTTCTCTTTGGATCATGCCACCTTAGAAGAACTGAGGGCTTGCAGGCACCCAGAACTAGTTCTGAAATAAAGCATCTGGCAGGAATGAAAGTCTCTTAGAGAAGGATGAGGGAAAAAGAGATCAGAGATGCCTGTTCTACCTTCCTTGCAGCCATACACAACTACAACCCTTCTTGCCACATGTGGTCCTTCTCTCCACTTGGGATGCTATAGCCCTGAGCAAATCAATTCTTCTCTCTTGGCCTCAATTTCCTCATAATTAAATTAAAATACTTGAATTAGATGAACTTTAAGATCCCTCTAGTTCTAAATCTATGATAAATTCTCATGACAGTTTCATATATCTAGAAGGTTGAACACATCCATGGGAAAGATGGAACTTTTCATAGGGGTGGGTTCCCTGTCTCTTAGACTGAGCATCTAGGGTTACTTCCAAGTATAAAACTCTGCACTAAGTGCTTTCCCCTACCAGGATGGAAACGAACCAATCCAATGAGAATGTTCTATATCTGGAGGATTTTATAGTCCCTGTCAAACAAGGAAGAAAAACTGTATAGAGAAAGCAAGTTATCTTAATTATTTTTTTCCTAAGACTTTTATTTTTTTTGCCAGATCAGTCAATTTGTCAGTCAATACAACTTTGTTAAGTGCCTACTATGTGTAGGGCACTGGGAATGCAAAGAAACAACAAAAGACAATGTCTCAAGGAGTTCATAGTCTAATAGAGGAAACAATATAAATTGCATGCTACATTCAATTTATTGTTAGTCTCAGTACCTGTATGGAACCTGCGGATTCTTTTCTTATGTTGTGCCCCCTAGGATATTTAACGATGAGCCAAGCTCTAATGCTTTCAGGGGAAACTGAGAGGAGCCCCAACAAACCAAATTCTGGCATTTCCTAAAGGAAATCCTGAGTGAGGGCATGAGCAAAAGAATATCATTAGTGAAAGAGCCCCCAATATTAAACCCATTCTGGGAAAAACCAGAGCTTCAATTTTGGGACATAAGTTAAGATTTTTGACTGTTCATTTTTGGTTAAGCATTCCAACTTCACCTTCTCCTTTTTAAAAATATAAATCCCAAAGAAAGAGGAGTACATTAATAATACTACTTCTTATTTGATTGACATGAAATAATAGTGTTTTCAAAACATTTTCACTTAGATGTATTCATTTGATCATCAAAATAGTGGTATAAGGGTGACAGGTCAGAGATTATTATATCTACTTCACAAATGAGGAAACTGAAAATCAGAGAAGTTAACTGACCTATTCAAGGTTAAATAGCTAAAATAGTTAAATAGCTAAATTTAAAGTTAAACAGCTAAAAATTGAAAGGGGAGAGGGTTGGATTCAAACCAAGATTTGATTTCAAGAGTTTTTTCTACTACTGAATCACAAATACCTCAGTGTGAATTAGCACCTAGTTCAGTTGCTAAGTATATAATAGCTAACATTCAAGATATATTTATTTAACTGACCATTTCTCTCTGAGAAAGTGCATGGGGAAGGGGAGCTGGGGAAGACATAAAACAGTGAGGAAATGGAAGGAGGCAAGAGAATGCAGAAAAGGGAAAGTAAGCCAAAGATCAACTTTCCATTCATGAAGATTTTGCTAAGGGACAATCTTTCAGGAAGCTACAACCACTAATTACAATGTTCCCGTGACCTCTGACCTAAGCACACCTAAGGAAGGGGGTGATTTATAATATATTATAAAAGATAAAGCTGTGATCTTTTGACCCAGAGCCATCACTGAGCAACCCTCTAATATCTATAATATCCTTTCTCCTCCTACCATTGATCTTGATGGCTTCCTGTAAGTTCCAACTAAAATTCCACCTCCCACACAAAGACTTCTTTAACCACTCTCAATTCCAGTGTCTCCCCTTTATTAATTATTTCCGATTTATCCTGTATATAGTCTGCTTTGTATATATTTGTTTGCATGTTGTGTTCCCCCATTAGATTATAAGCTCCTTGAGGTCAGGGACTATCTTTTGCCTCGTTTTGTATTCCCAGCTATTAGCACAGTATCTGACATATAGTAAGCACTTAATAAATGTTTATTGAACTTATGTAGCCTCAGTCTAAAATTTCAAACAGCTTATTGTACAGTCTAGTGCACAAGGGACACACAAAACAAAAAATACAGATATATTACATGGAAGCCATCTAGTTAACAAGATTCCTCAGAGCTATAGAGTTCTATAATAGTCTCATTGGATTCTCTTGCTCTCCCTGCTATCAGCAGACTCAGTTCTATAATCACAGTATAATGTCATTTCGGAAACACCAGCCTAGAGTCATGGGCTGTCTCTGCTTATAACCAACCTTAAAGTGAGAGAAAGGCTGATGTCCTTATTAAGGCCATCCATAGCAGATGTTACCTTTCTGCTCTCACAACTCAATAGCCCCTCCTTCCTGCTTGTGATAACATAGTTCTACTGACTAGGGAATTGTCAATAACTGTTGCAAAATTCCCAAGTTTTTTAACTGTGACAAATATATTGGTAATCTTTATTTATTAGTGCCACATGATACACATATACAAGTCATTTTTCTCTTCCTTAGGGCTCCTTCTCTGCCTTTTTCCTGGCTCTAAAAAAGTTGTAGATGGTCTTTCTCTGCTCCAATGGCCTCATAACTTTTGGGTATAGTGCTGTCTTGAACTAGCCAGGTTTCTGAATCAAGGAAATTTAGACTTAAGAAAGCCTCTTCAATCACCATTCTTTTCCCCAAGTTCCCAGACCAACTCCCTTAGTTTAGCAAAAGTAGCCAAACAGGAATTGATTTGCTGTGAGATATTAATAAAATCACGTAGCAGCTCTTCTTTGCAATGTTTAGAATATGGATTATCTGTTGGCTGCCTCCTACAAACTATTAATTCCTACATGTTTTCTTTTAGTTACATAATGAAAAAATTCATTTTTGCAAGTGATTATATTACTAAAACCAAACAAAAACAACTTTGGCATTTTCATTTAATTTCACATCTCTCAGTTAAAGCAAAATTTACAAAGGACAAAAGAGGTGAGAGAATTACCATATCTAGAAAAACATTCATCTAAATAAGCATAATCCTGAATTAGCAGGATTTTTAAAACTATAGCACACTACTTGGATAGGAAAATGTCAATAAAACAAGTCCACAAGAGGGATTGAATGGGATGGATGTATGGATGGAAGAAGGGTGGCACTGTGGAAACTTCCCTAGGGTAGATACCAATTAAGGCCAGCTTCCTACACCTTCTACATCTTTGTCCATAGACTGGAGCAATAAGAATGGTTATCTCAAATATTGATATAGAGACCCTAAAAGGTTGCTAAATTTTTTTTTAATAGGTAGAATTACTTTCATCATATACACTTACTAAATTAAGAAAGAAAATATTTTCATTTTAGAAAAACATTCAACATCACACATGCACCAAATTTTAGAGCTGTAAGTAACCTCTGTGGTCATGTGGCCAAAAAAATTCAAAGAGAGAAATCTCCATTACAAAATGTGTGATAAGTAGTCATTCATCCTCTGATGAGGAAACTACTCAAGCAAATGAGGGAAATGGCATCAACGATTCAACCCAGACCTAAACAAGAAAATTCTTTCAAAAACATCCTAGAGAAGTGGTTCATCCAGCTTTTGCTTAATGTCTTTGAGTGAGAAGGAACCAACAGTTAGATTGTAATGAATACATGTTTGAATTGCAGGATTCCTTTAGTATGAATTTTAAAATACCAGCTTGCACTTAATGCAAGCAAAAATTCTATTAATATGACATGTGGGAGCTAGCCAATGTTATTAAATGCCACTAAATCATGAGTCTCTCTGTCCTTGCTTATCATTGAGTTCAGATGTGATGTGCCACTGCATACCATATTATCACTAGTTCTGTTAATTTTTCAAAAATGAACCTTAAAATATGGACAAAAGGAAAAATGCCTCAGAGGACAGAGCCAAGATGACAGAGTAAAAACAGAGACTTGCTCAAGCTCTCCCCCAAACTCCTCCAAATACCTGTAAAAAATTACTCTAAACAAATTCTAGAGTCACAGAACCTACAAAATGACAAGGTGTAATAAATTTCCAGCCCAAGGCAACCTGGAGAATCAACAGGAAAGGTTTGCCACACCAGTCTGAGAAAAGATCACAGTCCAGCAACTGGCCACACTAGCACAGACAACACTGGAGCAGGCCTCAGGGGACTGAATCACCGGCAGTTGTGATGGTTTCCAAACTTCTCAACCCACAAAAACCAATAAGAATTTAGAAAGTCAGTAGGAAAAGTCTGTCAGACCTGGATGAGAGAGGAGCAAGGTCTGACCGTAGTGGTGGTGGCTGCTTCCAGAGTTCTCAGCCCATAGATAGTGGGGGAATCCAGCAGCTGATCAGAGGTAGATGCAGGGATCCCTTTGCTGGTGCTGAGGCAAGATTCTCTTGTTTTGCCTAAGTTTGGATCTGGGATGCAGTTCTGCGATCCTGGGGTGAGGAGGAGTACTGTTGTGGTGGACCTTGTGATGGTGGTAGAGAAAAAATCCTCCTCACAATTCCAAGGCAGAAAATAGTGCTTGCGGTCACTCACAGATCAGAGCACAGACCAGGAGAGGAAAAAACAGCTCTCCTTTCATCATACAATCTTGGAAGAATTGAAATTTTACAGGCCCCTCAAAATATCTCTAAAAATAGCTACACAAAACCCCTGAAGTTTTTGACAGTAAACCCTCCACATTGGAAGCAGAGACCTACTTTAACAAAGAGCTAAAAGGTCAAACAATTGACTAGGAAAATGAATAAATAGCAAAAAAAATTAGATTTTAGAATCTTACTTCGGTGACAAAGATAAAAACATACAACCAGAAGACAACAAAGTCAAAGCTCCTACATTGAAAGCCTCCAAGAAAAATATGAATTGGTCACAAGCCATGGAAGAGTTCAAAAAAGATTTTAAAAATCAAATAAGAGAAGTAGAGGAAAAATTGGAAAGAGAAATCGAGTGATGCAAGAAGATCAGGAAAAATGAGTCAGCAGCTTGTTAAAGGAGACATCCTCCAAAAATGCTGAAGAAGAGTACCTTTAAAAATATACTAACCAAAATGACAAAAGAGGTTCAAAAATCCAATGAGAAGAATGCCTTAAAAGGAAAAATTGGCCAAATGGAAAAGGAGGTCCGAAAGCTCACTGAAGAAAGTAATTCCTTAAAAATTAGAATGGAGTAAAAAGAAACTAATGACTTTATGAGCCATCAGGAAATTATAAAACAAAACCAGAAGAAGAAACAATACTTCAGATACAAACACTGCCAGCACAAAAAAAGAAGAGAACTATTAAGAAGGAAACAATACTTTCCTGGGATAGCCCAGTTCACATTTCATTTAGGGTAATTGTATTAGGAAGCTTTTCTTGATTTTGAGCCAAAATTTGCCTATTTGTAATTCCCACCCGTTACTCCTTGGTTTCTGCTTGTGGAGGCCAAACAGAAGACTCAGATCCCAAAGTCACATGACAGGCCTTGAAAGACTCAAAGATAGTTACCATGTTCCTTTTGCATCTTCCCTTTTTCAGATTAAGCAATAATAAGGGTTGAATGAAAAATTACCATTCCTCAAATACCCAAGAAATTCCACAGATCAGAACTTTTCATTGCTCAAGTATGTTAGTTAGCTCATATTTATATAACACTTTAAAATAAATTCATTTATTCATTGCTTGGTTCAACAAGCAATAAATACCTACTATGTGCACATCACTGTGCTGTGGGAGATGCAAAATTTTGATAAAACATAACCCCTGCTTTCATGGAGCATACACGCTATTAAGTAAATAAGAACCAGATATTAGCAATAAGTAACATTATGTGCTAAATGTAGTATTAAGTCACACAACAAAAAGTTTTATGAGATCCAAGAAGGAAGATCATTTCCTAAGGCACAGATTTGATGTCATCATCATGGTCAATAAATTCCAGGACTCCCTATTATCTCTAGGATAAAATGTGAAACTCATCTTTTTCACATTTAAAGCTTTTCAAAATCTGGTACCTTTCTACATCTTGTCATTTTATCCTTTATTCTCATCTTCACATTTTGTGGCCTACGGACATGATATTCTGCCCTCCTCTTTGTGCCTTTCTGTCTCACGCCTAAAACATTTTTCTTTCTCATCTCTGTCTTTTAGAATCCTTGGCTTCCTTTAAAATCTAAGCTAAAGCAGACCTTTCCTGGTGTCCAGGCCCACCTAGTAGTGCCTTCCTCTTGGACTTTACCTTGAAACTACTCTGTCTATACCCATGTTATGTATATGTTGTGTTCCCCATTAGAATGAAGCCACGTGAAAAGAATGAGGGTTTTGGGGTTTTTTTGCTAGTAAGTGCTTAATCAATTATGGTTGATTGAATGATTCAATCTACCCTTTACCAGATCTTCTATTACCACCCATTTACACTCTCTATCATTTTCTTCTTCCCACCTTTGTTTTATTTTTTTTTTAATTTCTTCCACCTTGTTGCCTCTCTTGGCTTCTCAGTTCATGCACCAAATGGCTTCTGTAGACATCAGCAGCCAACCAGAGCGTTCCTTTCCTACTCCTTGATGAAACAATGCATCACAGAGCATCTTGTCTGTTCTTTAAGTGGTCTGTTCTCAGTGTTTTTGCAGTGACTAAGGGCCTAGAAACTATAAATTCACTCTTAAAGACTCTTCTCCTCGCCCTCCATATCTTCTCTCTACTTTTAGGTTTGAGACAAAAGGAAATCAAACTATTTTCCAGATAACTGGGACTTACTGATTTTTTAATATAAGAATGCAAAGGACAAAGAAAATGTACTGTGAGAAGTTTTTCTGACTTGATGGAGGCTGATAAAGTTAAAATACTTGACAGTCAAGTTAGTTTTTAATTAGGATGCAAGTAAGAAAACTCCAAAGTCAATCAGTCAGCCCTGAAGAAAGCAAACCTGTCTTCCAATCAATGCTGCTCAAACCTCTTTGATTAAGGCTGGAGCTGTCATTTTCTATTGTATGAAGTTAATGAGTCACTTTGAATTAGCCCCTCTATAGACTGCTTTTGATGTTCTGGGAAGGAAGGCTATAGAGAGTTTTAAACAATGGACCAGTTTCTTCCCAGACAAGGTCTTTAAAAGTGTTTCCCCACAGCAACATTTATAAAGTCCTCCGTGAACTCCCCACACACACATGCTACCCTCTGGAGGTAGTAGAGTCCTGTGTTTTTTTTCTATTTCAAACTATCAATATTTACTTAGCACCATAACCAAGGCAAAGCACTGGGGTTATCTGGGGAGAGGGGATAAGGAGAGAAAATACAAAAATGCATAAGACAGTGACAGAGATCTCTCAGAGCTTCCTGTATGGTTGGGAGACAAGATACCCATTAAAAGTTAACCAATAATGAATATGATTTGCTTCATAAATAACTCCTCTCTCCCCCTACTCCATCCCTCACCAAAACCAAAAATGATAGACATTGTAAGGACTGGCTGGATGAGTTCTCTAGACAGGGGAATCATTACACTGCTGACTTGGTCAGGGAAGGTTTCTCAGAACAAGCCATCAAGGGAAATGGAGGTCCTGAGTTGTGAAACGACTTGACTGTGACTAAATTGTTTATGTGTATGTGCTTGACTAATGTGGCAAGATAGGGACAGACTGATACATAAACCTCTTAGCTTCTTTCCTAAGGAAAGATGGGAAACTATTGTAGCTTGGTGTTTATGACATACTTAACAGGACTTTATTAGACTGAGTTCAATAGACTGATCTTAGAATGATCTCTGAGGGTAATTCTGCTGCTACAAAATACTCCAAATGAATAATTCTTCTGGGACAAGTTTAGGGAAGTCAAGGGTAGGTGTTCAATTCCATCTATGAGCTAGTTAGCCTCTGTTTCTTTCATGTGTAGCCTTTTTCAATGATTCTTTTATAAAATTAAAGGCCTAAGTATGCTTTGGGAGGATTTTTCATTTTTCTAATTCATTACCTTCACCTTGTTAACTTGGTAATTTATTATCTGAGGTCATGAAATATGTTGTCACTAACTCTGCTTGTAGGCAGACAATTCACAAGGCTCAAAGAATTAATGTTTGCCTAACAGACTTGTTAATTATTCTATTTATCTTAGGTAAGACTTGGAAAAGAAACACCTAGAGTTGCTTCTCCAGAATCACATTCCCCTTCAAGATACTCTCAGGCTGACCCTCATGCCTGAATTACATGCTCCCTCCTCACCCCAGTCTCCCAAAATCCTTAGCTTCCTTCAAGGCTCAGATAAAGAGATCTCCTAAATGAGGTTCTTTTTGATCTCTCCAGCTGTTAGAGTCTCTCCAACCCCTCCTCCCCTTAAAAAAAAGGAATGAAAAAACCTTTACCTAAGGTACCTTGCCTTTATTATATGGATATTTTACTTACTAAGAAAGGCATACACACACACACAAACACACACACACACAGAACATTGCATATGAAACAGAAAAGAAGCTTAAGGAGAAATAAACAGTTGTGAGAGAAAATCCATTCCTCAGATGAGATTGCTTGAGGAAAAATATATAAAGTTCTGAAAAGACTGAGTGAAAGCTTGACTCTCAGAGGCAAAATACTGAATAATTATAGTTTAGTGCATTGTTTCCAAGCAGCTAATTTATGTGTTGCTCTTTTAGGACTTGGAAGTTTATTGCTAGGAAATTCTTAATCAAAGAACTGTTTAGGGATTAAGGGTGTATTGTATATAATAATAGTGAAAATCATAATAATTATACCATGTTTATGGTTTGCAAAGTGTTTTTAAAATATTATTTTATCTCATCTTAATAATTTATCATTTTATTGCATTTGTTTATTACCTCAATATCTCATTTTAATAGTTTATTAAATATATGAATGATACCAGGCAGAAATGTTAATTTGAACTATTTAAATCCAAAGTGGAGGTTAGAAATCTCATATAAGGAAGCCTTGATTTGAGGTACTAGAAGCCAACTGAGAAGTTACTAAAGAAGACCAAAATTCCAGAAACCGGAATAGAGACTCCAACAAAGCTAAGAAGAAAACAGGAATAAGATCTGACAGGAACTGAGCACAACTGAGATCACCTGACTATAGACAGATAGTCTCTGCAATTGATGGGAACTGATTGAAGGAGAGTTCTGAGGCTGAGAACTGATTGGAGAAAGCAGTACCCATTCTGTGTGAAGAGCTGGCTGGGGAAAGTATTCCCTGTTCTCTAGCACTGTCTACAGTCTGAAAGAACAAAGCCATCAGAGACTTCTTCAAACCCATTCATTACCTTTCACTGTTCTCTGTGATTTGAGACAAGAAAATGTTTCAGTGAATTGCTTCTTTTGCAAGTAGAAATTTATTTTCTATTAAGCTCTAACCCAGATGAAACTTTTCAGAAATACACTTGTTTATTCTTTGTTTTGCTTTAAATAGTATTTTATTTTTCCCCAATTACATATGAAGAAAATTTGTAGCATTCATTTTTACAAAATTTTGAATTCCAAATTTTTCTTCCCCCCTCCCCTCTTATGAAAAAAGGTAGGCAGTTTGATATAGTTTATACATGTGCTATCATGTTAAGCGTATTTCCCTATTTGTCACAGTTGTGAAGAAACAGATCAAAAGGAAAAAAACAAGAAAGAATAAAGTGAAAAAAAATATGCTTTAGTCTGCATTCAGTGCCCATCAGATTGTTTGTTTGTTTTTTATCTGGATATGGATAGCACTTTCCTTTTTGAGTCCTTTGTACTTGTCTTGGATCACTGTGCTGCTCAGAAGTGCTGAGTCATTCATAATTGATCATCACACAATGTTATGGTTACTCTGTATAAGGTTTTCCTGGTTTTGCTCATTTCACTTTGCATCAAATTTTACAAGTCGTTCCAGATTTTTTTCTGAAACCTGTCTGTTCATCGTTTCTTATTGCACAATAATATTCCATTATTTGTATACCACAGCTTGTTCATTCCCCAATTGATGGGCATGTCCTCTGTTTTTAATATTTTGCCACCACAAATAGGGCTGCTATAAATATTTTTACACATGTAGGTCCTTTTCCCTTTTTAATGATATCGTTGGGATATAGTCCTAGTATTGGTGTTGCTAGATCAAAGGGTACACACAGTTTGGTTGCCTTTGGGCACTGTTCTAAATTGCTCACCAGAATGGGTTAGATCAGTTCACAACTCCACCAACATTAATGTCTCAATTTTCTTACATCCTGTCCAATATTTATCATTTTCCCTTTTTTGTCACATTAACCCATCTGATTGATGTGAGGTGGTATTTCAGAGTTGTTTTAATTTTCATTTCTCTAATCAAAAGTTATTTAGAACACTTCTTTATATGTCTATAGATAGCTTTGACTTCTTCATCTGAAAACTGCCTTTTCATATCCTTTGACCATTTAACAATTGTGGAATGGTTTGATTCTAATAAATTTGATTCAGTTCTCTATATATTTGAGAAATAAGGTATTTATCAGAGACACTTGCTATAAAGATTGTTTACCAGCTTTCTGTTTTACTTTTATTCTTGGCTATATTCATTTTGGTTATACAAAAGCTTTTCAATTGTATATAATCAAAATTGTCTATTCTATATTTTGTAATGCTGTCTATCTCTTCTTTGGTCATGAATTCCTCCCCTTCCCATAAATCTTACAGGCAGACTATTCTTTGCTCTTCTAATTTGACTTTTTCATTGTCTACAGTACCTTTTAGCAGGATATAGTTTCTTTCCCTATCTCTTTTAATTAGATCTATTTTTGCTTTTACTTTGTCTAAGAATTGCTACCCCTGCTTTGTTTTTTTTTTTTACTTCAGATGAAGCATAGCAGATTCTGCTCCAGTCCTTTAACTCTTTGTGGTTCTCTCTGCCCCAAATGTGTTTCTTATAAGCAACATATTGTAAGATTCTGGTTTTTGATCCACTCTGCTATCTGCTTCCATTTTATGGGAGAGTTTATGACATTCACATTCACATTTATGATTATGCTCCATCCTATTCTTCCTCCTGTTTGTCCCCTCTCCCCTTTAACCCTTTCCCACCTCACCAGTGTTTGGCTTCTGTCTACCACCTCCTCTATTCTGCCTTTCCTTCTAGCAGTCCACAACCTCCCCTTTACTTCTCTTCCCCTCCTACTTTGCTGTTGGGTAAAATAGATTTCTATATTCAACTGATTGTGTACGTTATTCTTTTTTGGAGCCAATACTGATGAGAGTAATTCAAGCAATGCCCATTGCCACCCTCCCATCTTTCCATCTGCTATGAGATCTTTCTTGCCTCTTCAGTTAAAACAATTTATCCCATTCTACTTCTCCTTTCCATCTGTACCCATTGTACTTCTATTTCTCATTCCTTAATTTTTTTATATAATTGCCTCAAATTTACCTTATACCTGTACACTCTGACTATGTATATTCCTTTCTATCTGTACTGTTAGTAATATAATTTTTAAGAGTTACAAATAACATCTTCCCATACAGGGATGCAAACAGTTTAGTTCCATTGAATCCCTTATGTTTTCTTTTTCCTTTTTACCTCTTTGTGCTTCTCTTGGGTTTTGATATTGGAACTCAAATTTTTTTATTTAGTTCTGGTCTTCTCCTTATGAAGGCTTGAAATCCTTTTATTTCATACTATGCTTAATTTTGCCAGGTAAGGAATGCTTGGTTATGGTTCTAGCTTCTTTGCCCTCCAGAACATCATATGCCATGACCTCTGATCCTTAAATGCTGCAGTTGCCAAATCTTGTGTAATCTTGACTGTGAGTCCCCAATGTTTGAACAGTTTCTTTCTGACCACTTGTACTGAAAAGTGTAATGCTGCCTCAGCACTCAGTGAACTAAAGAGACCTGGGAAGTTCTGTAGATCCAAAGCTAAAAGTTGCTGTTAGCCAAAAGAACCTAATATTGCTTGACATATTAGGAAGGATTCAGAATCCTGTACTGTTACACAACATAATACATTCAACAAACATTTGTTAAGCACCTATAATGCAATTCAGTTCAATTTAAAAAGCATTTATTAAATATGTGTATATGTCTAAAGACATTCCAGGCATTGTGGGGGACATAGAGGACTAAAAGTCCAGAGTACCGCTCATGAAGAGCAAACAGTTTAGTTGGAAAGAAATGAAATAAACACATAAAAAGGTAAATGACGATAATCTAGACCTGTGATTTCATAATGTAGGAAAGTAACTCTTTTAGTCGTTCCCATTTAGTAGGGGTTCACAACCATAGTCCAAGGGGTTCATAATAAAAATTCTGTGATGATATCTTAAGCAGTAAATAGTTGTAAAGAATACTATGAGTATTGTGTTCAATTACTCTGGAGGTTTATAGCACGTTCCATTTTTTTTTACTGAAAGGAATTTCTGGGGGGAAAAAATTGGGAACCCCTAGTGTATAGAATTCCCTCTCTGTCAATACAATTCAGTGCCTTCTCTTAAATATATTGTCTTAGAGATCTTGCCTAGGCACTGAGAAGTGATTTGTTCAATGTTAAATAGCCAATTAGTGTCAGAGGCAGGACTTAAACTCAGGTCTTTCTGATTCTGAGGCCATCTGTCTATCTACTATAACACTCTACCGAAACTGATTGATTATTGTCCTTTGTTCTCAAAGAAGATCCAAGTGACCTCACTATGTTAAAGTCAAGTTATAGTATGTCCAACTGTCAATGATCAGATCAATATGAGTTTGGAATGCTCTGTTATAGGTTGGACACAAACAAGCCATGAAAACATTTTGAGGGTGGATTCTCTAAATATGTTCATCTCATGTTTTTTTTGAACTACTTCAGCTCTGCATGGCATGCTAGTCAGTACTGTGCCAATATCTCCCACATCACATAATCAATTCCAAAGTTCTTCAGACAGATCTTAGAAGTGTCTCTGTATCCATTCTTACAATATGAACCCCTGCCTTGTGTGAGTTCTCCATAAAATAGTCTTATAGGCAAGGATATGTTTGGCATTAAAACAATATGGCCAGGCTATCAGAGTTGCACTCTCTGCAACAGAATTTGAATGCTTAGTAGTTCAGCTGGAGAAAGGATCTCAGTATCTAGTACCTTATTTTGCCAGATGATCTTTGGAATCTTTCTAAGACAATTCAAATGGAAGCGATTCAGTTTCCTGACATGGTGCTGGCCTGCTGTCCAGGTTTCAAAGACACACAACAATTAGGTCAGCCCAACAGGTCTATAGATCTTCAGTTTGATTTGGAGCCTCCCAAACACTGAGTTAGCTCTGGTCTAGCCAAATTTCCAACTGGAGAACAGGTCTTGAATGCCATTAGGCTCCTCTCCTGTGGCAAAGTACCTGGTACTGACTCTCTTTCAGCTTAGATTTATAAGGTAGAGGTCACAAAAAGTGACTGAAATTTGCCAGGTTATATAGCAAGAGCAGATTTTCCTCCAGGAGTTCAATGGTGCCCCCATTGTCCATCTCTATAAACACTACCAATACAGGACACAATTCAAAGAGCTATCCAAAAGCACTATAGGATAGGAGTCACATGAGAAACATAAACAATAAATACTATGCAGGTAGAAGAATGAGAGGTCACTGCAGTCTAAAATGGTAAATTAGACTTCATGGAGGAAGAGATACTTTAGTTGGACCTTGAAGGATGAATGAAATTTAGAATCTCCTGCCTAATACACATGCCTGTTCCCTTTAAATCTCCCACAATATCTTTAAACAAAAAGTCTCTTCAGAACAAGGTGGATGGAACTAAAAAATCTCAAAATAGAACCTCAGTGTGGTGAGCATAAAGCTTGTAAGATGAGCATTGTGATAAGGGGGTATGAAAATATGAGAAAGCTATGTTAGTTATTATACTGGGCTTCTAACTTAGGAAAATGATGTCTATCTCCATCACTTATCTTGAGCCTTCTGACCTTGCAGTACAATCACTGCTTAGTTGGTATGTAAGTCAGCTTTCCAAGCAGCTTTGTACCTAGAAATCATACCCTAAAAACAGCCAATAAAGTACTGCTTAAGTATACTCTGTTATTGTAAGAAAATAGAAAGCTCTCTCTATAAAAAGAGCAAAGCTTTAATGCTTCTGGGAGGGGTGGGCATGCTGTAACAGAGAAGTTAACAGTGAAATATAGCAGTATCCAGTGGGGAACCACAAAAACATAATAGTAGCTAGCCCTTTGTACCAGACTTTCAAGGTCTGCAAAGAAAGTTGATCCTCACAACTCTGAAAGGCAGATGCTATTATTATCACTATTTTACCCAAGAGGAAACTGAGGCAGAGAGAGGTTAAGTTACATACCCAGAATTTCACAGCTAATAACTGTTGGAAACAAGATTTGAATTCAAGTCTTCCTGACTCCAGGTCAAATCCACTGTGCCACTAACTGTCTTCTCTCATTATGAAGGAAATAATGGACTCTATGTGGGCATGATCTTTTCTTGGTCACTCAGGACTCTTAGAGTTGTCAAGTGGGTTTCCAGTAAAAGGAGAAGAAGCAAAGAAGAAAAGAGATTTTGACCCAGAGAGAAAAAAATAAAGAGAAAAAGAAAACCTATTCTCACTATAAATTTCACTCAATTGGAGTGTTACACTAAATTCTGAGTGTCCTATTTCAGGCAGAATTTTGGCATACAAAAAATGTGTACAAATAAGAGTGACCATAAAATTTTGTCATCTGGAGGATCCATTGAAAGAACTATGGGTGTTTTGCTAAGGGAAGTAAAGATATAAGTGAGACATGAAAGCTCACTTTACTTTTTTAACAACTGTCTTGTGAATGAAGAATTAGGCTGTTCTGGTTTGTCCCAGAAGACAAAACTAGTAGCAAGGGATGAAAGTGACAAAGAGACAGACTTCATTTCAATAGAAGGAAAAATGTCCTAAGTTACCCCCTTAAAAATGGAATAGACTTCTCTAGGAAGTGATATGTTGTGAATCAATGGAGGTGTTCAAGGAAATGCTAGGTGATTACTTTTTAGAGAGATTATAGCAGTGATTCCTATTCATTTATAGATTGAACTAAAGAAAGGTTTCTCAGACTTTTTTAGCTTAGGACCCTTCACATTCTTAAAAATTTTTGAAAATTTTAAAGGCATTTTTGTTTATAATTTTTGATTACAATAAATATTTATCAATATTTACCCAATTAGGAATTAAAATTAATATACTTTAAAATATTTTTATTGATCCATTTAAAATGGCAATAATCTCATTACATGTTAATATAAATAAAATACATATTCTTTAAAAGCTATGTTTTCCAAAACAAAAAATTTTAGTGAGAAAATTTTTTTAGATTCTTTTGTAAATTTCTTTAATCTTTGGTTTAATAGAAGACAGATGGATTCTCATATCTGCTTCTACGTTCAATCTGTTGAGATATTGTTTTGATTAAAATGTGTAAAGAAAATCTGGCCTCATATAGATATGTAGTAGGAAAAGGGAGGGTGGGCAAATTTTGTTTATTTGGCAGATAAAGTCTTAGTTTTATTATGAAAATACTTCTAAATGTAAGAACCCCCTGAAAGAGTGTGAAGGATCTCTAGAAGTCAGTGGATCATACTTTGAGAGCTGCTGCACTAGAATGTCCCTTGAATATCTGGGATTCCACAATTCTATAAATATTACTATTTCCATGGGCAGCTAGGTGGCACAGTGGATAGAGAGCTGGGCTTGGAATCAGGATGGCTCATCTTCATGAGTTCAAATCCAGCCTCAGACACTTACTAGCTGTGTGACCCAAGGCAAGTCATTTGACCATATTTGCCTCAGTTTCCTCATCTGCAAAATGAGTTGGAAAAGGAAATGGCAAACCATTCCAGTATCTTTGCCATGAAATCCCAAATGGGGTCATGAAGAGTCGAACATGACTAAAAAATTACTAAATAGCAACAACCATGGATTGAGTGAAAGCTGGATGTTTTAGAGGTGAGACAAATCAGTGGTTCTCAGTTTATTTCAACTGACATACTACTTTGGCAATGTCAAAGACTAACACCAATGACTGACTGATAAACCTATCATTGACTACTTTGTCCAAAATATGTCCCTTCACCGTGTTTCAGTGAAATGTATATTCGGTTTGAATGCTAACTCCAAATTTACAAATGTAGATAGAAATGGGCTGATTTGCAGTATTATAATGAAAAGTTGGTGTTAGTGACAGCTCACAGAATTACAGATATAGAGGTAGACAAGAACTGTAAAGCTATGTAGTACAACCCCTTTATCCTGTAAATAAAGAAACAGAGGGCAAGGCTGTTAAGTGACCTCCCCAAGGTCATATAGGTAGTGTCAAGGACAGGATTTGAATACAGACCAGAACCAGTGCTCTTTTCACTGCATCATGCCCCCTAGCTGTGTCATTCTATAAATATGTCATATAGTCACACTGAAAATGTCAAAATTCAACATGGAGAATAACATTTGATATTTTAGTGTTCCTAAAAAATTGTCAGGAGATATAGCAGATCAGAGGCATGAATTATACCAGGAAGAATACATTGAAATCCTAACTCAGATCCTTACTCTCTGTGTGACCCTGGGCAAATCACCTAACCGATATGTAATTCAGTTTCCTCATCTGTAAAATGGTGATAATATCTCCTACCTCCCATGGTTGTTGGTGACAATCAAACAAGTAAAGTATTTCACAAACTTTAAAGAGCTATACAAACTGTCCCGAAAATCTTAGTTCACTTTTTACACTAAGACTTTTGGGACATGCTATATAATTGCTAACTATTATTAGTATTATCATAATTATTGTTTGGGGTTTTATTGGTGTTGTTATATTACTAAGGTGCAAAGATATTTAACCGTCAACCTCTAAGAAGCATATTGGCGTAGCGGAAAGAGAAATGCTTTTGGAGACGGAGGTCCTGAGTTCCAATCTGCAGTTTCCCACTTATTATCTGTATAACCAGATTACTTGACTTCTTGGCCCTTAATTTCCTCATATGTAAAATGAGAATTTGGTACTAAATTATCTCTAAAGTCCTTTCCAGCTCTAGAGTCCATGATCCTCTTTTACAAATAAAGATTAAGTGATTTACTTAAGGCCACACAACCAGTAAGTATCACAATTGAGACTTCAGCTCAGTTCTTCTGATTCTCAATCTTAACACTACCCATAAACTGACTTCTTATCACATAGCCATGGGAGAAGATACATGCTTTTTACTTATGGTCTAGCTCTGGACCTGGAGTCAGGAAGACCTAAGTTGAAATCCAGCTTTAGACACTCACTAGCTGTGTGACCCTGGGCAAGTCACTTAACCTGTTTGCTTTAATCCCCTTTAATAATTTGCTTTAATTAATTACTTTAAAATAAAATAGCAAAACACTTCAGTATCTTTGCTAAGGAAATCCCATGGTCAATAGGGTCCACAGGGTCATGAAACCAGACACAGCCAAACTACTACCACAACTACTGGGAACAGTGATTCCCCCCATTGTTTAATGCAGCAGTGAATCTCAAGGTAGAAATTTTAGGAGAGAGCGCAATTATTACCCTCTAAACACTCACTGCCAGGACTAATTCCATAGATAACCACGAAATCATATCATGTGTCAGTGTAAAAACAGGTGGCTTTGATGTCCATTCGGTTTTTGTTTTGTCTGACTTTTCATGGCTGCGTTTGGGATATTCTTGGCAAAAGTTCTGGATAGTTTGTCATTTCCTTCTTGAGCTCATTTTGCAGATAAAGAATAAAGCAAACAAGGTTAAGTGACTTACCCAGGGTCACACAGCTAATAAGTGTCTGAGACCAGATTTGACCACAAAGAGAAGAGTTTTTCTGAATCCAGGCCAGGTGTTCTACCCACTGTGCTACCTAGCTGCCCTATAGGTGTCTTTAGGTAATTGACATGCATTGATTTTTCTTTAGAAATATTGTCTTTTCTCTGTAGGCTTCTTCCCTTCAGTTTAATTTACCCCAATTAAAAACGGATCTATGTCACTTCTCACTGTTCCTTGGATAGCAAATTAGAAGAACTGGTTGTGAATACTAATTCTGGCACTTATTAATGGCATGTCCACAAGCAAGTCATTTATCCTTTCTGAGCCTCAGTTTCCTAATCTGTAAGAGGAGGATGATTATATTTTCACTCTCTACCTCACAGAGCTATGATGAGGAAAGCAATGTGTGAATGTTGAAGAGTCACAGAAGTGAACTGCTCTTGTGACTATTTTATCATTATTATTAATATTATTATCTATACAGGCCTTTGAAAGGTCAAAATTTTCTCCAAAATAGATGCAGTCTCTGCGGTTCCTAATCCGGATTCTTCTAGGCTTAAGATTCTCCTGAAAAAAAAAAATTAATGGAAAAGAGAAAACCACCTTTTTCTGACAGAGTAATTCTCTATTTAAATAGAAAATGTTGATTCATTCACTCTTTCATTCATGTATCCATTCAACAATTATGCACCAAGCACATACAATTTATAAAACAATTGGTCTTCCTTGAGAGAGAAATTGGGATTCAAGTACAGAATAAGACAATAAAAATGAGAGTTGCTGCTAAAGGAAAAAAAGACCATCAGTGTTTCAGAAAGAGGAAGAAATACAATATATGGTTCTTGCTCTTCAGGAGTGTGTTATGGCTAAGCTGGGGGGATAAAATTATGTGAACATCGTACTAAGTCTAATCAAGTAGTACAGATAAAGTACAATTGGATGATAGATTTAGAACTATGGTTTTGTTGTGCAGTTGTTTCATGCATATATAAGTAACTCTTCATGGCCCCATTTGGGGTTTCCTTGGCAAATATACTAGAATGGTTTGTCATTTCCTTCTCTAGTTCATTTTACAGATGAGAAAACTGAAGCTGTAATAGGATTTAGTGAGTTGCTTAGGGTCACACAGATAGTTAAGTGTCTGAGGCTGAATTTGAACTCACATCTTTCTGACTCCAGGCCCAGCTCTCTCACCACTATACCACCTAGCTGCCCTTTTAGGATTCTAACTACAGATAATATACTGTAGGATTTAGAGTGAAAAGGGACATTAGATGTCATCTAATCCAACCTCTTCATTTTACAGTTGAGAAAACTAAGGCATAAGGACTTTCTCAGAGCCACATTGCTAGCAAATGTTTACGGTAGAATTTGAATCAAGTTTTTCCTGACTCTTAAGTCTAATATTTTAGTCACTAGACTATGTTACCTCTCACAAAGGGTTTTAGTTGAGGGAGAGATCACTTCTGACTTGATTAAAAAAAGGCTTCACAGAGGAGGTGGCTGATAAATTGGGTCTTATGGGATAGATAGGAGTTCAAGAGGGAAATTGAGGCAGCAGAGGAGAAACGTCAGACAGAGAGAATGGCAGGATCAAAGGTGTAGAGATGGAAGAAGACAATGTATATTTGGGGAATTGGCTAGAGCTTAGGTTTTATGTAGAAAAATAGCACAAGAGAAAGCTAGTCAAGGCTGAAGCCAGAAGGTAGAGAATTTTGAATGCTAAACTCAGGAGTATAAATTGTGTCCAGTGAAATTTTACAGTTAAAGTAGTGAGTGACATGACCAAACTTAAGCATTAGGAAGATTCATCTGACAGTGAAACACAGTGTGGAACAGTGGGTTAGAGGGCTGACCTAGTAAATCCTAGATTCAAATCCCATCTCTGACTGTGTCCCATCATGCTGGTTGTATGAATCTGGGCTCTTCACTTAACCTCTAAATGCTTTGGATAACTCTTTAAGTGTAATGAGTTGCAGAATAGTTTCCATTGGTAGAGAATGGTTCTTCACCAGAACTTAGCTGCACCAATAAAATCATGATTTCTCCCCTCAAGAAAAAAAAAATCTGTTGGCAATGTAGAGAATGTTTGATGGGAGGAAGAATGAAAGCAGGGAACCTTGTTCCCCACTCCTGCGAATCTGGGCCTTGGGTACAACAATGGCCCAGCCTGTAGTGGTGATAGTGTGAGGGGAGAGGAAGAGGCAGAAAACAAACCTCATAAAGGGTGAGTCAACACAACTTGAGAATTGATATGGGGAGAGGTCAGGTTAACGGTGTGAGGGAGAGGAAGGGGTCCAGGATGGCTGTGGGGTTTTTCACTTGGGTGACTGGGAGACTGGTGGTGCCAATAAGAGGAAGAAGAATGTCTAGAGGAGTAGCCAGTTTCAGGAAGAGGGATAATGAGTTCCATTTCCAAAGAAGCGCCCATTGCTTTCTTTTCTTCTTGCTTGTCTGTTCCAAATTGTTACCCTAAAGATTCCTTCCTTTTCCCTTTAGAGAAGAAAATTTGGTTCCAGTGGTGTATAGAGATAATACATAGCTGACTCCATGCTGTAATTGATTGAGATGCACCATAAAAAGCGTGGTAATTTCAATCAGTGGAAACACCTATTATAACCCAAAGAATATTGCAAGACAGGTTTCTGCCATCAGGGATTATGAGCCTAGCCCATAAACAGTATAGTTTTATGTTGTATTATTCCAAGTCACCAGAACTCAATCTCTTCCCTTTCTTCACCCCACTCATTGTTTTCCCAACTCCTTTAAAAGCCTTCTTCTCTCTTCTCCTTACTTCTTCCTTTCCTTCTTCCCTCCCTCCTTTCTTCTCTGTTTTCTTGTTTAACCCATTGGGGGCACTCTGCCTAGTTTCTTGACACTGTGGTACTGAGGGCCCAGATGCTTGCAATCCCAAGCTCACTTTGGCAATTGCATGACTCCCTCAATACCTGAGAGAAGAACAATCTCTGATTATCAGGGAACTGCTGTCTCTCTCTCCAGGGCTGTCCTTTTGTAGGAGGTAACTGCTGACCATCTTAGACTAGAGGATATATGGTCAGTATGGATCTACATCCTCTCTAGTCAATTATATTTCAATGACCCCTACTCAGGTGACAATGATATAGTTATGTTTCACACACATGTACACACACACACACACACACACATATATATAAAATATTTGGGCATACATGTGTGTATGTATGTATGTATACATGTATATATGTACAATATGTATAATTTTTATATATACATATATGTTTTATAATGGAATTGAACAGAACTTGGCTTGATTTAACTTGGGCTGTTCTAATTCATCACAAAAGAAGCTAAAAAATTAGAAATATATTAAAACAACTAGTATGAGGACTACATTCTTGCAATCTCTCTTAGACCAGTTTCTGTCAACTAGTCTACAGACATTCACCAAACCCAAGAGTTCCTTGACACAGGTCAGGCACTGATACTCAACTTCACCTATTGCCAATGGCCCAAATATTGAATTTAGCAAGGTCTCCAAAGCCTTACCACTTACAACCTAAGTGCCCACCCCATCAGATTTCCCTCTAGATTTCTATCAAGGCAAATTGGGGAACCCAGAAAGTAGCTCTTGACCATAATTATTTTCTCTTCAAAGTTCTATTACTGGTAGCCACCTTCAATTCTACTTTCTGACTGCTTCAGTACCAGTGGAATAGGATGATATATGTCAAGAGCAGGCGAGATGCAGAGAAAATTTCCTCTAGTAACCACTGTGTCTTTTTGAACTTGCACAAAAACTCCTCAAAAAGAAAGATCTACTCTGTCTGTCAGCATCTTAGGTGTTTCTAGACCCAAGTCAATCTTCAGCTCTTTTTATCTTGTCTCACCTTTAGGTGCAAGGATGATCCAAGATACCATGTCACCCTCCCACTCAATAAATTCCCTATTACTCCCCATTACCTCCAGGATCCATTTGGCATTAAAAATTCCTTTGTGATCTGGGCCTTCCTATATTTCCAGTTTTCTTACACTTTACTCTCCGCATCCACCCACTCTATAATTCAGCTACATTAACCTGTTAGCTGCTCCTTGCTCACCAGCCTCTTCCTCCTGCCTCTGACTAGGAGGCCTTTTGCACATGCTTCATCTTTCGTATCACCTTCCAATTACTTTGTATGTATTGTACTACTTAATTATTTATTGGCTGTCTCTTCCATGAGAATTTAAGCTCCTTGAGCACAGGGACTGTTTCTTTTTTCTTTTCTTTTTCTCCCCAGTGCTTAGTACAATGGCTAGCACATACTAAGAACCTCACAAATGCTTTGTGGATTGACTCAGGTTTTGAGACAGGGAACAGATACAATATTTAGTATATTTCCTCTCCCTCCTTCATCTGTCCTCTGTGTCTCTAAGTTTATGAATGCAATGAGAGGTAAACAAAGAAAGTAGAACTTTGATATGGTGGGAGATCTGAGCTAAGTAAGTAAAAGCAGACTACATTTTAATCAATATTGCATTTTATCCCTATTAATACTGGATTTGGCGGAATTCATCCAAAATACTTAGTGTCTTTACAGTTGGTTGTAGTAGATTCAGGGGTAGGGAACCTGTGGCTTCGAGGTCACATTTGACCCTCTAGATCCTCAAGTGCAGACCTGTGGATTTGGTCAAAGGGTCACACTTCAGGACCTAGAGAGTCACAAGGGGCCTCAAGGCTGCAGGTTCCCCACCCCTGGCTAGGCATTTGCAGGCGAAGTATCACATGATGGACAGGGGGTAATGCTGCCATCTCTTAGAAAGGATACAACTCTGGCATAGACTAGAGAAAATAACTACAAAGCCCAAGTAGTATAACTACATGTGGGCAGTTATAATATTTCCTCACTGATAATTAATACAGACACAATGCCTTCCTTCAGGGTTATGGAGGGCAGCACTGAAGACATACAACCAAATAGCCCTACATGGGCATGAATGCCATGCTATAATTCCCCTTTCTCCTCTTCTATTTTGCTTTTCTCTCTTCCTCCTCCTCTTCCTTTCTCTCTCTTCCACCTATTATTTTCTCTTCTGTTAGGTAGCAGTTGACCTTCAAGGTCCCTTCCAACTCAGATTCTTTGATTCTCCTCTAAACTCTTCCTTCTTGGGTTTAATTTACTGCTTCCTTCTCTCCACCTACTATGACACTATAATGGAATCTAATTGGTTGGGGTTTTTTGAACTTTTTTGCTGAATTTCTTCACATGAGCTGTAACACACTTTGGGATAAGCAGATGATAAAAACCACTCGTTTGCAGTTTTCTACCAGATTATAAATTTCATGCTCAAAGCCTTCTCTATGTGAATACGTAACAGAGGAAATATTTCACTTTGTAGAGAAGTAGATTCCTTTATGTTGTGATTATTCTTTAGTTTTCTTAATTAGTTTTCATGCATGAAATCATTTACATTTCCACAGATACTTGGATTTCTCTCCCTGAAAATGGCCAGTAATATTTGTTTTAAATTTTCATGTCATTTAACTTTAGCTTTCAAGGAAATGGTAACAAGACACATTGATTTTTATACACTATGAAATGTAAATGAGGCAACATAGTAAAGTGGAAAGAGCACTGGATTTAGCCACATAGAAGTCCACAATCTGTAATTCCACCTCTGTCAATGACTAGTTTTGTGGCTATGGCAAGTGATGTAATTTAAGCCTGAGTTTCCTCCTCATGAAAGGATGACAGTTATAGTACTTAATTTTGCATAATTTTTGTGAGGACCAACTCAATCCAACAATAAGCATTTATTAAGCACCCAATATGTGCCAACAAGTGGGGGCACAGAGAAAAATGAAAACAGTACCTAACCTCAAGAAACTTGTGATTGTATACATAGTGGTCTACCCGTGTAGAAAACCCTTATAGTAAATGCAAAATGTACAAAACCACAAATATGCAAAATTAATCAAAAGTAATTTGAGAGAAGCACTAAGAATGTCAAGAAAGATCCGTTTAAGAGGTGGAACTTGAACTGAGCCTTGAAGTTAAGATTTGTTTTTTAACTTTACCAAGCATTTATTAAACACCTACTATGTGTCATAAGATATCTTGCAAAGTTTCTGTGATCAAAATGGGCAACACAGAAATCTCCTTTGTTTGAGTATTTCTTTCCTTCTTACTTTCCTTCTTACTCTCTGCCTTACTTCCTTTTTCTTCCTTCCCTCCTTCCTTCCTTCCTTCCTTCCTTCCTTCCTTCCTTCCTTCCTTTCTCTCTCTCTCTCTCTCTCTCTCTCTCTCTCTCTCTCTCTCTCTCTCTCTCTCTTTCTCTCTCTCTCTCTTTCTTTCTTTCTTTCTTTTCTTTCCTTCTTTCTTTCCTTCTGCCCACAAAAGTATCATACCTTTGCCTGCAGGACCTCTGCCCAAAGGAATGCAAATTTTGACGTCTGAAACCTTGCAAGGTATCTTGGAGTTATGGGCCATATTTCTTTCTCGAGGACCATATCTTAAACCCAAATCACTCTGACTCTTATTGATTGGCCAACGATAGGTATCAGGTCAAGCTCCACTTGGTCATTGTTTTGATGATTGTTTTGATGATTGATTGGCTTAGTGTGAATATAAATAGTGATTATTTCTATTTTGACCAGAAATCTGGAGGATCTTCCCTTCCTAAACTGATTTTTTTGACCAAGTTAAAAAGGCCATTATCTGCCTCATTTCTTACCTAGCCTTAATCACTGAATGGATGTAGCCTCAGACAAACTGAGACCTGGGAAAGACCTTAGCTTAAAAAGACGAAGGTCTCCCCTCCTACTGCATCCAGGGCCATCTCCAGTTGTCCTTATCTATATCTTTCCACTCAACCCAAATGGCTCTGGAGAGAAAGTGAGACTGGTGACTTTGCACAGCCCCACCTCATTTAAATCCAACTCACTTGTATGCCATGGCATCACCTCCCTGATGTCATGGTCCTCCTCAAGAGCTAAGGACAAACAGTAACAATGATAATTATGTGTCAGGCACTATGCAAAGCACTTTATAAAGATTTCATTTTTGTCCTCACAACAACACTGGGAAGTAGATGCTATTATTGTCTCTGGAAACCAAAGTTCAGTGACTTGGCCAATGTCACATGTCTAGGAAATGTTTGAGGTCAAATCTGAACAAAGATCTTATTGACTATTAGTCCAGGGTTCCATCTACTGTCCTCCCTACGTGTCTTCATTGTAAAATGCTCTACAGGGTTTCAAGTATTATATAAATATCAGCCATTACTAATATCTTCCAGAAGGTACTTAAAATATCCATGTTACTATGTAGTGGTTTCCTACATTTCAAAGCCACAACTCTCTATGTAGTGAACTCCATGATTAACAATTGACTTTGATTTGAGTAAGGGAGTACAAAGTCACTAGCTTCACTTTCTCCTCCAGAGCCATCTGGGTCCATTGGCCAGATATCATCAGGATAACTGGAGATGGCCTATGATGCAGTGGAAGACTTGGCCCTTTTAGGATAAGGTGCTTTCAGGTTCTCAACCTTGAGTGAGGCAATGACCATTCAGTGAATATGTTTCCCTAAGAGGTAAGTCAAGGGATGGCCCCTTTAATAAAAAAAATAATCAAAGGGAAAGAGGAAGACCCTCAGGGCTGCTGTCCAAAAGAGAAACAGTTAGTATTGACATTCCCTCTGAGATAGGAGGGCCCAAAAAATAACCATTAAGTGGAGCTTGGGCAGGGAGCTTGTCATCATCTTCCTGATGTCATGGTCCTCTTCGAGAATAAATGACAAACCACAACCTAGGAGTAGTCCAAGCTACTTGAATGAGGACCCAGCTGCCACTTCCAGTTTGGCAACTCAGATTGTCCTATCCTGTCTTCTCTCCTTTCCTCTCTTCTATTCCCTTACCTGAGGGTATTCTACCCAAAGGAAGGTAAATTTTGATGGCCAAAAGCTACCTAATTAACTTTTACTGACTAGATTTCTTTCTCAAAGACCAAACTTTAAACCCATTTCACTCTGGAGCTCATAGATTGGACAACAATAGGTCCCTGTCCAAGTAGCACTTGATTATTTTTGGGTCCTCCTGGTTCAGAATGAATGCAAATAGTAACTGTTTCTCTTTTGGTCAGCAATCCTGAGGTCCTTCCTATCCCAGTGTGATTCTTTTGTAATTAAAGAGACCATCCCTTGACTCACTTTCTAAAGATGACTCTTCACTGAATGGGTACTGCCTCACTCAAAGTGAGAGCCAGAAAAGACCTTAGCTTAAAAAGGTCAAGGTCTCTCACTGCATCCTAGACTATCTTCAGTCATTCTGATTAATATCTGGCCACTGGACCCAGATGACTCTGGCAGAGAAAGTAAGGCTTGTGACCTTGCACAGCCCTCTTTCACTCAAATCAAAGTCAATTGTAAGTCATGTCATCATCTCCCTGATGTCATGGTCCTCTTCAAGAACAAAGGACAAACCACAAACACACAATCACAAAGTGAACTCCAATCCAACAAGGCTTCCAGAGTCATGAAGTGTAGGTTCCATGTCTTTGTTAAACTTTGCATCTCCACTAGCACTTAGAACAGTACTCTGAACACAATAGACAATAAATTAAATGTCTGCTGGTTTATTGTAGCTAAGTGGCACGGTGGGTAAACTGTCAGGTCTGAAGTCATGAAGGCTCACTTTCAAGTCAATCACTCCTGTTTGCCTCAGTTTCCTCATCTATAAAATGAGTTAAAAAATGAAATGGCAAACCACTCCAGTATTTTTGCTAAGAAACCTCAAGCTCACCAAGAAACATGCACAACTGAACAACAAATGGTTAGTGGAGTTCTGAATTGATCCAATCATTCTGGGAAACACTTTGAGTTGGAATAATACAAGAAAAGTTCTTAAACTGTTATATTCCTTGACTCAACAATTCCACTATGGGTCACATACCCCAAAGAAATGAAAAATCAAAAGAAAGATACCATATAAATTAAAAATATTCAGAGCAACACTTTTTTTACACCAACAAAAAAAAACTGGAAACAAAATGGGTACAAAATTGTGAGTTACTGAATTAATTCTAGTATAGGAGTGCACTTAAATGCCATTATGCCATAGGAAATGATGAATATTAGAAATTCAGAGAGATTTATATCAACAGATATAGAACAAAGATAGGAAAATCAGGAGGGAAATATACAATATGGCTACAATAATATAAAAAACGCAGTCCATCAGAATTCAGAGAAAATGTAATCACCAATCTCAGTTCTAAGAAACTTATAATGAAACATACTCCTCTACCTCTCAGTGAAGAACTGATGGATCATGGGAATAGAATGTGGTATGCATTGTTACACTGTGCCAGTGGTTTTGCTTAATTATGTTACCTATTTCATGGGAGAGGACAATGTTGTGGAGGATTGTACTAGAAAGTTACAAGGGTATATGGAACTGGACTTCCAATCACTGAAAGTTTTGAGCACTGTAGTGATTGCTGAGGTAAACAAAATTTCTATCTGGTAGAGAGAATGCTGACCTGCTGCTGACCTGTATAAGGAATAAATTCAGTGGGAAAGATCTTCAGACCACAGAACTTGTCAGAACCATAGTGTTAACATCAGTCTTCTCTCTACTATAAGGTGTGCCTCATTCTGATGCAATTCAGAGGTGCAGAGACACCAAAATGTAGAGGTGCAAGTCTGAATTCACAGACTCAAGCAATCTTTAAGTCAAGAGGCAAGTTTTGTTGTGATGCTATGAACGCAGGTGAAAGTCTTTAGGAAATTTGCCACCTAATGGGTATGAATCTAAAACTTTTATAGGAAAAATGTACTATATTGTGTGCCAATTATGCTTATTAGATCGTCCAGGGAGGGATTAGGGAATGGTTAAAGAGTGGTCAGTTCTTTTTTTTTTTTTTTTTTTTTATTTATTTAGCTTTTTACATTCATTTTCACAAATTTTTGGGTTCCAAATTTTCTCCCCTTTTCTCCCCTCCCCCCACCCCAATACCCCAAGCAATCTAATTTTCCCTGTCTCCAATCTGCCCTTTCTTCTGTCATCCCTCCCTTCCCTTGTCTCTATCTTCTCTTTTCTCCTGTAGGGCCAGATGACTTTCTATTCCTCATTAACTATATGTCTTCTTTCCTAGTTGCAACAACAATACTAAACAATTGTTCCTAAAACTTTGAGTTCCAAATTCTCCTCATCCCTCCCTCCCCACCCATTCCCTTTGGTACGGCAGGCAATTCATTATAGGCCATATCTGTGTAGCTTTGCAAATGACCTCCCTGATAGTCGTGTTGTGTAAGACTAACTGGATTACCATCCCTCCTAACCTGCCCCTCATTGTTTCTCTTCTGTCTTTTGATCCTGTCCCTCCCCAAGTGTTGACTTTCAATTACTCCCTCCTCCCTTTGCCCTCCCTTCCATCATCCCCCCCCAATATCTCCTTCGCCCCCGCTTTCTTATACTGTAAGATAGGTTTTCATACCAAAATGAGTGTGCATTTCACTCCTTCGTTTAGTCAAATGTGATGAGGGTAAACTTTTGTTTGTTTGTTTGTTTGTTTTTTTCCTCAGCTCTCCTCTTTTTCCCTCCACTAAGAACATCTCCTACTTGCCTCTTAAATGACATATACTTACCCCCTTCCATTTCCCCCTCTTTCCTCTCACTACATTTCTCTCTCACCATTTACCTTAATTTCTTTTAAGGTATGGTCCCATCCTATTCAGTTCAATCTGTGCTCTCTGTCTCTGCATGTGAATGCATGTGTGTATGTGTGTGCATGTGTGTACATGTGTATGTGTGGTCCCACCAACCACCCAGATACTGAAAAGTTTTAAGAGTTAGAAATATTGTCCTTCCATGTATGAATGCAAACAGTTCATTTCTGGTAAGTCCCTTAATACTTCTCCTTGCTGTTTACTTTTGCATGCTTCCTCTCATTCTTGTGTTTGAAAGTCAAATTTTCTTTTCAGCTCTGGTTTTTTCATCAAGAATGATTGAAAGTCCTCTGTTTCATTGAAAGACCATATTTTCCCTTGAAGTATTATACTCAGTTTAGCTGGGTAGGTGATTCTTGGTTTCAGTCCTAGTTCCTTTGCCTTCTGGAATATCCTATTCCACGCCCTTCGATCCCTTAATGTAGAAGCTGCTAGATCTTGGGTTATCCTGATTGTATTTCCACAGTACTAGAATTGTTTCTTTCTAGCTGCTTGCAAGATTTTTTCCTTGAGCTGGGAGTTCTGGAATTTGGCCACAATGTTCCTAGGAGTTTCTCTTTTTGGATCTCTTTCAGGTGGTGATCGATGGATTCTTTCAATACTTATTTTGCCCTCTGGTCCTAGAATGTCAGGGCAGTTTTCCTTGATAATTTCATGCAAGACGATGTCTAGGCTCTTTTTTTGATCATGGCTTTCAGGTAGTCCCATAATTTTTAAGATGTCTCTCCTGGATCTATTTTCTAGGTCAGTTGTTTTTCCCATGAGATATTTCACATTCTCTTCCATTTTATCGTTCTTTTGGTTTTGTTTGGTGATTTCTTGGTTTCTCATAAAGTCATTAGACTCCATCTGTTCCATTCTAATTTTGAGAGAACTATTAAATTCAGTGAGCTTTTGAGCCTCTTTTTCCATTTGGCTCATTCTGCTTTTGAATGCATTCTTCTCCTCATTGGCTTTTTGAACCTCTTTTGCCAGTTGAGTGAGCCTATTTTTCAAGGTGTTAATTTCCTCAGCATTTTTTTGGGTCTCCTTTACCAAGATATTGACCTTTTTTTCATACTCTTCTTGCATCTTTATCATTTCTCTTCCCAGTCTTTCCTCCACCTGTCTAACTTGCTTTTCAAAATCCTTTTTAAGCTCTTCCAAGGCCTGAGCCCACCCAACACCCCCCTGGGGTGTCTGGGGTACTGAGGCCCCGCCCTCCACATCTTTCCCTGATGGGAAAAATACGTTCTCGTCCTCCCCATCAGATCCGAAGGTTGGGATCATTTGCATTTGTTGGAAAAAACTCTCTAAAGTCTTATTTTTCTTCCCCTTTCTAGGCATTTTCGCAGCCAGTTACTTGACTTCTGAGATTCCTTTCCACCCCCGCCTGGATCCGCCCAGCTAGTGCTTGGCCTCTGAGATTCAAATGCGCTTTCCCGTGGCAAGCTTTAGTTCTGGCGCGGGGGTGGGGGCAGGGCCGCCTCCTAATCTCGGGCCCTCAGGGGCTTTCTGCAGAGACTTTCAGGAACAGAGCGGGTGGGGGCGGGGTGGGGGGCCCCGCCTGCTGTGTTCAGTTCCCTTGGGGGTTTTATTCAGAGGCGTTCAGCAGTAGAGCAGGGTGGGGGCAGGGCCGTCTCCCCTGCTTGGCTCCCTCAGGTTGGAAAGACCTTCAGTATTGAAGATCCTACCTGCTGCTGGGGGATTCCTGAGTCCCTGGCCGCTGCCGCCTCAGCCACCCGCCCACGCCTCTGCCTCCGCCGCTTCCTGCCCCCGTCTCTGCCGCCACCGCTTCCTCCCGAGGGGGCCCGAGTCACGGAGAGGCTCCGCTCCCCTCCCCTATCGCAGCTTTCTTTCTTACTGACCTGTAGCTTCTGTGGGCGGAGGGACTTTCCCGGCTGCCGGAGCTTCCCCCGGAGCTTTCCTCTCTGAAGTCTGCTCGGGTCAGCTTCTCTGGGGCCACGGCCAGGGGTGGGGGTGGGGTCCGCTTTCCGGAGTGCGATGGACCCCGGGGACGGCTCTCCAGGGTTCAGTGGAACGGAAATCTCTTCCCCTATGTTTATGCACCCCCTGCAGAGATTCAGAATTTATGGGGATCTCCTTTTACCTCAATTCCATGGGTTGTGGGCTCGGAGCTCGAAAATGTGCGTCCTTCTACTCCGCCATCTTGACTCCGCCCCCTCAGAGAGTGGTCAGTTCTTAAAGGAACATGTAATTTTTCCATCTACTGAGAGGTATTTTACCCAGAGTTCATTATGGGGGGTGGGAACTGAGGGGTGTGTTTTTAGACCTGTAACATCACTAAGTCAACCAATGGTTATGGTCATCCTGTCTGTTACCAATTAATACCTTGTTGAACAAGTTGGATTGAAGATTAGACATATGTCTTGACTTCTGGAATGTATACAGTAACTGATCATTCAGTTGGTACAAAATAATCCTGTTTATGCCAGGGAAATTCTTGCAGAGGTCACTGTAACAGGGAGAGTTAGTTTGCTTCACTGGAGCTTACTCATGAGTTATTACCAGATCTTTGGTATGGGAAGAGATAGGGTCCTAGGATTAGAGTCCAAGCAAGCACCTTATCACTTCCACATGTACAACAGCGCTCAAAACTCCCAGGCTTGAAATTGAAATTAAATTCCACAAGTAAAAAAAAATTGAAAAATAAAATAACTCAGAGGCACCTCTCAAAACCATATTGTTAATTCAAGTATGTCCCAAGAAGAAAGTTTTAAACCTAGTCTGTCTAGCATTTCACCAATCTCCTAGCCATGTTGATTGCCTTTCTTATCTAATTTTGCTCCATTCCTATACAATTCTCTCTCATTATGTTTTGAGTAAATGAATAGTTTTTCTTTGCCATCTGAATATTATGCCTTCATATACTTGGCAACTGTTATTTTAGAACAATCCAATAATAGCACCCACACATACCTCGTAGTAATCTCTTCTCCAGGTTAAATCATTTTACATCCTTGAGTATTTTCTTTCCAGGCCCTTCTTTTTTGATCCTTCCATGGATGCCATGGCACTGTTCTGAATACCATTCCAATGCTCCACATATTACTGAGTCAGCATCTTCCCATAGCCAAGAGTCCTAGGGGGACTAAATTCCCAAGAAAAGAATCAGATGTCAATTGTCTTTTTCTTCTCAGGAATGGGGAGACCACCTGGTCATCTACGATGAGAATAATGAAAGCAGTTGGTTCTTTCAGTGATTTGTGGAGATAGATCCCCTAGCCATGTTCCCCTACCTAGTAGAAAAAGTCAAGGAGGCCAGCCCACGGGCTGTCCAATGTGGGAAGGGAGAGCTTTCCCTGAGGATTCTTTTACTGACCTTAGAAAACATTATTGTTTTCCTATTCTCTTACCAGTGTTGTCCATCATATTGTTTCTTACGTAGGGCTTCTATTTCTTTTTTTTTCTCTAAATTCCTGGGCATAGTCACTCCCTTTCTTCCTCCTACTCTGATATAATGGATGGGCACTGGTCTTGACATCAGGAAAACCTGGATTCAGACTTAACATATATTTTTACTAATTGTGTGGCTGTTGACAAGTCATTTAACTTCTCTCAGTCTCAATTTTTTCAGCTATAAAAAATTATTTAATAGTACTTACCTTCTACATAGTTGTTGTAGGGATCAAAATATAATATGAAGGAATTTATTTTGATAACCTTAAAGCACCATATGAATATGAGTTATATTTCTTCTCTTTCAAGTTTAGAATTGTACAGACATTCTAAACAAGTATTTATTAAGTACCTCCTACGTGGCAGTCATTGCGCTAAGTATTAGGGACATAAATAGAGTAAGTAAAACAAACCCTACTTGAAAGTAGTTTGTGCAGTTCTTAAGAATGGGAATTATTTTGCTTTGTCATTATATACCTAATACTTTGCATAGTGTTTTGCATACAGTAGGTATTTAACAAATACTTGTTGAATTGAATTGTACAGGAAACAGAATTAAAGAAGTCAGGGGGAAAGAACGTGCTGTGGGGATTCATGAATGAGTTCATTATTTAAATGTTGATTTTTGAGGGGCTGACAGGTATAATGGAGCTTTACCTATGTCCATATCACCTAAAATGGAGTCACCCATCTGGGAAACATCAGGGACCTGATTCTGGGAAAATATATTCTAGATTCCCCTACTACATAGAGGGGAGTGGCTTCTTTCCATTGATTCTGTAGTCAGAATTGACTATATCTTTAAATCTACCTGACTGAGTCACAATAGTTTCCCTCTAGTCTTCACCGAAGGGTGAAGGGCTTGTCATCCAAAGCATGGGCACTATGGACCAAGTTGTGTTTGGAGAAGAGCTACCTTCTTCCTCTCCCTTTGGATCCTATAACCCCAAGAAATGGATGTGAGGTTTTGGTGTATGGTAGGCAAAAATGACGAAGTGCCTGAATGCAGGAATTCAAGATGTGGTGACATTGGAGGCAGGTTTCTATCTAGGTCAGCTGTTGCTGCCACCCTATAAGCAAGCCCTGAGAAGCCAAAAAGACTTTGGAACTGGAACTTGGAGAGCTTATGCTATACAGGAATTGAGCTAAACCATGAGACTAATCTCCCTCCCTTCCCTGTAGATCAAGTGTGTATAAGGGAGATTATTCCTAGGTGTTAGGAATGTTTGTTTGTGTGTTTGTTTCTGCTACAGTTTTAAGTAAATATTCTTTTGTAAAAACTAATCTGTGAGCATGCTGGTAAACTTCAGAAAAACCTTAGCAGACGTATATGAACTGATGCTGAGTGAAGTGAGCAGAAACAGGAGAGCACTGGACATAGATACAGCCAATGACTAACTTTGATAGACTTAGCATTTCTTAATAATACAAGAACCTAAGACAACTCTAAAAGACTCATGATGGAAAATTCCATCCACATCCAGAGAAAGAACTGTGAAGTCTGAATGCAGATTAAAGCATATTATTTTTTCTCTTTTTTTGTCGTTTTGTTTTTTCTTTCTCATGGTTCCTCCCATTCCTTCTAGTTTTCTATAAAACATGACTAATGTAAAAATATGTTTAATAAGAATGTATATGAAAAGACTGTTCAGATTGTACTCCATCTTGGGAGAGGGGGAGAAGAAGGAGGCAGAGAAGATTTAAAACTCAAAAGTTTATGGAAGTGAATGTTGATAATTAATAATAAATTAATTTTAAAAAACAATCTGAGATCAATGATTTTAGGAAAAACATGGATGGAATTGTATAAATGAAGAGCAAAAATGAGCAGATCCAAGAAAACATTGTATACAGTAACAGTATTATTTTAAGAACAAGTTTGAGTGAATGATTTATTTTGAATATTATAAATACCAAAATTAACTATAAAGAACATGTGAAGAAAGATGCTATCTGCACCCAGAGAAAGAACTGATAAATAGAAGAATGTAGAGAATAACTTTACATATGTGTATGTGTGTATGTTTGTATGTGCACTTATTTGGGTCTGATAGTAACCTGGGGGTAGGAGGAAAGAAAAAAATGAAATTTGATGATTTTATTATGTATTTAAAAGGAATAGTAAGTTGTGTATAGTAAATTTGCAGTTTCTTGTACAATCTTTTTTTTAATTGTACTATGTTATGGGGATGCTTGTATTTCATAAATTAAAAATAAAGTTTAAAAAACATTTTTAAAAGTTTTTCTGACTGATTTTAAAAAGTTAATCTGACTGTTAAGTGGGTAAACAGAACTGGAGGGGAAGTTTGGACCCCAAAATTGATGGAGAAAGCAAATTGGTGAGGGCTTGAGCCATTGATAGAGATTAAATACCACCCTCCATGCCATTAAGGATAATAGTGAACCCTAGGGGAGGGGTTAAATGCAACAGATCTGACCTCTAAGCTGTGGGAGGTGGCTCTCCACAAATAAGGGAAAATATGTGATTAGAGCTCTAGGGAAAAGTTTGGGGTGAAGATAAGGATTCCAGGGTAATCTACATAGGTGCTGAAGCAATGAAGTCAACAAGGGAGAAAGAAGAAAGGGAACTGATGGTGGGCAAGTGAACTTTAGCCAAGAGGATGCCATCTCAGTCTTTGAGACTGCAAAGAAGGAAGGGAGGATGAGAGAGGGTGAAGGAGGACCTTAACAGGTTAAGAGCAGGGGTGGAGTAAATCAGAGGGAGTTCAACATTGGTCATTGTTAGTTTTTTTCTCAAAAAGTAAGACACAAGGTTATTTGCTAAGAGTAAGGGGGTGGGTGGGATTTGAAGGTTTCAGTCTTCCTTCAACTTACTAGGTGTCTTAGAGAAGTCATCTCATTTCTCTGTCAAGTCACAGTGACCTTAACTGGAAAATAAGGGTCTCTAGATAAGATGCCCTCTCAGGTCATTTACGCCTCTCTGAAATATAGGATACAGTTGTGAAATACTACCGCTACTATCACCACCATCACGACCGCTACTATCACCACTGCTACTACTACTACTACTACTACTACTACTACTACTATCTACGTTCACTGCACTGAGACTTTTGGGATACCCTATATAGCCGTTTGAGGTTTACAGAGGTGTGTGTGTGTGTGTGCATGTGTGTGTGTATTACTCTATAAACCTCAAACATATATATATACATACAAACATATATGTATGTATATATATATATGATTTTATATGCATGTGTGTGTATATCATCTCATTTGAGCCCCACAAAAAGCTCATGAGATAGGAAGTACAGGTACAATTAAATCCAATTTATGGATGATGAAATTGAGACCCAAAGAAGGTATGTGACTGTCCTAAAGTCACACATTCAGGAAACATTAGGGATAACATTTGAAACCAGGTCTTCCTGACTCCTGGGGACTTAGCATGCAAATTGTGTATGACATTCACGAAAAACTCAGGTAAAACAAAAAAAAAAAAAACATGCAATGGTTGAAATCAAATGTCTTTTATCTAGAGCTCATTTAGAATTCATTTAGGTTGATTAGAGTTTTGATTATGGTGCTGTACCACATTTACTTTTATGAGCAATTTTTAATTGTGCATTCAGTGGCCATTAGTTAATGGAGATTTCAAAGAGATTGTCACCAAATCAGAACAAAGAGTAGCTATTTTTCCACTTTGCTTATTTTAGCTTCAATTAAGAGTGACCCAGATTGATCTAGTGGTGTTTATGAACCACGATTGTTCCCCATCAGGATACTAAAATCACTGATTTCCCTCTGAAGTCACAGAAACTGATCCAGATCTGTCCGCTCAAGTCTAAAGGGAATTCGTTCTATTTGACCTGTAATGGCGAATCTTGTTCTGACCAAAACTAACTCCAAGAACAATTGTCGCTCCCCATTGACCCGGACAGTAGTTATTACGACAGTGTTTCCTAATCTATTACAGCTAGGAAATTCCAGTGAATTTTCAAAGAAAACCAGATTTTTTTTGTTGGAGATCAAATGCAATAATGTATATAAAATATGTTAAGTTCATTCTTTCGTTTAAGAAAGAGAAACAGAATTCGGTTATATGTGTGTTTATTTTCTCTCAAAGTGGCAACAGGTAGGCATGCATGCAGAGCTGTAGTCAGAACTGAGCTCAGTCTGGGTTAGGCTACACAAATTATAAAATCAAAGAGAAACCACAAAACTGGGCAGGAATGGCTGCACTGTGGCCCAATCAGGTAGTGCCATAATTCCTTGGGTTCACTTTCCATTTCCCAAAGAGGGGCCATTTCACAGAGATCATGAGATGCCTACGCTGAACAAGGAAGAAGGTCAGGCTGAAAAGTCCCCAAGGTCCTGGAAATAGGATGCTTAGACTAGTTCTATCCTCCTGATTGGCTGATTGGCTGATTCTGATTCCCAGGTCAGTCTGACATCCTCTGGATAATAAAGAAGTTCAAGAAAATCAAGTTGGTTAGTAAAGTCATTTTTCGTAGTTGTGAACCTCAAAGTGTTATATAAACGGCACATTATCATTATTATTTATCACTATTGTTATTCCTAGTAGTAGCAGTAATAATAGTAAAATTTATCATTATCATTACTGTCTTCACCATCCACGCTCTGTCAGTTTCCTGAACTGTAAAATAAAGACGATAATAGTACAGGTTTTTGTGAGGATCCAATGAGATAATATTTATTTTTAAAAAGCATTTAGCAAAGTGCCGGGCACATAGTAGGTATTCTATTAATGCTTCTTCCTTTCTCTTCCTCCAACTCTCTCCTTACTTCCTGGCTGTTTTTCCACTGCATGGCAATGTCTCCTAATCTCAAAAAACCCTCACTTGATCCTTCCATTTCTGCTAGTTAATGTGTATGTATTCACATATATACATATGTATGTACATATATGCATACATATTTTTACATATACATACACATGTACACACACATATATACATATATATGTCTATATGTTCCTTCCTTTTGAGTCTAAACTCCTTGGGATGGCTATCTTCATTAGTGTCTCGACTTTCCTTCCTCTCACTCTTTTCTTCACTCTCTACGGTCTGCTTTCCAGCATAATCATTCAACAAAAACTACAAAGTGATCAGTAATCTCTTAACCTCCAGATCCAATGGACTTTTTTCACTTCTCATGCTGACAGCCTCTGACATGGTTGATCGTACTTTCCTCCTCCATAGTCTCTTCTCTGTAACTTGTCATAATGTTGTTCTCTCCTGACTTTCCTCCTATTTGTCTAACCACTCTTCAGTATCTTTCCAGGGACCTTCCTCTGAGTCATACCCACTAACTCTAGGTGTCCCCAAAGATCTGCCCGAGATCATCTTTTTTTCTTCCCCATACCATTTTGCTTTGGAAAGCACTTAGTAGAGATCCTGGCACATAGTAAGCACTATGTAAATGCTGTAGACTAGAATTCTCTCCCTCTTCTATCCATTTCCTGGTTGGTCTGGTTTCCTTCAAATCTCAGCTAAAATTCCACCTTCTATGAGATGCCTTTCCAGATCCCCATTAGTTTTAGTGACTTGCTTCTGGGATTGTCTCTAATTTATCCTGTACTGATCTTGTTTTTACTACACTATTTTTTGCTTTGGGGAGTGGGGGATGGGTAAATATTGCCTTTAATTTGTATCCCCAGGGCTTAGTACAGGGCCTGGCATGCAGTAGGCACTAAATAAATGCTTGTTGACTAGTTATATTATAGAAAAATATGTCAACAATTACAGAGGCAACATGGAATAGTAGAATGGTTGGTAGAGTCACAAAAAAAATGGGTTTAAATAAGACCCCTGATATTTACAAGTTGTGTGACCATAAAAAGTCATTCAAATTCTCTACCTCTCTGAGCCTTAAGCAACCTCCAAGGCTATAAATTATACTACAATTTGCCACCACAAACTACACCCTTGCCCCCCATTACAACAGAGATGGCCTTGTGATCCAAGCTATTGGCTATATAGTATAGTCCTCAGTTATCCGAGATAGAGAGATTAACACTCTTTTCCTTTTAATGATTGCTAATTAATAAGTACTTTTGTATGACACTTTACTATTTACAAATGTGTCAGAAAATGATTTCATACACAATAACAAGGTGTTTTTTTAAAACAAAATACAATTCTCTTTAATCCCTTTTCACTAATTCTTAACTATAATTAATTTTTGTCTATCCCTGGTTTATACCTTGGTGTGCCTTGATTTACCATGCCAAGCATTCTTAACTTGAAAGTGGACCTTTTCTAGACTGCCTCCAGGATTTCAAGTTAATTCAATGCAACAATTAATTAAATGTCTATTATGTGCAGATCTGTGGGAGAAAAAAAAGATTTCCCAAAGAAGCTATGACAACTCACACCATAGACAGATGTTGGTGATGAGTGTGGCTGAATCAAAGAGCATTCTTTTCACCTATCATTATCAGTAATGCTATATTCATCCACCTGTATTCATCCCAGAATCTTTTCCCATGGTTGGAAAATTTCCCATCCCCCCATTACTCACCAGTCCAAGTGATGCTAAAGCTCTAACTGCCTCAGCACAAACTACTTATTCCCTTCCCCAATCCCTACGACTCATTTTTCTCTTCTGAACCATTTCAACCCAACCCCTCCAATGTCTCTCTCCAGCTTTGCCTGACCCTTCCACCGTGCCTTCAAACTCCCCCTCTCTTATTTTACAAATATTCCTTCATTTTGAAAGTCATATTATAAAAGTAGGTGGAGAACTAGTATCAGACCCAGAAAAACCTCAGTTCAAATCTCACCTCTGACATAAACTGGCTGTGTGACCCTGGCCAAGACACTTTAGGAATGTATGTTTCAAAAACTGTGGCAACCTGCATTCTTGGAGGAAGTTCCTCACTGAGAGCTTTTTATACCAATTCAGTCACAGGCCTAGTCTCTCTTCCTAGATCTTAAAACTCTTCCTCTCACTTTTTCCCATCATCTGGCACTAACATAGGAGAGAATGTGTGATGATTCTGAGAAGTCTTAAGGGAGCTCCTGCCAGATGGTTTCTATCTTCCTTGAAAAGTGGGGAGCTAAATCATCTATTAGAAGTGTGGGGTTTGGATGGTAGGGGTGGTTAAAGGCTTGGGTACTGAGGGGAAAATTGTTTGTGTTAAAACTGAGGAGTCTAGGAGAAGGCAGACAGTTACACAAGGGGTTTGCTGTGTTAAAGCAGCTGTCATCTCTTGCTAAGTACCATTTGGATTTTAAAAGAGCCTTCAAAGACCTCTCTCATTTGGCATATCAGATGGGAAATCTTCCCCCTAGTTATGTTTGTGGCATAATGGGACAATGGTTGTTGAATGAGTGAAGTATGTGTGTGTATACATACATACATACATACATATATAATGTCAGGGTGATAGAGAGAGGAAGGAGAATGGAATTGTATATCAGACTAACGTGGAAGGAAGAAAGGAAGGAAAGAAGACTGGAAGTAGGGAGGGGGAGGAGAAAGGAAGGAAGGAAGGAAGGAAGGAAGGAAGGAAGGAAGGAAAGGAAGGAAGGAAGGAAGGAAGGAAGGAAGGAAGGAAGGAAGGAAGGAAGGAAGGAAGGAAGGAGCTCCAAGTTCAGATCCTCAAAGCTATTTCCATGCGAAGTCTATGGAGACTAGAAAAGAGAGTGTCCTATGAAGCAGCGATTCCAGTAGCCCAGAAGATGAGCAGTCACTCTTCTTGTACCACATATCTGAACCAATATTACTTTTGAGTTTCTGTAGTCTCCATAAGACAACAATGTACTTGGGAAAAAGAGAGCAGAACCAGATCTTGGAGAGTGTTGGTGATCAGTGTGTGTGGTGTCTGTGTTCTTATAACCAGGAACTGTTTCTATGAGAAATCAAATGGGGATTCAATGAGGGTAGTGTAAACGAAGGTCTAGATGATTACACACCAAAATTCAGTGAGTTTGACTTAAGTCAGTTGAACATAATCATCCTCTGACAGTTTATTCTCAACCTTCAAATCTAATCTCCACCTTGGCCAGTGGCAGACTATTTTCTTTCCAGGCTCATAGAGCTAATTAAAAAGAAAGCTTTAGTCATTTTTTTCTACCATCTTTACTGAGAACAACGTGGTAATAATGAAAAGAGCAGAATCAGTACCTCTTGGTCACTACCTGTGTGATCTTAGGCAAGTCACTTAACCTACATGAACCTCAATTTTTTCATTTGAAAAAAAAGAGGTCAAATTAAATTGTCTGTATGGTCCCTTCTACCTTAAAATCTATGATTCGGTGATCTTATCAGCTGAAAAGGTCTACCATTCTCTCTCTTTTTTCTCCCCACACAGTTAAAATAGGTAATTATAGTTGTATAGAGTATCTATTCTGCTGACAGAGTGAACCCCATAATTTTTGTCCCGATCAGACAGCAGTAATTTTCCACTCCACTTAAAAATGGGAGAAACCTTCTCCCTTTCTTCTGATCAATTTTTTAAAGCAGAAAGGGCTGTTTATTAATTAAGCATCATTGCAATCCTACTAAAATATTTTAAAATTGCCTCAGGTAAAAGGATCACATCCCCTTTCAGACAATATTCGTTTTTAAAGTTAGTTTTGACTGATGCCTGTTATTTTTATAACATATTCATTGCCAAGATATCCTCTCTACTCTGAAAGTTTCCTCATGTAACAATGATTTTTTAAAGAAGTAGCAATTCAACAAAACTGACAAACATATCCACCCTGTCTAATGATGTATACAATATTCCATGCTCACAGTTTCCCACCTCTGCAATGAAGGTAGAGTGTCTTCTCATGTTTAATGGCCAAACTTGGTCATTATAATTTCATAGTATTTAGTTTCCATTGTGTGTTTTTGTTATTACTACTACTTACAATGTTACAATCATTGTGTATATTCTTTTTCTGGTTCTACTTACTTTATTTTGAATCAGTTCCTATAAGTCTTCCCATACAAGAACATTGCCTTGAAAAGCAACATAAGTCATCATTTATATGCTTTTGAAATACGTATTTGTAGTGGTTTTGTTATAATGTGTAAACCCCAAGCAAATACCTAGTTTCACAGAATGAGGAAATTCAACAATCTGAAAGGGGAAACTTACAAGTAAGGATTAAAGGATGGAGACAGATTATTCAGTGGTAGAACTATATTATACGATAAGAACTGGCAGAATTGGATGAAAAATTCCTGCTATGACCATAAAGCTATTCTCAGAGGTGAGATAGAGTTGTCAATCAATCAATCAACATTTATTAAACACCTGTTAAGTGTGTTAGATGCTGGACATACAAAAACAAAACTGAGAAGCTTATGTTCTATCAATAAAGACAACATATATGTATACAAATGTAGTCCATACTCAGAATAAATGATGGAGGGGCTCTCCCCCATCCCCTACAAATACCACCATTTCAGATCAGGTACAGACTTCCTGTGACAGCAATGAAGATCCTTTTAATTAACTCATTGCCAAGCCTCAAATCCATCAGGGACTTAGTTCAATGTCTATCCCCAGTATTTGAAGACTTCTCCCAGTAGAATGAGCAGATGAAAACACTTTGTTCCAGTGACCCTGAAGGGGGCTGAGGTAGGTGCTATGGAGTGCTTAGAGCCTACTCAGACATCAAAGACACCAAGGTCATCCACTGCATCCTGGGCCATCCATCGTCAGTCATCCTAATATTTGTCCTTCTGCTAATGACTCAGGAAAAGAGTGAAGGTGATGACTTCATGTGATTCTGTGTCACTTAAATCCATTTCATGTGCAAATCAAGACATCATCCTGTGATGTCATTGATCCTGTTTGAAACAGACGGCAAACAACAAGGGGACTGCTAAGACATATATACCTGTAGATATATCAGGTGTTTAAAAACAACTTACACAGGGCAGTTATGTAGCATAATGGCTAGAGCAAGGGCCCTATACTCAGGAAGACCTGAGTTCAAATTCACCTTCAGATACTAGCTGTGTGACCCTGCATAAGTCATTTAACCCCAACTACCTCAAAGAAAAGAGAGAAAAGATATACTAGAGATAATCCCTGACCTTCAGGTCTCTCTGCTTTCTGCTTACATCAAAATGAAATGATGACTCTCCAACCTAAATGTTGGCATAAACAGGAAGCCTTTTTCCACACTAAGATCAGCAAGTGTGAGTTCACGGTCACAGAATTACCTATTTCTTGGATAAGACTAACTCCTCTATGTAGTTTCTTTTCTTTTGTTGCAGGACATTATGAGATCTTGAAAGGCAGCTGGCATTTCCTTGCCCCTCCCCAAGACATCCAAGCCTTAGGGCCAGTTACAGGAGCAGTTGTGGAAGAAACAATAGCAGAATCAGACTAGCAGAAGAGAAAGAGCCAGAAAGAATCACTCACAAGGAAGAGACAATGGAAAAAAAAGAACCCACTTTGAATTGATCAGACTGAACTCAGTGGAGAAGACATACAAAATAACTAATGAGCAGCCCTATTGCAAATCGTCTAACATTGCAATTATTCTGTGATTTTTAGCACTTACCCTTCCCTTTACATGTGGGAATAAAATTTCCTGTTACATTCCTGATTCATTGGTTGCCCCCCTCACCCTACCTTTGGATGCCTTTTAATCTTCCTCTACTCCTACTTGGGAGGATCTTTTAGTCTAAAACCAAAAATAAGATTACTTTTCAGAAATATGAGGTGGAGGCTAAACTGAAGCACTGGAGCCAAGGTGTATTCTTGAGGAGGGAGGTAAGTTCAAATCAATGAGCCAAGAGCATATCATCAGGACAGATAAAGAAAAGGAATGGTGACAGTGGTTAGTCTCTGTGGCCTCAGCCAGTGTGACTAGCCAAGTGCTATAGAAGAATATGCAGAATAAATAAAATGTAAATGAAACACTCTTTAAGACAATTGAGCAACAGAACCTGGGAGGAATGTAGTCAGTCCCCAGAGATCAGAAAAAAACTACATGCTAAGAGTCATATTTAAACTGAGGCTTGAAGAAACTTAAAGATTCTACTAGGTGGAGGTTAAGAGAAGTGACTTCCAGATATGGAAAACAGATGACGTAAAAGCATAGTGAACTGAAATAGAATATCCATCAAGAAAGTCAGTTTGTTTTACTGTGGAATATGGGAAGGAATAGTATATAATGGGACTGAGAAGATAGGTTGGGGCAAGGTTGTGAAGGGCTTTGAAAAATAGATAAAAGATTTATATTTGATCTTAGAGATAATGGGCAACCACTGGGATTTATTGAGTAGTAGAGTTCAAAGGGAAATAGGAAGCTATTATAATAATCCCAATGAGGAGTGATGAGAGCCCAAACTGAGATGGTGAGTAAGTAATGAAAAATTACTTAATTAATTAATTAAAAAGATGTAATAATTAATTATTGGTAATTAATATTCATAACATTATTAATATTAATTATCTAAAAAGATGTCATAGAGAAAGATATGGCAAGATTTCAGAATTGATTGAATATGTGAAGTAAGGGAGAGTGAGGTACTAAGGATGACATGGAGATTACAAACCTGGGAGACTGAAAGAATGGTGGTGCCATCGAATAGGAAATTTAGAAAATGGGAAAGTTCTGCTGAGGCCTAGGTCTGGGGAGAAAGATAGTTGTGTCACAGGGAGTTTTAATCACCCACATATTTGTTGTTCAATAATTGTTTCAGTTATATGTGATTACTCTTTGTGGCCCCATTTGGGGTTTACTTGGCAAAGATGGTGGAATGGTTTGCCATTTCCTTCTCCAGGTCTTTTTACAGATGAGGAAACTGGGATAAACAGGATTAAGTAATTTGCCAGGAGTTACATAGCTAATAAATGCCTGAGGCCAGATTTAAACACAGGAAGATCAGTCTTCTTAACTCCAGGCCTGGTATTCTACACACCGTGCCACCTAGTAGTCCTCTAGAGATGTCTATCCTCAACTGAAATCTCTGTTAAAAACAGAGCAATTGATAAATTTTTAATCTACCTTGTTATTAATAATGAATAGATTAATGAATGAATTAAAAATCATTTATTCTGAGTTTATTATATGCCCAGTGATGGGAATAAACAGAAAAAAGAGACAATGCCTTCTCTCAAGCACCTCACATTCTGTTTGGGGGAGATAAAATATATCAAAGAATTCAGATGCATGACAGATGGTAAAGCCTAGAGGTTCTTATCATCATAATTAGTATCAGTAGATTAGATGATAGCATCCAGGAATCTGGAGGGCATGGCAGCAGGAAGAATGTTAAGGCCAGGAAGATTTTAAGATGGGGTGATAGAGCAAATGGTAAGACCTGGTATTTCACTATGTTACTCTAAGACTTAGAGTTGGTGTCTCCCAGCTCATCCAAATGATATGCACAGCCATGACATCCATAAAGGCTCATTGTGGGACAAGGAGGAAAGGGGAAGGCAATATATAGCACTATTCTGTGCTAGGCACTATGCTAAGTACTTTACAAATAACTTATTTAATAACCTACCAAGAAAGGGTAGAAAAGTACACTCCAACTGGTAGTTCTTCCTGCTATACATACATACATATAAATATTTCTATGTGTACGTATATATATATATACGCACACATATATACCTACATGTTTATGCACATATACAGAAACTATATATACAGAAACAAATATATATACATATATATACAGAAACAGTTTCTAAACCTTGTTTTAACAAATAATAAGGAATTTGTTAATGAAGTAATATACAAGTAAACAAGCACCTCCAATCTTCTCTGCCCTACTCTCCTACTCTCCACAAATTCTACTCCAAAGAAAGATTTCTAAAACAAATGAATTGAAGTTTGAATTAGCTAACTCTCTTGACAAAAAAAAAACAAAAAACATTTTCTAAGGAATTTTGTATTGTGTCTAACCCAGCAGGTTGAAGAAAGTGAAAATAAAACCTGCACCATAGTATCTGTTTTCCTTCAGTAAAAAAGAAATAAGTTTTAATAGGCATGGCATTGTATTGAAATGTCAAATAGTTGCTGACTTAGGTATTCATCACTGAATTGAAAATATTACATATGGCAAGAATTTCAGCTTATTTCAATGTGAATTGATCTTTAGGGTTCATTACATGAGGTAATCTTTACTAACATAACTTTGAACATGTCCTAGAATGAGGATTAGAAACTCAGAGAATGGTGGTGGCTGATAAAAAGATATTTGGGTGCAAATAATCTATTAGTTTCAGATCCCTAATTTTAAACTTAATAAAAATCACATTGAAAGTAATCTTAATATCTTAAAATGAGAGTAAAAGGGGTATAAGGGAAACAGGAAATATACCCTTGGGTAGGGCCAGTCTTATGGTTGTCTTGGGTAGATTGGTACCCAGGCAAAGTAAGTATTTTTTGCCTTTAAAATAGATTATTTGAGAACAACTGCCACCGATTTTGTAAGAGCCTTTTTCCAGGATTGATTTGGAAAAATAAAGAAAGAGATACAGCCTAAGGAATATCCAGAAGAAGAGTTACAGAACAAGAACCAGAGAGGACCATGGAATACATGGCCTTGGGTCTGATTGGTAAGCTGTAGCTTTCACTGTAAGACATAGGCAATGAGAACCTGAGGTATATGTGAATAATAGAAATCTGAGAAGCTGAGTAGACAAACCTATACCTTCAAACTTTCCTTCCAGTTGTAGAACCTGTGACCCTCATAATCCTCAGGCAAAGGAAGGCAAAGATCCTTCCTACAGTCAGACAAGACTAACAATATTAATAATATTTCATGTTTATAATGAGTTTTATTATTTAACAAAGCACACTTCTCATTACAACTCCATGAAAGAGTATATTAATATCCTGATTTTAAAAATATAGAAATTAAATCTCAGAAAGAGAAAATGACTTACTCAAGGTCACACGGCTATGAAATGTCATATCCAGAACTTGAATCCAGGTGTCATTACTCTTTATCTAGTGATTATTCTCTTAATCATGGTAGAAACCAGTCTAGACTCTTTATCAAGTACCAAAGCTTCTCCACCTCAATTAAGAGAGTACTGAAAGGACAGCTCCCAGAGTAAGGAGAATCTTGATAACAATGAGCCAGGGATGGCTCATAAGAAAACTATAAGAAAGTTACTTTCTTGGTGAGCAGGTATTTTCTTCCATCCTTTCAGATGAGGAGAAACAATTTGGGTCTTCAGAAGACCTAAAAGTCAAGGCTTCTGCATCCAAAACCTCCAAAATAAATATATCACCTACCCAGCAAAACTGAGTGTAATACTTGAGGGGGAAAAGTGGTCATACAATGATATGGAGAACTTTCAAGTATTCTTGATGAAAAGACCAGAACTGAAAATAAAATTTGACTTTCAAACACAAAAATCAAAAGAAACATGAAAAGGAAAACTGGAAAGAGAAAGCATAAAGGACTTTCTAAAATTGAACTGTTTACATTCCTACATGGAAAGATAATATTTGTAACTCTTGAGATTTTTTTCAGTATTTGGGTAGTTGGAGGGATTATGCACACACACTCACACACACACACACACACATATGTATAGACAGAGAGCACAGGTTGAGTTGAATAAGAAGGGATGATATCTAAGAAAAATAAAATTAAGGGGTAAGAGAGGAATATATTGGGAGAAGAAAGGGAGAAATAGAATGGGGCAAATTATCACTCATAAAAGAGGCAAGAATAAACTTATTCAGTGGAGGAGAAAAGGGAGGAGGTGAAAGGGAAAAAGTGAAGCTTAATCTCTTCACATTTGGCTAAAGGAGGAATAACATGCTCACTCAATTTGGTATGAAAATCTATATTACACTACAGAAAAGAAGGAAAGGGACAAGGAGGGTGAGAAGGATGATAGAAGGGAGGGCAAATGGAAGAAGGGAGTAATTAGAAGTAAACAATGATGGGGTCAAAAGACAAGGTCAAAAGAGAGAATAGAATAAATGGAAGGCAGGATAGGATAGAGGGAAATATAGTTAGTCTCACACAACATGACTATTATGGAAGTCTTTTGAAAAACTACACATATATAGCTTATATTGAATTGCTTGCCTTCTCAGTGGGGATTGATGGGAAGGGATGAAGGGAGAGAAGTTGAAATTCAAAGTATTAGGAAAGGATGTTGAGAACTACATGTAACAGGGAAATAAGAAATACAGATAATGGAATATAGAAATCTATTTTGCCCTACAAGAAAAGAAAGAAGGTGGGGATAAGGAAAGGGTGGAGTGTAACATAAAGGAGGGTATATTGAGGGAAAGGGTAATGAGAATGTAAGGCATTATGGAATAGGGGAGGGGAGAGGTGGGGAGAAAAATTGGAACTCAAAATTTTGCGAAAATGAATGTTGAAAACTAAAAATAAATAAATAAACATTTTTTAAAAATTGTACTTAGTATGAGACAATGGGAAAGGGGAAAATTTGCACAAGGCAGCATTTCACATGCGAGGCAGCCTTCACCAAAATATATCATTCATTTTGGTCGAATTTCAAATTCATTTGTTTTTTTCCTACTTTCATTTTCTATGAACTCCCAACTGGTACTACCAGACAATCTCTCTCTCTGTCTCTCTGTCTTTGTCTCTGTCTCTCTGTCTCTCTCTCTCTCTCTCTGTCTCTCTCTCTCCATATGTATATATATATATATATATATATATATATATATGTTTATATATATATATATACACACATACATGCACACATACATATATATGTGTGTGTGTATGTATATATGTTTATCCACAACCTGAATTTCCTGCTCTTTGCCTCTTCCTTTAAAAGAAAAAGGTCTGGGCTTTTAAAAGAACTTAGGTAAATAAACATTGATTAACCCCCAGTTAATAAAGTCTGGACAAGTGACATTATTCATCCACTTAGTTTTCCCTGGATGGATGGTTAGGTCAAACTCTTTTCAATAATTTTCAATTTCATTTCATTATTACTTCAATATTCTGAAACTTGATATAATCACCACAATGTTATCCACAAACAGAAGCATTTAGAAGATTCTAACATTCATATGTAATTCCTCTTCAACTTGAGCTCTTTGCTGTATGTCCTCCATGACAATGGGAAATACTTTAATGAACATATATCACCCCATTTTATGCCTGTATATATTAATGATCAAATGCTGCCTTGTTAATTAATGCCAAAGTTACACCTGTTGCCATATCTCTTAAGTGATCTTTTATCATTTTGGTATATTAATCAGAGATACCTTGCTGGACAAGAGCCTTTAAAGGCAAGAGATTGCTCTATTAAGTTAAATGTTTTTAAATAGTCAGTGAACTATAAACATGGTGGCATACTTTTTTCTTTGTATCTTGCAGTCAGGTATATAATAGCAAAAATTTAATCTGAGAAATATTGCTTGTGTGTGTATACCCAATTCATGATAGCCAGTTGGATTGATTTTTATCCTCTTTTATTGATGACATATTTTGATATCTGTCTCATGTTACTAAAGTACAGATAAAACCTATAGAAAGAAAGAACAATTAGTAAAATTGTGAATTAGAGTTTTGATTATACTTCCATTGTGAAAGATGAACCATATTACCCTTAGTAAGATCCTATGCATTGATTACAGTGTTACTACAGAAAAATTACAGTGTTACTCCATGGACTGCTCCTCAGTTAGTACTATGAAACATATGATTCAACTTTATTGAAGAGTTAATACAAACACGTTATCATATACTCAGAATCACCAATGAAATTAATGAGGACAGAACAATTTCTCTAAAATAAGGAGACAATCCTCATGATACATCATGAACTGGAGCCTAACTAATTCTTTGACATGAATAAAATTCCTCTACTACTCTCAGAATTCCAAAGAAAGAGGAGAGACTTCCCAGGCACTTAATGTATACTTTCTAAGTTTTATATTCATTGACTAAAGGACAACTAAGCCACTTTAGGTCTACATCAGCATGGAATCCATTCTTATTTGCCAAATTATTCACCAAGCTTAGCTATTGGGATCAGTCTACAGACAACACTGGCTAGTTTTCATATTCCCACATTGGAAGAGGAAAGAAAAGAGAGAATTCCTTTACACCAAGGGAAACTGAGAATATAATTTTCCCTGTGGTCTGTTTCTACCTCATTCCTATTAGCTGGCTGTGGAAAAGACAGTGATAGAATGAGACAGAGACAAAAACAAACAGAGAGACAGAGTAGAGAGTTAGAGAGAGAGAAAGAATAGGAGACAAAGATAGAGAGAAACAGAAACAGACTGGCAGATAGACAGAGATGACTGATACTATTAATAACACTTTCAACTTTTCAAAGCACTTTGATGCTTGGTATTTTATTTGAACTTAAATGACACCATGAGCTAGGTAGGGCAGATATTATTATCCCCATTTTATTGAAGCTCTAATCAACCACCTTTAAAACTTATCTTACTTATTTCTGTGACACTAGACCAAACCAATCCAGGTAGTGTAGTTCCTATTTATTTGAGAAATTGGGCAGGAAATCCTGACTCAATGCCTATCAACTATTTCACTTCAGCACCAAAAGACTCAGGTGCCAAATGAAGGAAGGAATGAAAGAAAGAATGAAGCATTTATTAAGTGCTTACTAGATGCTAAGTACTGAGAATAAAATCATAAAAGCCAAACAGTCTCTGACCTCAGGGAAGTTATATTCCAATAGAGGGAATCAATACATAGAAGAGAGTAATGGTCAAGGAAAGGAGCTTTTGTCTAGGGAGCTGCATGGAGTGGTGGGGTTCATCCATAAGGCATTTCATTGACATGGCTTTTCTAGAAACAGTTGTAGAAACGAAAGTGTAAGGCAAGAGGGGCTTGGACAGTGCAGCAGAGCAGAGTTTGAGGTGAATGAACGAGTGAAATAAACATCATCATTCACAGCAAGCTAAATGTCATTTTGAGAATTTAAATCGTAATCGCAAATAGAATCAAAATTAAAATACAAACTTATTTAAAATTAGCCTCTCACAGTTTAAAAAGGCAAGTACCATCATATAGACGCTATCTTGTTTACATGTCCAAACGATGTTCAACTCAGTTTATGCTCCATTAATTATTCTGATTTAAATACAGAAAATAAAAATGTTTACACTTACAAATTAAACTTGTTGTGAGCTGCCCAATGTGAATCATGAACAAAGAACACTAGGGAAAATATTGTAATCATGGACTATGAGAAAAAATTACTTTGCTCCTAGTCCTGCCTTCCTTTTTTTCTAATCACCCTCAACTGTACCCCTCTACAGAGCTTAACATATCCCTTGAAGGCTTTAATCTACTTTTATTTACTTGTGTCCTTGAGAAATTCTTGGTTTTTTCTTTCACTTTTCTTTGGAATGTGCCTTCTAATTTTCCTACCTGTAGATCCTCAGCAGTGCTTGTGAAGTCTGTCCAGGAACATATAAATGTCAAAAGTCCAAGTCTGACCAAACCATTGGCAAATCAGAAATGAGCTCTCTAGAAGCTCTCAGGAAAAGTTAACCACCACCCCCCTCCAAAAAAAAAAAAAACAAACAAACATGATTTGGATTTTAAATGCAAAGACCAAGAGAGAAATCAGCCCCTCCCTTCATACCAGGACTCTTAGTGTCGAATGAGGTTTGGGGGAGGTTGCAGATAAAGAAGTGAAAAGGCAAATAGAAAGGGGGAAAAGCAAATAGGTCTTGATCAGTGATAATGAGGCTCCAGTGGTTAAGCAGACCCCTGGAGCAGAGAAGAGAAAATAGTTTAAAAAGCATCCACTAATTTTACTAGCATTTATTAGTTGCCTGCTATGTGCCAGGTACTGTGCTACTAAGGATTAAAAAGGCAAAAAAACTAAATTGATCCTAGTTCTCAAGGAGGAGCACCTATTTTCTATAGATTGAAAATAACCCCAGATACTGAATATCTAAAAAGTAGATACAAAGTAATTTCTGGAGGAAAGGTACTAGCACTTTGGGGAAGAAGGGAAAGAGGTTCTGTGAAACACCAGTAAGGAGGTATAGAGGATCAAAGCTTCTGCAGATTCATAGACCACAGGGTTGTCATCATTCCCATCACTTATGGGGGTGAAATGCACAAAGAAAGCAAAGAGATCAATTTGACTAAAACATAAAATTCATGAGAATTATGTGCCATAAACCTGGAAGACAGACTTGATCCAGATTATAAAGAGGAGTTTGTATCTTATTCTAATGGCAAAAGGGAGCCATCATACCTTCCTGAGGAGGGGAATGACATGGTCAGACCTGTGTTATAGACATATCCATTTGGCATGTGGGGCAGCTACATGGTACAATGGATAAAGCACTGGGCTAGGAATCAGAAACTCATCTTCGTAAGTTCAAATCTGGCCCAGACACCTACTAGCTATGAGACTGTGAGCACGTCACTTAACTCTGTTTTGCCTCAGGTCTTTATCAGTGAAATGAGCCAAAGAAGAAAATGACAAACTACTCCACTATCTTTGCCAAGAAAAGCCCAAATGAGGTCACAGAGAGTCTGATATGACTAAAAACAACTCAGCAACAGTATTTGCATCTAGCTGTGTGAAGGGTCAATAGAAGAAAGGAATGAATGGATTCATGGAGACCATTTAGGAAGCTATTGTAATAGTCTAGTCCAAAGGTGATATATGAGTGAAGAGAAGGGGACTGGTAGGAAAGAGGTAAGCAGGGAGAGAGAGAGAGAGAGAGAGAGAGAGAGAGAGAGAGAGAGAGAGAGAGAGCGAGAGAGAGAGAGAGAGAGAGAGAGAGATGAAGTAGAATGAATAAGATTTGGAAATGGATTGGATGTGAGTAATGAAGGAGAGGAAAAAATCAAGGATGACTCCTAGGTTGCAAACCTGTATGACTGCATTGATGGTACCCTCAGTAAAAGTGGGAAGTTTGGAAGGGGGTGGGCTAGAGGGGGAAAATACTGAATTCTCTTGTCAAAACTGTTCTTATCAAGTTAATCTATCTTTTCTGAGGTTTGTGGTATAGCATGTGGGAAGGAAATAGGCAATTAAAGCCCTGGGGAACGCTGTGAGGCTCAGATGCATTAACCTGTTCCTCCTTCCTATTTTTTTTTTGTCTCTTGGTCAGTAAGGAGCTTGTCTAGTGTATCTGTGTGGGTTACATCTATCTGCACAAGAGTCAATAGTTGGAACCTATGTTATCCAGATCCTGGCCCAGTCAGACAGGAGCCAAATGATGCTAAGGCATCAGAGAGATTGAAGAAAGGAAAGTGTGTGTGTGTGTGTGTGTGTATTTGTATGTGTGTGTGTGTGTAGCAAGAGAAAATAGGGGCTGTTAGTGTACTATATTCTATCAAATAGCTTATTCCACTGCAGCATGCCATGACTGCCATACCTCCGTAATAACCATCACAGACAATAGCAAAGTTTGGATCACACGAGAGAAATGTTTCTGGGCTACTTTTCCAAATGATAACCAAAGATCATAAACATATAGAATAGAGAAGTGATGCAGATGGAGCTGCTGTGGCTGTGCAATGCAAAGTTCTGTCAACATCTTCATTTGTGATCCCGCAATGAAAGGAATGGGTGGTCACGCTAACCCAGCAGCAAAGACAGTGGCTGGGTCGAAGAGAAAAGGGACTGATTTATGCATCACCAGTATAACTGCAGAGGCTAAGGCGTAAGCTAGCACAACTGCTGGAGAACTGTGAAATATAGCATCACCACAAAGATTTCTTTTTTATTACAACCCTACTTTAAATGTGATTATAGGGTCTTGACTATTATGGCCTGGAACAAATTTAAAATAGATGCTTACATATCTGTACTGGAATGCAAATAAATGCTGCAAATAAAATGGAAATAATTTGGTAACAAATTTTATAGCATGTGATTTCTTTCCTTCTTTTAAATTTTAAGAAGTAGCACATTCTTGTTTCTGTAATAAAGGAGTTGAACCCAATGGGTGCTGCTATACTGACACCTAGTGGTAAGGTGGACAAGCCACAGTACAATTTCAACATCCTAACTAAAAAAAAAAAAATTCCCTTCCTATTCCCATTGAAGCTGGGTGGTGGCTGTTTTTAGATGGGGCTCTCTTTTTGTGTCACTTTCGTAATGGAAACTTGTTTCTGTTCAAAAAAAGCCATGGAAAGCTGTTCAGATAAACCCATTTTAGCTGTTTCCTGGATCCTTGTCTTTGCGGGGGCTTGTGTAAACCACCAGGATGATCCAGAAAAAGGAGACCTCCTCCCTCATGTGATGTTCCAACCTGGAGCAGCATTGATTCATAACTTCCTTAAATCCTCATCTTGGGGGCAAACTTCTCTTAATTGGTGTAATATAATCAGCAAGTCAAGATTTCAGAAGATCCTCGAATTTTACTTCTGATGCATTCAGGGTCAGCCAAAATATGACCACCTATCTCCAAACATAAAAGGAAATATGAACTAAAATCCTCCCCTGCCCAGCAATGTCTTCCTCACAAGCTTCCCTGAACTGCCTGAAACTCCACTATACATTCATGTCTTTGGGCTCACATCTTAAGGAGGAAGTCAAAGGATAATAGTTAGAAAATCAACCATGTCAGAGAGACTTGTGTTCAAACCCCACCTCTGGCACACACATTGGATGGCCCTAAATAATTCACTTGATCTCTCAGCACTTTAGACAAATCTGTAAGATTAGAATTTGTAGGACAGATACCAATTAGTAGAGAAATTTCCCTTTATAGGGTTGCTGTTGTTTTTCCAAAGCATGCTAAAATGCAAAGATGATCATTTCATCTGACTTGTTCCTGAGAAATCTAAAGAAACTGAAGTCCAGAAAAGGAATTGATATGCTCAAGTTCACAGAAGTCAGGTTCATCTTTCTGCCTTTTATGGGACATTTCTTGGTGGTTGGGCTTAGAAATTTGGTGTGTGAAAAGATGGATTCTGGACTAAATTTCATTGTTTCATGAAGGTCTACAAGAAAGAAATGTGTATAGGAAAACCAATTAAATTCAATCAATACATTTTATGACATACTATGTACAAGGTATTCTGTGCTGAGGATAGCAGAGAGAGTTCAACCTAATTGAAGAGAAAAGATTTTGCTATTGCTATCTCAATGAATCTTTATTCTCATTTACTCCACTATATAAAATAGTTAGAGGTTGTGAGGTCATCCTCTAACCATGCATATTGCAGATCATCCATGCCCTTTAATTATGGGTAATGTCTTAAATCTTCCACAAGGGTTTGTCCAATGTACTAGGAACCATCCATTTCCTTGACATTGGTTGGATATCAACGGAAAGCAAAGATGCCCACTATTTATCCCTTACCCTTGGCATAGGATTGACCTGCTTTGTATTCTACTCATACATCTCTCTGACCATAAACATTATTCCAACTCTCTTTTACAATTTTTGGATAGTAATGAAGCAAGTATAGAAATAACTGTAACATAAGTTAGATAATATTTAAATGCATAGAAATCATATAATATTAGCCAGATCCCCTGGTTTCCAGTCCAGAGCTCATTCCATTACCCAAATATATAACATGAGAAACATCAACATTGTCATCATCATTGACATTTACATAGTACTTAAAAGTTTACAAATGGATTTCTATTTGGTCGCAAACCTCAGCCCTCTCAGAAAGGTACTATGATTATTCCCTTATCATCAACCTCTTTTTATCCTCCTGTTTGGTCTCCCTGACTCGTCTGTCTCCTTACCATACCATATCCTTGAACATATCACCAAAGTGATTTCCTGAGTCTGATTTTATCACCTTCCTATTCAATAAATGACATTAGTTCTCTATTATCTTTAAAATCAAATATAATTTATGTCTAGCACTTAAAGAACTTCAAAACTTGATTCCTTCCTGCTCTTCCAGTCTTAATGACTCCCCTCTGCACAATCTGTGGTCTCTTCAAACTGGTTTGCTAATTGTTCCTCAGACAATTCATTTCTAATTCTATGCATTTGCACTGGCTAACTAACCTCCATACCTAGAATACTGTGTTTCCTCACCTCCCTATCTCGGTATCTTTGGTTTCCTTTTATGAGGAATAACACTTTTACTTGACCCATTAATTCCTCACTAACCCTTGCACCTTTTAAGAAATTCAGCTCATGTCACCTTCTACCTTTCCTGACTCCTACAGTCCTTTCCCTTTCCCAAATTCCATGATACATGCAGTCTGACCCCTACCTCAGGCAGCTTTGGCAGTCTCCTGAATAACAGTTTGTGATACTACCTGTTACACAGGCACAACTGTGACTGCTGACTGGGTGAGAGACTTCAAAGAGAGAGAAACAGAATTTGAGAGAGATGACAGGGGCAAGAAAGAAGGCGTGGACCTTCAAGAGTGTTTATGGGGAAAATGAGCACTGATGCATGTCCCTTTAATGCCCACCGCCTAAACCCTCAGACACTGCAAAGTGTGGATTTCTTCGGTGAGATCATGTTCTCCTTGGTTGAACTGAGGTTTTATTTTGCTCTAGATTGCAAGAGCGTTTTTGTCTAGTGTATTCTATCATAAAACTAATCTGATCTGTATAACTTCCCCAATTACTGTAGCTGTTTGCTTTGATAAATATACTTGCTCACTGTCTGTGATGGTCTTTTGTATAATGAGCATTTGGCAGGAGGGGAGCTAAGTTGACTGTGGTTAAACTGTTATCTTCCCAATCTAGAGCAGGACTATTTTCCATCCAGAAAGACCAGGGAAAACAGGTCTTATCCTGAACCCCAAAAGGGAATTGCATGTGTAATAGACAATTAATGTGTAATTATAGCTCAATAATCCTCTTGAAAATAAGAGAGCGAAGTAGTCATGCTCAGTCATGGGTATCTTTTTACTCTCTACAAAAGAGGAAATTATGGTAACCCAGAAGTTGAGGAGTAGGGCATCCAGATCACATCTATCTAAATATGTCATTGCAACACAGGTCATCTCAGATCCCTACTCTCTGATAAAACTTACTACACGTATTTATTTTGTATACATTTCACATATGCATATACTGTCTCTCCCATTAGAATGGAAGCTCTTTGAAGACAGCAACAGACTCATTTTTCTCTTTCCTGTCACTTAACACAGTTCCTGGCACATCATAGTTGCTTAATAAATGTTTGGTGATTGATATTTACAGATGATAAAGCTCGGACTCTGAGAGGGTAAGTAACTTGAATGATCAAACTAGATAGTGTTAAGTAGGAGTCAGGTCTTCTTGACTACAAGTCTAGCATTTTATTCAACCCACCACTTTTAGAGAGTATTAGGAATATTGGGAAAAGTTATTAAGTGGATGATCACTTAATTATTATAGTCAAATATCAATATGGTAAATAGGTCTCTAGTACTTCTGGATGGATCTGATCAGTCAATAATTGGGGCATTTGTTTCCAAGTTGCTAACAGTCGTGGAATATCATCATGTTAATTAAGTTCTTGCTCTTTAGGAATTAAAAAAGAAAAGGAAGAAAACCCTGGGGCTTAAAATCCAGGAAACCCAATTAGCATCACAAATTACACTGGTATTTGGAGGAGAAAACAGAAGTGAATGGAGAAAGGGAACTCAAATCCGTTCTAGAACTAGTACGCATTTGCTTATCATTTCTAAGTCCTCTTCAGTCATAACTAAAAAAGACACTCACCTGCAAGGGACCTCAGCAGTTAGTGCTGAATACTTACCCATTATTGCCTTCTGGGTAGTGATGGGAGGTAATCACTTAAATGTGATGTGCCCCTCAATCTTTCTTTCATAGTGCCGTAGATGCCACTATTAGTATTATGTCAGAGAGGTTTTCTTATGTTTCAGTAATAAGACAGAAAAAAACCTTAGAAATCAACTAGTCAAATTCCTCTCCCTCCCCTTCCTCAGTTTGGCAGATGAGGAAATGGAAGTCAAGGGAAAAATCATAGTTCTAGAGCTAGAAGTCACCTTAATGGACACCCACTCTAACCCCCTTCAGTTTACACATGAGGAAACAGAGCCAAAGAGGTTAACAAATTTGTCTAGATCATAAATAAGTGCAGAGTTGGAATTCAAATTCAAGACCTAGGACTCCAAACTTAGCATTTAAAGAAGCAGAGTTTGGACTAGAGCTCAATCCTCCCAACCTCAGTGGTCTTTTCACTAGAGCAACTCCCACCTTCTGTTATTTGGGAGGGGTAATATAGTAGCTAGTTAACATATCAATCAGGATTAGTTTATTTAATCAACCTGTTACCATCTTGGGATCGCAATACCATGAAGTAATGGAACAGAGGATGTTGGATGTTAACTTTGGTGGGTTACATGAGGACATAAGGAACATAAGATACTGCCTAGAAAGGATCAGTGGGAGTGTTAGCAATGGGGATAGTGGGTTTATGAACATGGTTTATGAATTTTTGTCCCATTTATTGAGAAAATGCCCAGCCCCATAGTCGCAGAAAACTTATATGGAACACTAATAGAATCTGAGGTAAGTTCTTTTCCTAAATTCAATGGTTTATCTACCACCTCCATACATTTGCACAAGGTTCCCTTCCACCCTATGCCTGAAATGTATTCTTTCCTTACCTTTATTGACCTTAATTTTTATCTTCTTACAAGGCTCGGGTTCCACCTGCCCCATAAAAATTTAGCTGATCCTATCATTTGCAATGTTTTCTCTGTCCTCAAATTATATTACATCTTGCTTAACTATATACATATTGTATCCTTCCCCAGAAGAATGGCTTCTCCTTGAGGTCAGGGATTATTTCATTTTTTTCATTATATCTATCTTGTCTACAGCAGTATCTTATGTATAGTAAAAGCTTAGCAAGTATTTGTTGAATTTCATTTAAAATTGATGTTTAACCTTACCACTACTTTCTTTATACTTTGTAAAGCTATATGCCAGTCTAAAGAACAGTGGTTTGCTTCATTTGAATAGTGCCAAGGCTATGGGTTCAATATTTTTTTTAGTTGAGTTTGCTCTGCTTTCTGATTAAGACTCATAATGAGTTGAAGGTTCTTTAACGTACTGACAATTGCATCTTTATAGGGACAAGTTACTCCCCCTAAGTAATAAAAATAGATGTGTTTCACCACATCACATGGGTTAAGAAAAGCATATTCCTCATGCAGAAAAGCAGGAGCAGTTACCCTGTGTAAACATGGCTCAATCATTTCCCATCTTTGGGTTTCAGTCTCTTCATCTGTAGAATTAATGATTTAAGCTAAATGATCTTTGAGTTCTTTTCTAATTTTAAGAGTCTTCAATTTCAGTTCAGTCATTCAGACTCAATCCCTACTTGAGGTAGCCATTAGAGTAAATAGAACATAGAGCTTGGAGTTGGGAAAACCTGATTTCAGATCCCGCCTCAGACACTTACTAGTTTCATGATTTAGGGTAAATCATTTAATCTCTCTAGATCTTGGGTGTTCTTGGACAAAAAGCTAAGATGTGACTTTCTGCTGAGTGTCAGACAGGATTTGATACTACTCACCTATGATCATTGAGTTGAAAGAGACCTTTGATATTGATAATGATGGTGATGATGGTGATGTTGATAACATTTATATAGCACCTTCCAGTCTGAAGAGCACTCTATCTATTATCTCAGCTGACCCTCACAGCAATCCTAGAGGTCATCTATTCCAATCCCATTATTTTACAGATGAGGAAAGTGAGACTAAGATTATTTAAGTGATTTGTCCAAGGTTACACAGCAATTAAGTTAAACCCAAATTTTTCCTCAAGCCACATTCCTTCTTTGGGAAAGATTGTGGTCAAACAAATATGTGTTCATATTTGATGGAATTAACCATAGTAGCCAGTTATTTCTTACTGATGTTGTGATCATTCTTTTAAGGGAGGGGGAAATGATATTTTTTTAAAGTTTTGATCTTGATAATTCTACTTTGGGGTTAAGGATTGGGGATTAATGACATATAGAATGGCATATGGGAGGGAACCTATTGGCCCTGTTGAACTGGGAGATTAGTGACTTTTGCACTAGCTTGCTAACTCACCTAAAAGTTGCTATCTGATGAGTTTCCCATGGACTAAAAATATTTTCAAAGAAAAATATCCTGATATCCCTAAATCTTAACAAGGATTCTAGGCATGGGCTATGGCAGAGAAATTAACATGTCACATTGAAGTTTGGGTTGTACTACTTCAATTCCTTATAGTATCTTCAATGAGTTTTTGCCACTGGTCTAGTTTTTGAAAGACAATGGAAAATAGAAAGTGCCAACACTGACAGTCTAGTTAGGAGTTAGGCATTAAACAACAAACCACTGGAGAACAACATAAGAGAGTGTTTAATTAAATGTCCAAATCTGTGGTAGGGCCCATGAAGTCTATGGCGTATGAGAGGAAGGGAAATAATAATGCTAAGTAGGATGCATAGAAGATAAGAGGCCTGAGCTGGGCTTTGAAAGTGAGTGTAGGATGGATGGATAGGCAAAAAGGAGCGGGGACAGCATGCTAGATAGAAAGAAGAATATACAAAGGCATATACAAGTGAGAAAAAATATGATGTGTGCAGAAGACAATGGGAGATGGCTGGAATGGAGGGGACTTGTAAATTTCTGAATCAGTTATGGAAAGTTTTGACTATCAGAAGCGAATATTTGTATTTGATCCTATCGACCAGTGGTTCTCATGTTATGGTCAGGAGATACCTGAGGGGGCATCCCTGAAACTCTTTTAGGAGATCCATGAGATCAAAATTATTTTCATAATAATACAAAGACAGATTGAAGTGTAATTTTTTTTTATTTTCCTTATTTTTCTTAAGGTTTTTTCATCCATTATTTCACAACTTGAATATTATGGATATGCTTTGCATGATTACATTTGTATAACTTATAGTGAATTGCTTGCCTTCTCAATAAGAGAGAGTGGAGAGGGAGGTAGGGAGAGAATCTGGAGCTCAATGTTTTGAAAATGAAGGCTAAAAATTGTTCTTACATGTAACTGAGGAAAACTTAAATATTGAGAAAAAATAATAATACAGAGAAGTTTTAATTGCTACTATAGTAAATATCAACAGATATAACTTATATAAACCAAAGCTATTTGGGACATTCTCAACAATTTTTAAGGGTGAATACAGGTTCTGAAATGAAAAACTTTGAGAACTACTGCTTCTAGGGAAAAGAAAGCCATTAAAGGTTCTTAAGCAGGGCAATGAAATTATCTACTTCAATGTAATTCATTAGATATTAATGTCTGCTACATACAAGTTACAACAATATGAAAATTGACAAGGTCCTCTCAAGAGGCTTATAATAAAAGAGATATGACAGCTCTATCAATTACGATAAAATGTAGGGTAAGAGAAAGGCAAAGGGGATGTCCAGTCAAAATGCTAGACAAAATGTGGTAATTCAAGTGCCATCTTAGTAAGATGAATCTGTTTGGTTTGACTGAGCAAGACAGAAACAAGCAGGAACTGAAGGCGAAGAGATCAGCTATTTAAGACTTTACGGAGAAGCAGCAAAATGCGGTAGAAAGTGCATAGAATCCCATATCAGAAAACTTGCAGCTGACATTTAATTATTCTTGATGACAAGAAAATAATTTAACCTCTCCAGAGACTTGATTTTGTCAGAAAAATGGAAATGATAATACCTTGCATGCCTCATGAGATTGTTTTCAAGCAAACTTTCACTTTTAACTACCATTCCTTCAAGCAATATTCCTTTATGTCTCCTCCATTTTTCAACCAAATTCCTAGCTCCCACTCCAAATTCATCATCCCCACTCCTAATTTCCTCACTGCTTATCTCCTTCCAGCCTGGTTTCTGGTCTCATTTTCAAATTTCTTTCTCCAAGGTTACTATGATCTCTTTATTTTCTAATCTATCCACTTTACTCAGTCCTCACACTTCTTCCACCCTACTACATTTCACCACCCCTTCCTCACCAATACTCTCTGTTCTGAGTTTTCATAACATTGTTCTCTCATGGTTCTTTTGCTATGTGTCTGTTGGCTCTTTTTCAGTCTCCTTCTCTGGATCATTATCCAAGTCTCAATTTCCTATCTCTGAGGAACTCCCAAGATGAGGTCACCTTGCTTTCTTTTTATTTACTCCCTCTTTTGGTGACCTCACTAATTTTTGAGTTCAGTCATCATCATGCATATGACTCCCAAATGCCTATCTAGTTCTAATCTCTCTGCTGGGTTCCCAAGCCCATATCAATTAGCCACTAAACTTATCAAACTAGGATTCTGCTAAGTATCTCAAACTCATCACATCCAAAACATTATTTGTTGAGTTACATACACACACACACACACACACACACACAATTAAACAAACAAAACAAAAGACCACTCTCTCTTTTCCTAAATTCCCTATTTCTCTTGAGTGTACTACCATCCTTACAATAATTCAGTTTTACAAATTTAAAGTCATCTTCAAATACTTCCTTCCTCTCTCTCATCCCCATATTCACTTAGTTGACAACTTTTGCCAGTTCTCCTTCTGTAACATAAATCTGTCCCCTAATTTCCACTCCCATTGCCACCAGTCTACTATGAACCATAATCATCTCTTGCCTATACTATTATTAATTTGTTTGCCTCCGGTATCTCCACTGCATATTTGTTGTTCTTCAGGTATTTCAGCCATGACCAACTCTTCATGATCCCATTTGGGCTTTTCTTGTCAAAGATACTGAAGTGGTTTAACCTTTTCCTCCCCTAGCTTATTTTATAGATGAGAAACTAAGACAAACAGAGTTAAGTGACTTGCTCAAGGTTATGCAGTTAGTAAGTGTCTGAGGCCAGATTTGAAATTACAAATATGAATCTTCCTGACTTTGGACTACGCTCTTTATCCACTATGGCACCTACCTGTCCTCTACAATTCACATACCAAACTGATATTCCTCATATGCAATTCTGTATGTCAATCCCCCACTCAAAAATCTGGAGTGGCTCCCTATTGCCCTGCAAACTTCTCTATTTTTCTGTTAAGAAAAAAACCTTAATTTAGCAAAAAAGAGAACATTTCCATATACAAGGTAGAGGAGAAAAAGATTATCTATGAAAACTTACATGTGTGCTTGTTTTAAAAGTATACAATAAATTCAATATATTTCTTTCAGAGCTGTCCTGCTTATGTTTTTTCTTCTGAATCCCTTTCTGTTCTCTTTGGTCTATTTTTTTTTGTTTAAAAAAATGCTTTATGTTGTGCCTTTTTCTGCCTTTTTTTTTCAGAGGATGACTCTGCCATTGGCTCCCCTCTCTCCCTTGAATCTTCCCTTCACCTTAACAAAAAAGGCAACCACAATCCTCAGTCTGTTTGTCCTTTAAAGCCCTTCATAATCAGGTTCCACTTTACTTTTTCAGGTAAAGGGGCAGCTAGGTGGTACGGTGGACAGAGTGCCAGTCCTGGAGTCGGAAAGACTTACCATCCTAAGTTCAAATCTGGCCTTAGACTTACAAGTTATATGACCCTGGGCAAACCATTTAACCCTCTTTGCCCCAGTTTCTTCATCTATAAAATGAACTGGAAAAGGAAAGGGCAAACCACTCTAGTATCTTTGCCGAAAAAACTCCAAATGGAGTTCCAAAGAGTTGGACCTGACTGAAATGATTAAACAATAATAACAAGATATTACTCTCTGTTATCCACTCTATTACAGCCAAATTTACTGCCTGGCCATCCATAAATTGGACATCACAAACCTTATCTTGATGCTTCTATACATTATTCCCCATGCCTTGAATGTACCTCCTCCTCAACTGCTTCCTTCCATCCCTAGCTTCTTCCAAAACCCAGCTCAACCACTGATTCCTACACAAAGTCTTTTCTAGTTGTTAGTGCCCTCTACTTCCCCCAATCCTACATAAAATTGCTTTGGATTTACTTTGTATGTGTTTTTGTATTTACTTTTCTATGTAATTAAATACATTTGTCTGTGCCCATATTGTTTTCCCCCAAGCCCAATAGAATGTAAACTCCTTGAGAGCAGGGAAATGTCTCCTATCCTTTTTTTACTTCTAGTAGCCATAATACTTCCATTACTGAGCCCATCTACTTTTATATAATAAATAGGTTTATGTTATATAATACTTATAGTCATAGCCCTATAAACTCCACCACATACCTAATCCCCATCCCCTTTGGCAAAAAAAGAGCAGAGCGCATGGCATATAATAGTTAATAGTGATAGCTGATGATGGTGTGATGATGAAAAAGAAGCTCATGGTGCAATGGTGATATTGATGGTGCTGATGAAGACAGGATTCATAAAGAAGAAATAGAACTTCTGGGAGAAAATCAGCAAAACTTAACTGACAAGAGTCTTTTGACAGTTGCTTTTACTCCTTATGCCTCTTCTGAGTCTTATAATCTCACAAAGAATACAAAAGAACTCCATCAACACTCTTTTTCCAAGTCTGTATCATTTTTCGCATGACTTTGAAACATTAAAGTACTCAGTGGAGCACCAGTCAGGGCAAAAAAAAAAAAAATGATAATAAGTAGATGAGAAGGATGATAATGACCGCTTAAGTGACGCCTAATTTACTAACCTCTTGATCTAGATGCATTTCTTTTTTTCCTTCAAATTTTATTTTTTTATTCTGAACTTAACAAATACTCAATAAAATGAACATTTCCATATACAAAGTAGGACAGGAAAAAAGGATTGGACCTGAAAGTGCAAATCTCTATTATGTCCAGCTTGCTTTTCCTTTTAAGAATATAATCATTTCAATATGTAACTCTCAAAGCTGTCCCGCTTCTCTGTGTCTAAATGCATTTCAGTAGAAAAAATGTCCTTGCTGAAGCAAATCTGGTTTGAAGAGAATTGGATAGTACAGCCACTGTAGAGCACTACAGACAATCCTCAAGGAACCCCAAATACTCTCCACGAGACCCCTTCCTTCTATGGGAGAAGGGTGCTAAAAACCTTTTGGAAAAAAATCTAATGCAAGAGAAAAATGTTCACCTTGGGGAGCAACCTGCAAATTGCTTGCTACAGAGATGATCCTCATCCGGGTCTGTGTGTCTGGAACAATGAATTGCAAAAGAAGCAGTATAGCCTAGGAGATAGGACAATTGGTTTAGATTCAGGAAAATCTAAGTAAAATTCTATCTCAAATGCTTACTAGCTGTATAGACAAATCACTTAACTTCCCTGGGCCTCAGTTTCTTCATCTGGAACATGAGGAGGTTAGCCTCCAGGGCCTCCAAAATCCCTTTCAGTTCTAAATCCATGATTCTAAAGTGCTCTAGGAAGAGGAGGGGGTTTAGCATGGGACTGCACAGGGCTTTGATTGCAGGTATTATATAGCATAAACTTATTTACTATATAGAAGTTGTTAGATGCAGTAATATGGCAGGAAAATGGTAGAAGTAAACAAGGACAAGCTAATTTAGCTTCTAAGTGTTTTTTGATCCTTCAGCTGTCAACATAGAGAGATCTTAGAAAGGTATGTCCATTGCTTTGCTACCCAAATGAGTCTATCTTTCTGTAAGAAATACATATATACATATCAATATATTTATATACATGCATGCATATATACATAATATTTTTGTACCAGACCTGTTATTTCATTGCTATAAGGAATTATCTATGAAGAAACCCACTACTAAAGCAGATCCAAATATTTCTCTGCAAATTTTAGTCTTAGAGAAGTCATTCTGGCACTGAGGGGACCAGTGACTTGCCCAGGGTTACATAAACACTGTGTTTCAGCAGTAAGACTTGTATTCAAATCTTCCTGAATTAGAGAGAAGTTCTCTATCTTCCATATGTCATGCCTCCTTTATGTATAATATATGCTTCCCATCTTTCCCTTAAATGCTCTGAAAGAATTTTTTTAAAAATCTATCCATGGCTTGAGTCGATTAAAATAAATCTTTAAAGATCTGTACAGAGCAAGGAGTGATCTGGTGACCATAGAGAGAGTAAAGGCGGGGAGGGTTAATATGATGGAGTCAGACATATCACTCAGCAAGATCAAGATCGTCTATGTAACAGAGAAATGTAAAGAATCATAGTTGGGATAGGTCATAGTTTGCCAACTCCTGGTCTGAAGGGTCAGACTACTGAGGAGTATAAATTAGCCACAAGGAGTTCCAGGGGTACTTGGAGACTTAGTTGGTAGATCACAATGAACAACTCAGGCAAAGAAGCTTCACTTAGTTGAATCAACTCAAGGTGTCCTCAATGCTACCATTGTTGAATATACCTCTCCTACTATGGCTCAGTAAACCTATTTTTAATTAACTTTTGAGTGACCTATATATGTGTTATTCTGCTATAATATCTAACCTAACTACCAGAGGTCTGGCCTGAGGCCAGAACACATCAGGATTTTTTTTTTTTTGCACTGTAATCTAGTAACATTAGTCAGCCCTCTGAGCCTTGTGTTATCATCAAATTTTATCATACATATTCCAACTCTTTACCATCATATTATTCCCATTTTACAGATGAAGTGAAACCAGAGGGATTAAATGTGTAGTCAATATTCAATCATCATTTACAGATACATTGATTACAACAGGTGTTTGGAGAGTCACTTTCATATGTTCAGACAATCAAAGGGCTATTGAGTATATTTGGGATCTCAGACATGAGTCAAACATCTTGGTTTAATTTCTTTTACTGGTGTCTGAAGTGGTTTTCCCATGAAACAGGGTTAGCCCTGCTGAGGCAAATTATAATTTCCCAGTTACAGCTTTCTCAAACACAGAGGACCCCACTTAAAGGGAATGTGGAATTTGCAATGTGTAGTGGAAGCCCTACTGATTTTTACCCCCTTGGTTCATATATAAACAGTAATTGTTGATTTAACAAATTGTTTATAATGAGCCCATTCAAAATTAATCACATTGTGTTGCAACACAAAGTGTGAAAACTCAGAGGAATCCAAAGCCTTTCTGACATGCAATTTATGAGCTATTTATTATAAGCAAGTTGTTTAACCCAGCCTTTATTCTGTTTACTTTACCTAACCTGCTTGGCAAAACATAGCTTGAAGATCAGTGGTCAATATTTTATTCATATATTGAGCATGGGTGATGTTTGGCAGACGAAATTTGTCACAGTTGCAACTACTGCAAAGGACAATTAATTGTAAATGGGGCTTGCAATACTTCAGTAGCAGCATTTTAGGCTGGATTCTCCAGTTCTAGTCACAGTGCTATCTAGTTCCTAGCTGTGTAGAGTCACTTCTCAAGGTCTTGGTTTCTTTTTGTGTGAAAAGACAGTGTTAGATCCTCAACCTCTATGGGTATGAAATTGATGTATGCTAATATGGGGGTAGAGGGGAGAAAAAGATTTGATCTGTGTTTTCATTGAATGAATGAGTTAAAAACAAAACATGTATTAAGTGCTCATTATGGGGCAAACACTGTACTAACTTCTATGGATACAAATACAAAAACAAAGAGAGTCCCTGTTCTCAAGGAATTTACCCCCTAATAGGAAGAAACACACACATGGGAATGTGGTGAACAGAGATGGGTGAATTGGTCCAAAAAGTTACAGAGGAGGTAAATGGAACCATGGTAGGGTAGATTGATACACTCTAAGAACAATGAAAGAAGTGATTTGATCATGGTTCCAGAACTATGAGGAGGAAGGAAGGAAGATACAAACCCAGGGGCAGCATAACTGGGTGAGAAGATGGGAGTTGTTTTGTTTTGTTTTGTTTTTTATGGAAAAAGCAAGGCAATTGAGGTCAGGCAACTTGCTCAAAGTCAAACAGCTAGTAAGTGTGTCAAGTGTCAAGTCAGATTTGAACTCAGGTACTGACTCCAGGGTCAGTGCTCTACTCACTGTGCCACCTCATTGCCCCTGAAAGGGAGTTTTAAGTGAAGGGAAAGGATCTACCAATCAGGTTAGTCAAGGGGAAAGAGTGAGTATGAGAACAGAAATAGAAGAAATAAACCCCCAAAATGAAAAGGTTAAAATATCCGGGGTATGACCAAGAGATAACATGAGAAGATGATGGTCAGAAAATAAGGAGTAAAATAAAGTATGGTGGGAAGAATTCACTCTTCACAATCTCTCTCCACTAGTTTAGCTCTTCAACTCATCTATAACATTCAACCAGCATTTCTTAAGTCCAGGCCTCAGGAAGACTTAGATTTAAGTCCCACCTCTGAAACATGATGGGCAATGGCACTTAACCTCTCCCTCAGGAAACTTTTTAAAACTATGTTCTAAAGAGGGGGTGGAGCCATGATGACAAAACAGAAGCATGGACCTGTTCAAGCTCTCCCCCCAAAGCCCTTAAAATATCTGTTAAAAAATGACTCTAAACAATTTCTAGAGGAGCAGAAGCCACAAAATGACAGAGTAAAACAGATTTCCGGCACAAGACAACCTGGAGGGCCGACAGAAGTGTCTATTGTGCTGGGCTTGCAGCAGAGCACAGTCCAGCCTGGGCTGCATTAGTAGAGATGGGACTGCATCAGGCTACAGGGCACTAATTACAGGCAGCTACTACCATTTCCAGATTTCTCAACCCACAAAAGCCAATGACAGCTTCAAAGGTCAGTGAGAAAACTCTTTCACCTAGGTGAGAACAGAGCATGATCTGGTTCAGGTCCCAGCCCCAGTCCCAGAGTGGCAGCAGCCACTGCCACAACAGTGGCCACTTCTGAAACTCTTGGCCTCCAAACGGTTGTGGAATCAAGTAGCTGATCTGGGTCTTGGTCCTGAGTGAGGGTCCTGGGGTAAGGAGGAGCTCTGGCATGGCAGAGCTGGTGGTGGATGTGGAGAGGGAATCCTACTTGCAATTCCAGGGCAGAAAAGAGTGCTTGTGGTAGCTCACAGACCAGAGCACAGGCCAGGAGAGGAGTAGGCACTTCTCTCTTGACTATGCCACTTTGGAGGAACTGAGAATGTATAGTTCACTAGAGATATCTCAGAGAACAGCTGAACAAAACCTCTGAAGCCTGGCGTGGTATGCAAAGGGGTAAAAAGTCAAGTAATTGGGTGGGAAAATGCCCCAAAAGGGGGGAAAATATGACTATAGAAAGCTACTTACTCAGTGAAAAGGTATTTTCCTCTATCCTTTCGGGTGAGGAAGATCAAAGCATACAACCAGAGGAATACCAAAGTACACAACTGGAGGAAGATAGTAAGGTCAAGGCTCTTATGTCCAAAGCCTCCAAAAAAAAAATGAAATGGTCTCAAGCCATGGAAGAGCTCAAAAAGAATTTTGAAAATCAAATAAGAGAGGTGGAGGAAAAATTGGGAAGAGAAATGAGAGCAATGAAAGAAAATCATGAAAAATAAGTCAATAACTTGCTAAAGGAGACCAAACAAAAAAATGGTGAAGAAAATAACACTTTTAAAAATAGACTAACCCAAATGGCAAGAGAGGTCCAAAAAGCCAATGAGGAGAAGAATGTTTAAAAAGCGGAATTGACCAAATGGAAAAGGAGGTCCAAAAACTCATTGAAGAAAATAGTTCTTTAAAAATTAGAATGGAGCAGATGAAAGCTAATGATCTTATGAGAAATCAAGAAATTATAAAGCAAAGTCAAAAGAATGAAAAAGTAGAGGAAAATATGAAATATCTGATTGGAAAAACATCTGACCTGAAAAATAGATCCAGGAGAGATAATTAAAAACTATTGGTCTACCTGAAAACCATGAACAAAAACAAAAACAAAAATACCCTAGACATCAGTTTCTAAATTATCAAGGAAAACTGCCCTGATATTCTAGAACCATAAGGTAAAATCAAAATAGAAAGAATTCACTGATCATCTCTTGAAAGAAACCCCAAAAGAAACACTTCTAGGAATATTGTAGCCAAATTCCAGAGTTCCCAGGTCAAGGAGAATATATTACAAGCAGTTAGAAACAAACAATTCAAGTATTATAGAAATACAATCAGGATAGCATAGGATTTAACAGCTTCTACACTGAGGGATCAAAGGATTTGGAATATGATATTTCAGAGGTCAAAGGACGTAGGATTAAAACCAGCAAAGATGAGTATAATACTTCAGGGAAAAAATGGAATTTCAATGAAACAGAGGACTTCCAAGCATTCTTGTTGAAAAGACCAGAGCTGAATAGAAAATCTGACTTTCAAATACAAGAATCAAGAGAAACATGAAAAGGCAAACAGGAAAGAGAAGCCATAAGGAACTCACTAAAGTTGAACTGTTTACATTCCTACATGGAAAGATAATATCTGTAACTCATGTGACCTTTTTCAGTGTTATAGTAGTTAGAGGGAATATATATATATATATGTATATATACATACATACACACACGTACACACATACACATATACATGCATATATGTATATTTGTAGGTGTGTATTGGTATGTATGTATGTGTATGTTATATATGTGTGTGTATACATACATACATACATACATATATAGACAGAGGGCACAAAGTGAGTTGAATATGAAGGGAGAATACCTAAAAAATAAAATTTACTGTTGAGCGGAATGTATTAGGAGTAAGAGACAGGGAGACATAGAATGTAGCAAATAGTCTTGCATAAAAGAGGCACGAAAGAACTTTTACAATGGAGGGAAAGAAGGGGAGATGAAAGGAAATAAGTAAGCCTTCCTCTCATGGGATTTGATTTAAGGAGTGAATAACACACGCTTAATTGGGTAGGGAAATCTATCTTACCCTGTGAGAAGGCAGCAGGGAAGGGAATAGGAGACATAAGATAATAGAAGGGACAGCAAGTTGGGGAAAGGGATAATCAGAAGCAAACACTATTATCGGAGGACAGGTCAGGGGACAGAATGGAATAAATGGAGGGCAGAACAAGACAAAGGGCAGGGTTAGTCTTTTGAAACATAGCTGTTGTGGAAGTGTTTTGTATGGCTACACATGTATAATCTACATTGAATTGCTTGTTTTCTCAATTAAGGTGGGTGGGAAGGGAGGAAGGGAGAGAATATGGAACTCAAAGTTTTAAAATGAATGTTAAAAATTGTTTTTTTGCACACAACTGGGAAATAAGATGTATAGGTAATGACATATAGAAATTTATTTTGCCCTACAGGAAAATAGAGGGGAGGAGAATGGATGAAGCCGGGATGAAGCCAGGAAGACAGACTGGAAGAAAGGGTGAACGATGTGCATGCTGTCCTGGGATAGAAGTGAGGAGAGATAGGGAGAAAAACTGGAATTCGAAGTGAATGTTGAAAACTGAAAAATAAATAAATCATATAATAAAATAAATGTTTTTTAAAAAATCTATATGTTACTAAGTCAGTGCTCATCTTCATTGGTAGAATGTTTTCTTAAAGGAAATTTCTCATAGAAATTAAGTCACAAATCTAGTCCAAAACAAAAACAAACAAGCCAATAACAATACATCTGGCCCTGGGGTTTCAAATACAAAAACAAAATAGTTCTGGCCCTCAAAGAGTTTGTTGCTCAGTTGTTTTTCAGTTGTATCCAAATTTTCATTATCCCAATTGAAGTTTTCTTGGTCAAGATCCTGGAGTGGCTTGCCATTTTCTTTTTCAGTTCATTTTACAGATGATGAAACTGAGGCAAACAGTTAAGTGACTTGCCCAGAGTCACACAGCTAATAAATGTCTGAGGCCAGATTTGAACTCAAGATGATGAGTCTTCCTGACTCCAGACTTGGCCCTGTATCTGCTACACCCTCTGGTTCAAGGAGTTTATGTCTATCAGTTCTAATTCCACATATCTTTTAAAGCTAACTCAAGGTCTCCATCCTCTATTAACCTTCCCTAACCCCTATGGTCTACAGAAATTCAGTCTCCAAAGAATCATAACTTTAGATTTGGAAGGAAACTTAGAAATAATTTACTCCACCTCCCTCCTTTACAGGTGAATTGACTGAAGCCCAGTATCAAAATTGTTAAGTCAGGATTTGAACCCAGGTTCTTTGATTCCAGACCAGTCACTCTTTCTCCAGTCCCACATTGCCTCTTTGAACTTAAAATTCTTTTAAGAATTGCCTAATGAGTGAGGCAATTAACCATGGATTCAAAGAACAATCATACATTCTTAGATTTTGAAAGAACCCCATATGCCATTTAGTCCCAGTCCTGCCCAAGACAAAGATCTCACCTCTAATGTCCCCGATAAGTGGTTATTCCATCTTCACCTCCACTAAGAGGAAACTTACCCAGAACCGGACCATTTCATTTTTGGATTGCTCTGATTGTTAGCAAATTTTTCCTTATGCTGGATTAAAGTATCACAACAACTTACAGAGCTCTGAACTTGTGGTACAGAGAACTGATTTAATTATAGTCATATAATTAGCATATGTCAGAGTCAGGACTTGAACCCAGTTCTTCCTGATTCCAAAATCATCTCTCTATCTGCTACGCTAGGTTTCTCCCTCCTAGACTTCCTCTTTAACTCAGAACTCACAGGTTTGCAAGTTAAATCCACAGGAATATGATTACTATCTCCCTTAAGTTCAAGGAAATCTAGTCAATCTGTACTGCTAAAACTACAGATCAAAAATGCTCATCGACATGTTTACCTTTAATAATCATCTAATAGGCACAACTCACTAAAAGCAAAGGCATTTATTAAGATAGCATAATATAAACGGTGGCTTCAAAACATTCCCTCCATAAAACTGGAATCTACTCTCTCACACAAGTAGACACTAGGAAGAGTAGACACAAACATAGAATACCTTGGTGATGAGGTATACGTGTTGGGAATTAATGTGGCTAAGGCGGCTAATATCTTTGGTACCACAGAGAGCCAGTATAATTTCTCTTTTTGTGGTCTTCTCCCATTGCTCTCAGCTTGGAGTGTTAGTGATCCAGGTAGGTCACTCAGCTGGATTCTCTGGGTCTTTTTGCTCCTTTCTGCAGTTCAGTGAGATAGTTCTCTCCTTAATTCTTAGCCAGCTCTTTTCTTTGTGGATAGAGTCTTGATCCTTGAAGCTCTTCTTGGCTTGGAAACTGACTCTTTGTGTCTGTCTATCTTAAGAGTGTGACTCTTTTCCTTGCTGGATTCTCTGTCTATTGGGTGAGTAGCTCAGTTGCAAGACAATGTGGCTAATGAGGAGTGAGAGGAGATGAAGTCCCCTCCACGCGCTACTATTTGGCCAAGGCTCAAGGATCATGCTAAACAAAATTCCTCACAGATTTTAACACCTGAAATTTTCATTATATTTCAGGACTTATGGGCGTGTCTTTTAAGGACCACTGAGGCATGACCAGTCTTCACCAAGTGAATGGTCAAATCCACCCCACACATACTCCTTCCAATTCAATTAGAGAGATTTTTGTCACTTTATAAAAGGGATAATAGGGCCTAGACAGATCCTTGTATTTCAATAATATATCAATACCTCTTTAACTCTTCTCTCTGCCTCTTACTTTCTTTGATTACACCAACTAGTTGTTGCAGAAGAGGAATATACTGTATTTAGAGTAATGAAAATGGTCCAATGGAGAAAACCTTGGGAAAAAACTGTCATGAACATCCTCATGGTCTGAGAGAGCAAGTGAAAATCAATGACAATACCTGTCAGTGTTCAGAGGGTATAAATCACAAAGAGTTAGGAGGGAATAACCAAAAAGGTTATCCCAGCAATCTAAGACAGGAGGCTGGTGGGAGAGAATAAGCAAGAAAAAATTTCAAAAGAAGCAGCACCATCCATTAGCAAAATGACAGTTGATCTCATCTAACATCTCCAACTAAAATAAATTTCCTTTATACCAGTTAATAACAACTACCCTCATTGCTCTGCTTCATCAGCATTACTGTGAGTTAGGTAACAGGTTGGACTACACCATCTCTAAGATCTATCCCAGTTTTAACATTCTCAAACCATTTGCATTGACAGAAACAGTTTTCGTAACATTTGTTAAATATCTTTTATGTCCCTGGCCCAGTTATGGCCAACACAGGTATTATAATCAGGAGCAGATACAGAGTTCTTGCCCTCTAATTTAGGGAGCCAAAATGGTGGAGTAAAAAGTAAGTCCTTCTCACTCTCCCTTATTGACCTTAACCCTGGAACAGCTGAGCCAGCAGAAAGACAGGGTGCAGCAGTCTTGTAGCCCAGGAGGAATAGGAGTTTAACTGGAAAGGCCCCTCTCACTCTGGGGGAGGGGAGCAGTACTGGATAGGAGGTATCCCAGCAAGCCACATCTCAGCAAACCAGGGAGATATCATGAGCCCCAGGGTGGTGGAGCAGGCAAGCACCAACACCAGAACTCACTTCACACCCCCAACCAGTGTGTCACCACAGGCAGGGGAACCAATAGGCACTAGCTCGGAAAACCATCATGTACAATAGTGGGCAGGTATCCTCCAGCAGCCAAATCTCCCAGTGCTTTAAAGAAGCCTAAGTGAGCAGGTATCCTCCAGGGGATAGACTCCTCTACTCCACCCCAAGAGGTTCAGTGTTATTGACTCCAGCTTGTACCAGGTAAGCTACCAGATCCCTTTATCCTCTAGCTGCCAGCACCTGAGACCCCAGCACACAAAGCCAGTGACCATGTCCTGGACTCCCAGCATAAGAAGACCCTTGTGCTCCAGAAGGAGAGATCAATCTTAAAAGCCAGAAAATAGACCAAGTCCATGATCAAAAAGCAGAAACAGACAATGACCATAGTTTCTTATTAGGGTGACAGGGAAGATCAAGGCAAGATCGGAAGAGGACAACATTGTCAATATACTGACATATGAAAACTCAAAGGGGAATAGGAACTTGTCTCAAGCACAAAAAACCTTCTTGGAAGAGCTCAAGAAGGATTTTAAAAGTCAAATAAGAAAGGTAGAAGAAAAACTAGGAAAAGAAGTGAGAGGTATGCAAAAGAGAGTCAGTAACTTGCAAAAGGAAGGACAAAAGTTGACTGTAGGCAACAAATCCTTAAAAAATACAAAAGGGGAAAAAGATACAGTGAATAAAACAAGTCCTTAAAATGTAGAATTGGACAAATGGAAAAAGAGGTATAAAAACTCACTGAAGAGAAGAATTCCTTAAAAAGTAAAATGGGTCAGATGGAAAAGGAGATACAAAATCTAATTGAAGAAACCAATACATTAAAAATTAGAATTGGGAAAGTGGAAGTTAGTGACTGTATGAGACATCAAGAATCAGTCAAAAAAAAAAAAAGAATGAAAAATTAGAAGAAAATGTTTTACCAAAAATTGGTAAAACAACTGGCCTGGAAAATAGATCCAGGAGAGACAATTTAAAAATTATTGGTTTACCTGAAAGCCATGATGGACAGTATCTTAGAAGAAAGCATAAAGAAAACTGCCGAGAAGTCCTAGAACCAGACAGTAAAATAGTTATCAAAAGAATCCATTGATCACCTCCTGAAAGAGATCTCAAACTGAAAACATCAAGAAATATTGTAGCCAAATCTCACAATTACAAAGTCAAAGAAAAAATACTGCAAGCAGCCAGAAAGAAACAATTTAAATATCATAGTCAGCGTCACACAGGACCTTACAGCTTCTAGAGTTCCTGCCCTCAAAGTCTTTAATCTAAAGGGTACAAAAAAGACACACCAGCTCAAATGAATTTAAATGTACACTCACATAAATATGCCAGCTTGTAAACATAATAACAGTGGCTGACATTTACATATCACTTTAAAATTTATAAACCACTTTACATACATTATCATACCTAATATTCATAATACACCTGACAGATGTTATTGTTATCTTAGAGATAAAGGAACCAGGCCTGGTTAATGGTTAATATGGTTAATGACAAAGTCACACAACTAGGAAATAAATATCTGAATCAGCATCTGAGCCTAGGTCTTTCTGACTCCAGATTCGGCACTCTTTGCTACATACATATACACTATATTGCCCAATAAATCTATCAGTAAACATTGATTAAGCACATATTATGTTCTAAGAATTGTTCTAAGATGTCATATATCCCCGAAGGAGCTAAGTAGATAGAATCTTGTGTGTGGAGTCAGGAAGAACTGAGTTCAAATCTGATCTCATGCTTGCTAGCTGTGTAACCCAGGTCAGATCACTTAACCTCTGACTACCTTAGTTTCCCTGACTGTAAAATGGAGATAATAACGGCACTTAGCTTCCAAGGATTCAATATTTGCATGGGTACTTCCTCTTTTCCTCTGTTCCTCCCTCCCTAATTCTTCCTTTTTTTGCAGAGCAGAGGGTAGTTGTTATCAACTTGCAAAAAGGAATACTATCTCAGACAGAAATATTATGTGAGATGACCTGTTCTTCCTTCTATTCAGAAGTAAATTGTGATGGGGCAAGACAGGGTCAAGAGAAGTAAGATGTGTTATTTTTTTCCAGGTAAAGTTGGCATTGAAATTGACCCGTGCTTGGCCCAGAAACACTTTCTGGAGGAGATAGACCTTAAGGTATATTTTTGCTTGTGGACAGATCATACAACAATAAAGGTTACTCTAGATAGTAGAATACTGAAATGGAGATGATGTGGGAGAAATATAGATAGAGAATGGTGAAGTTAGGCCACTTGCTTCCATTTCTGTTCTCAAGCAGAAGGATGTTTAGGCAACTCAAACTCAACATGTCCAAAATAGAACTCATTATCTCTCCTGCCAAACCCTCCCTTATGTGGAGCTGCTCTGTTGCTATCTAGGGTGTCACAATCTTCCTGGCTACTTGGGTTCTCAACCTTGGTATGACTCTCAATTCCTTACTCTCACTCATCTCACATATCCAATCAGTTGCCAAATCTTTTCCTCTTTAGCTATACAATACCTCTCTGATAAATCCCCTCCTCTCTAACCACATAGCTACCACTCTGGTTCAGAATCTGATCATCTCTTCCTTGAATAATAGTAGATTCCTATTTGGTCTTCATGCCTCAATCCTTTTCCAGCTCCAATCTACCCACACAGCTACTACAAAATTGATTTTCCTGAATGCAGGTCTGATCATATCACATACACCCATCTACTTTAGCAGGTAACTCCTGCTTCTACCTACTGACTCTAGGATCAGATTTAAACTACTTGATTTCTTTACAACATGATCCCTTCTGTCTTTTAAGTCGTTTTGGACATTACTCTTCTTGTGCTCTAAAATCTAGCCACTACTGATGTACTCCTTGTTCTGCATACAAACCACTCCAGTTTCACCCTCTGGGCCTTCACATTGGCTTTGCCCCTTGCTTGGAACTCACTCCCTACCGATTTCTGCCTCTTGGAATCCCTAACTCTCCTCAATATTCATTTCACTATAAATTGAATTCTAAATGAGGTCATTCCTGATCCCCCAGTTGCTAGAACATTTCCCCCAAGTATATTCAGCTATATACTCATCGTGTGTGTGTAGGTATGTGTATATATGCATATGTATTTGTATATGTGTGCATATGAATGTGTATGTTGTTTCTTCCACAAGAATTAAAATCCTTGAGAGAATGAACTATTTCACTTTTGTCTTTATATCCCCATAACTTTGAAACAGTGCCTGGCACATAGTAGGCATTTAATAAATATGTACTAATTGATTGATGTATTGATAACTGATATCATCTGTCTGAGTCCAATACAGATGAATAAGATGCACTGCTACTATATAAGGACCCTACTTTGGGCAGAGAGATTGCAATTGAGATTAGGTATGTTCTAACAATACCTGCTACCTTTTCCTTCATTATTATACCTGACCACTTCCATGCTGGTCCTTTGTGATTTTGCTGTCATGGGTGAATTGTCTGCCTGGTCCCTAACAAGACAGTATGATTACTTATTCCTTTCCCATTCTCTCTTCATGGGAGCCATGCCTTCCCTGCCCCAGACTGATGCTCTCCCTCCAGTCTTATTACTTACCTCAGTCACCAGCACCAATTGATTCCTCCCCCTATAGAGCATGGGAAGTATGTATTACCAGTTTTTCATTTCCCCAAAGTTTCTATCAACATGACACAAGCTCTTATCTCCACCTTTTAATTTGTTGACTAAACAACCTTGAATGCTGGTATCAGTCCTTTATTTGGTCCAATCTAAAGCTACGGCCTCCTGAGACTTGTTTTCTATAATGGCACTATGTGAACTTGAGAGTCTCTTGGGTAGCAAAGTTGTTTAAAGGAAAAGTTCGATTCCCTAGGGTTAAAATGATAACCTGAGACTGTGGAGGGTGGAGGCACAGATTAGAACTGGCAGCCTGAAGTTGTTATTAAACTGTGAGGACTATATCCCATTCTGTGAAAATTCTAGTAAGCCCTGGAACTACTTCCTACATGTGAGTCAGATGGTGTTTGCATTTTGCCTTGACTCATGACAACTAATTATATTTGTGCTGGTATGGTTTTACAATAGATTTGCAAAAAGCAATAGGTGGGAATCAAATTGAATAGTCAAGGGTGATCTGGTGATTCATAGGTTGTATGAGAGACACAGCTGGAAGGAACCGTACAGGTCATCTCATACAAACCCATCATTTTACAGAAAAGGAAGCTAAAATCTGGAGAGAAAAAAAAATGGCCTCTTGTTTGTGGGGCAATTAGAACAAAATAAAGAATATGTGATTACCCTTTCCTCTCTCTACTTATCCAACCTCTACATTCACTTTGTCCATGTAGACTTCCCTGAATGTTCTAGTCTTTACTGACTTTCCTCCCCTCTGAATTTCTCCAATACATATGAAAGCGCATGAAGAAAGAAGAGGTGAGAGACACAGGTTTCTCTATTGTGATGGCAGTAACAATGGCGAAGTTTCACTATCTCTGCTCTGTCCCCTCCAGCGTGCTACTGGAGTGTCAAGGTCATTTTTGTGACTGGGTGCTAATGTAACAGTTCCTCAGCATTCGCTCATTCAACTCACTATGTTACTGGCTAGTTTGGTCCCCAGAGGGGTGGTTGTTATTGCTCCTAAGATTCTAGAGGTAACCCTGTGGGGAGCTACACTACTTTTAAAAACTAAATTGGTATTGATATCTTTTGTTTTTACGTTATTGAAATTTCTCCCAGCATCCCTCCCATGCTCCCTCTCAAAAGAGCCATTTCATATAACAAATCATATTTTTGAAAGAAACAGAGAAAGAGAAAAAAATGAATAAACTGATCAATACATTGAAAAAGTGTGAAGAAAAATACCATCTCCCACAATCATGAATGTTCAACCTCTCTTCGCCTATCTCTTCTTTGGGGACAAGTTTGCAACAAATCATACTTTGCTGAGATTGCTCATAATGTTTCCTCTAAGAATCAGAAAATTGTTAGTGAGAGAGCTGCTCAGCCAGCCATCAAGATCACCGATCCAAATGCTAGACTGAGGAGTGAAGAAAATAAATGAAGAGCTTTGCATGTGTTTATTTGTGTTAAATAAATCCTCAAACTACAAAAAAAAAAAAAAAGAATATATATCCTACTCATGGTTTGAAAGGTATGTGATCTGCTTATTTTTAATTTTTATATTATATTTAATATTATGATCATCTGTCTACCTAGAATATATTATGGAACATGACATAAAATATTGATCTAATCTTAATTTCTGACTGTTATCCAATTATCTGACTACTTTTAACCAGCTAAGGAGGCTTTCCTAAGTTATTTCTGTTTTTGAGTTCGTCAAACACTGAGTTGCTGAATTCTGTTGTTTCCAGGTCTTCCTTGTCTGGTCTGTTCCATAGAACTTGCTATTCTGTTTTCAAGCAATAATAAATGCGCTTGATAGCTATTACTTATAGTATTGCATAGTGTAACTTCTAAAAGTTTATTCCTCTCTTTTTTCATTATTTCTTTTGATATTCTAGATATTTTGTTTATCCAATTGATTTTTTAAAATTATTTTGGTAAGCTCAACCAGGCTTTCCTTTGATAGTCTGATTAGTTTAGCATTAAAACTATAAATTAATTTCAGTAGTGGTCATTTTTACCATATGGCAAAAAGGTGGCACAGTGAGTAGTCCTAGACTCAGAATTAGGAAGATCTGGATTCAAATCCACCTTCAGACACTGACTAGCTGTGTGACCCTAGGCAAGTCATTTAACTGCCTTAAGTGTCAGTTTCTTCATCTGTATAATGGGTATCCACCTACCTATCTCCAAGGATTGTTATAAAGATCAAATGAGATAGAATTCACAAAGCACTTTGCAAACATTAAAAAACTATATAAATGCTAGCTATTATTATCATTATCATCATTATTAATATTCTCATTACTGCTATTTAAATTGGTCTTTATTTCTTTAAGGAACATTTTGTAAATCGATTAGACAACAAATTTATATGCAATGGCAAATAGATTTCCAAACATCTTATGCATTTTGTAGTTATTTTGAACAGTTTACCTTTTTACAACTGACTGTTGAATTTCATGATTTATTAGATAGAAATACTATTGATTTTTGTGGGTTCATTTTGTAGCCTACAATTTTACCAAAGCAATTCCTTGCCTTAATTAGTTTCTTCACTGATTTCTGAGAAATTTCTAAATGAACCATCATGTAGCAACAAATAGATATAGTTCTATCTCCTCTTTGGTTATCTTCTTTTTTTCATTTCTTTCTCTTATCATTGCTATTTCTAGCACTTCTAGAACTATATCAAATAATAGTGGAGAAAGTGGGCAGCCTTGCTTTATTCTTGCATTTATTGTAAAGCTTCTGATCTATCTCCATTTGCATTTGATGTTTACCTTTACTTTTAGTGAAATGCCTGTTACGATCTTTTAAAAATTCCATCTTTGGAATTTTTAGGGTTTGTAACATTGAATTAATAGTATATTTTGTCAAAGACTTCTTCTGTATCAAGTGAGATAATCATATGGTTTGGGACAGTTTTGTTTTTGATGTGATTATTATTTTGTTTGTTTCTCTAATGTTGAACTATCCTTGAATCTCTACTGTAAATCCAACTTGGTCACAAGGAATGATTTCTTGATGAATTATTGCAGTCTATTTTAAAGGATTTTTTTAATTTTTTAATTAACATTCATTAATGATTTTGGTCTTTAGTTATCTTTCTGTGCTTTATAGCCTTCCCTGAGTTAAGAATGATACCTATATTTGTCTTATCTTGTAGAGTTTTTTCTTTCTTAATCTTTGAAAATAATTTGTCTAGCATTGGTATTAATGGTTATTTAAAAGTTTGGTGGAATTGTGTGAATCCATCAGGACCAAGAATTTTTTTTATAGAACCTATACATCTAATTCTGTTTCTTTTTCTGAAATTAAATTATTTAAAATCTCTATTTGATCTTTTGTTAATTTGGATATTT